>JAJKFI010000045.1:7627266-7637710 GCA_029204185.1 Lerista edwardsae | reverse complement strand
TATTATTATTATTATTATTATTATTATTATTATTATTATTATTATTATTATTATTATTATAACTCTGTTTTGTAGAGAGCGTTTATGTTTGTGTCTCAGTCCCCCTTTTTTTGGTGTTGTCCAAGGCTACATCAGCCAAAACCCAGAACTGCAAGTAGCTTTCGAGCAAATTTGTATGCATGGTCTGTACATGGGATTCCCACTAGGGTTATGATTATATCAAAAACTAATATTCACGTGGCTCAGTTTGTAGTGTAGGGAAATTATGCTGATATTTTCCCCTTATGGGATGTCAATTTTCAGATTAATATGCCATTGCCAAAATTGTTAAAGTAGTAAAAAAAATGAATTTATCCTGTTCCAAAGAAAATTTTTATTTAAAATTTACTTCAGCCTTAATTCTACAACAGATTATGCAAGCAGAATGTGCAAGCCTAATAAAGCAGTCAGCTTTGGGTTAAATCTTATATATATATAAGTGTGTATAAACTTCTGTTTTTTTCTTAATAACATATTAAGCAATTCAGTTCATATTATGGGTCATTGAAATTGAAGATGGAGAGCAATTAACTTTCAGTGGCAAAATGTCAAGTACTTCCTTTTGCCTCATCAGAACAAATTTGTCAGGAAAAGACGATGGTTTCATATAAATAACAATTGCTGAAATTAATTGGTCTCTGTTTCAATTAGTGTGTGATCTAATTATCCTATAAGCTTATGGATAACAAGAAAAACACTCACAAGGGGAAAATAGGTCTGCTCTTGTCCCGCATAAATATTAATGTGCTTTCAACAATCTATTATTGATCTCAATGAATTCTCAGTTGTTGCCATATTCTTTTTTTTTTAATTGTGCCAAGGACCTACCAAAGATATTAAACTATCTCAAATGACAGATTTTTGTTTTTTTAATGTATTGTGACATAAATATATGTAACTACTGTACACCACCAAAGTTTGGAGGCATGAGTCTTCCAGTTTTCCACTAGAAAGCAGTCACCATTCAAAAACAAGTCATTTGTTGGACTGGAGAAGACTACAGAATGTGTGTTGATAGGAAAGGGATGGAAAAAGAACACATCCTGACTCAGAGAGTGGTACAAGCGTGCTTTACAGTGACCCTTGTGCTGGTCAAACTTTGCTAGCCTAACTTTGCCGGCCTAATCCAGGTTAGGATTGTGCTCTTAATGGCCCTTAACTGCTCATCCTCAGCCCAAAATTGATGCTTCTGTTGTTTTGCACAGTACCAAGGGTGCAGCAGGTATTTCTGGAGGCCAGTTGCTTGATTAGCATGGAGCCCATAGTTGAATTTGGCCATGGAGTTGTGAGGGCAGTTAATGTTGGGGACTCTTATGTCATTAATGACTTTGTTTACTCCATGTCAGAGCCTTTGCAATATATTATTTGGATATTATGCATTGTGTCACTTGACTAACATTTATTATTTTGGGCTGGTTGCTTTGTCAGTTTTCACTGAGTGTCTTTCTATGATCCATACACAGATACAGTATTCCTTGCCATCTTTTCCATAAACGAATAAACCATTTTATGTATTTCAATAAAATGTATTTATGTATTTCAATAAGTACAAGCGGTTTGCAGTCATTTCTACTGGTTCAGCTTTACACTATGGGGCGTCAAAAGGACCTGACATTCACAAACCTGCATGCTTTATCAGCTGAGGATTTCAATGGTGACTTGCATGAGTGAATGAATCATCATGGATGATGATGATTCAAAAACATAACAAACAGCCTTGTTTATCACCCCAGAAAATGTTCTCCTGAATGTATTCAGGTACAAATCATCACATTAGAAGAACTCAAAAGAGATATGTGTATTTGTAAACTAGACCAAAGCAAATCATATTTAAGCGTTCAAGATCAAACATCTCCTTTTAAAGGCATTTGTGAAAGTTTATAATAAGGATAGAGTTACCTTTAACAGGTTCCCAGAAGAGAGATGTTCAACACTAATGTCTTCACTTAAATATTGCTGCAGTGACTTGAGAATTCACACCTGCTGCTTCCTGCTGAGTGCCATCATCAGAAAAAAAGTTGACAGTAGGTTGCACTATCATTAGTATATGACATTTCAAAAGCAGAGAGAAATTCAGAAGCAAAGAGTGAAATAGTCAAGTGCATAAGGCTGCCAAATAAGTCAGTGCAAACTTCAGCTGTACCTGGTGCCACTGACTAGCAAAGTTGTCTTAATTCTACTGACAAGAAAATGAATTCAGACACTGAGAAGTATGAAATAATTGGATATCACTATAGATATGACTGGTGTTAACTAGGACAGATGCTTGAAAACAGACTGCATGCTTTTGAGTCATGTTGTTATTGAATCGCGTGCAACCCTTCATTGTGCAGTGAGTAAGGGAATGATCTAGCCATCATTAAACAGTTTGTTTTCCACTCACTTAAATGGTATAGGTTGACCACGTGCATGCTTTTGAATTCATGGGATTAAGATCACTGCCCTTTGGTGGGATCGCACCCACAACTGCAAATGGGATTGGGCCATCCATATACAGCTCTGTTCCTTTTATTGCCTCTTATTATAGAAGGAAGGCTTTCCATTTGGCTGTCACAGGTTTGCTGATATTTTGTTCGACTTTCATTATGTATTGTGATGGGGAAAATGGATTAAAATGGATTAAAAAAATAGTGTGCACCCACGGACCCAAACATGCTTGCAGGTAAGTACACATGAAGCTATTCTACTGAGTCAAGTCATCCAGCCCAGTACTGTCTTTTCTGATTGATAGCAACTTGCCAAGGTGTTTGTTGGACCAAGGTCTGTTGGAGATCCTTTTAACTAGTGATGCCAGGAACTGAACCTGGGATCTTTGACATGTAAAACATGTGCCCTTCTAATGTTTTCATCCCCTGTAGTTATATAGGGAAGGGATTGAAAAAAAATAAAAAAGCCAGGGCTATGACCCCTGCTAACTGGGCAAGAGGCACTTTTTCAAGTGGTGTCCTCTTATATTTAGCAGAGGGAGAGCAATTGCCCCTCTTCACCCCAGCACAGTGTTTTTCTCATGGCTGTTGCTGGTGGTGTTCTCTATTCTTTTAGATTGTGAGCCCTTTTGGGACAGGGAGCCATTTAACTTTAATGTTATTATTTGCCTGTAAACCGCTTTGTGAACCTTGTGTTGAAAAGCGGTATATAAATACTATTGATTGATATTGATTGACCTGGATCCAAAGATATGCTTTTCTTTCTGAGTGACAGATTTTCATGCCCCACCACTGTTTGTGATATGACATGGAGATCTGTTACTCAGAAGGAAGAAGTCAACCATTCCATTAGGCATGACCAAGCACATCTTTGGAGCCATGCCTGGACCCAACTCCATATATACTCATACCAACTTCTAGCACCATAATGCTATGGCACAAAACCACAGGGACAGCCCAGTCCAAACTGTGTCGGCACAGCTAGGCTGTTTTGTCTGCATGGTATCCAACACAGGTTATGAGGCAGCAAGGGGATATTTAGGGAAAGGGGAAAATATCCCCTTACCCTAAATAGGCCCCCAGCAGCCCCATGTCAAGCCCCAGCCTGCCCTATGGGGCTTCGTGGATCCCTGTCAGCTGGCGAAATTCAGGAAATGTAAAGCTGGGACAGCGGGAAGGGTATTAGAATGTGGCTGAGGAGGCCTCTGCCCAGCCCAGCCCCTCCCTGGCCCATTCTACCATCCCTGTTCTGCCCTCCCCTGCTCAGAAATGCCACCTCCCAACCACCCTCCTGATGCCCCTGCACCACTCTGTGCCTTTCCTAGTTGCTCCAGCAACCCTGTGGTCCTGATGCAGTGTCAGCAGGGTGGCACAGGCCTCTGTGCTGCTGCTGCTGCTGCTGCTGACTCTAGAGTTGCCACAGAGGTGCCTTATGGCACATTTGCAACACTCTAGGCTGGCGCAGATGTTGATGTTAAGTTGTGCTGTAAGCAGCGTGATGCAGCCACATGCCCAAATGATAATGATTGCAACCTGACCATGTCAATGCTGCACTTCCCTGGAGGCTGCTAAAACTGATGAGGGGACCTCTCGGCCAATCGGCTTGCACAAACTCATAGCGCTGGGGGTGTGGGCAGAGACTGCAGCCCCGCGCTGAAGCAGTATTTCAGTGGCACTTGCATTGGAGTGACAATATGAGAAACTGATATTGGTGTGGTTGACGTCCACGATTAACAGCCTCAGGCGAAGAGCAGGCGTGTTACCAGCTGAAGCTAAAATGAAGCTCTCTCTGGATGATGGCGAGACAGCTCTGCTTTACTGTGAGCATGTTTTAAGATGGGAACCAGGAAGTCAGTAACTCAAGATACAGGATTCTGTCTTTCACAGTTGTTCACATCATATTGCCTGTACAACAGGAAACAGCACTGATGATTGATTTCTGACTCCAGAGGACATGTTGTTCCTGACATTCAAATATTTAATCCAAAATATTAGTGTGTGTGTGTGAGAGAGAGAGTGTGTGTTGTCATTATTGGCATGCACACATGGCTGATTCTTTTTTTAAACTACATTGAAACAAGGAGTGATCATTTCTGGATATGAATGCTCTGGCAGCATTTACAAATACGACATCCCTGGCTGCTGTTTACTAAGTAACTGGCCAGGTAACACACATCCAATTATTGCACTGCCAAACGATGATTAGAAAATGATTTGGTAGACTTGCCACACTGGCGCTACTAGAAGTGGGCAGAACTGTGGATTAAACATGGTTTGTTTTTTTTAAAAAGGCATCCTTGCCACATGTCTCTGCTTCTGCCTGCATAATTCATAGCTATATTTGCAGATCAAGGAGGAAGAAAAAAATTCTTTGTGTTGCCTCTTTGCAGTTGCCGCCTTAAAGAAAGCAGTTTCTTAATGTCTGAGTCACTGCATTCCTCAGAGACAATGCCAGTTGCGCCCTAGAGCACAGCCACGCTTTGCCTCGCTCCACCCGGCAGGAGGCAGGGGCATGGGGAGAGCCGCGATTGGCTGCCTGACATCAGGTGGCATGGGGGGAAGGCGGGCACGACTGGCCCACCTCCTCACTTCGTGCCCAGCAAGCGATTGCCTGCCCACCTGCCCTGCATTCAGTCTGAGACTAGCTGGTGCCGTTTGGGGCTGAATAGGAATTTTTTGCTTCCAGCCCGGATTTGCTTAGGGCTGGTTGTTTTTTCGCCTACCCCAGACTGGGTCGGGTTCTAAAGGTGTTATGGGGTTTTAGGAGTGGCAGGTGTCATGCGGGGTGGTAGGTAGGAAACAGAATGGTGTCCATCGGAGGCTTGCAAGGGCAGGTTGGTGGACAGGAACCCTCATGCTTGCTTACCTGGCTCGATGAGGTGGGCCAGTCAAGCCAATTGCTTGGGAGAGACGGGGGCTCCCTTTGTGCAAGGAGGCCTCGTCACCCTGCAGCCTCACCCCCCCTTGTCGGGGTGGTGGTGGCCAATGACAGGGTCACCGGGTTATGGCCAGGACAGCCTGGAGGCAGATGGTATGCCCGAATTTAAGGCAGGCATTGAAGGCCACCATACCTGGTAGGTACTCGCACGACGGAGGGTTTAAGTTAATGTCCCTGCTGCAGGTTATTATTTGCTATTAAAGCGGCCCATTCTCCCAACATGCCCGTGTCTGGTGTCATTATTGGGGGATGTGTGGTAATTGTATCAGGTTTCAGAAGGATTTCAAAACGTAATTTATCGGTACATTATGCACAACTTTACTATTTACACATTTGCTTTCTTGTGATTTAGTGCCCCCTGCCCCCGAGTCTGCAGAGGGGATCATAGCTGAGGGTGGAACATCAGGTGACGTTGGAGGAGTATTAGAGAGCCAAGAAACAATATCAGTGGACATAGTTTGCTGCTTTGTTTTGTCCCAGCCAAAGTCTGGATGCGGTGATGTTCTTTGAATCTGGTTTAGTGGTGAACCTCGACACTACTATGTCTTTTCATGTAGCATTCTTGAAAGGGAGCTCATTCCTGAGCCTGAAATGGCGACCACTGGATCCTGACCCTGCCAGGATACTGCCAGAGGTCTCCTCGGGGTAAGAGAGTGATTGCTTCCTTCCCCCTGGGAGACTGCAGCCAGTGTCAATGGGTTTGCTCAGCTCTGCACCTGCCTTTGAGCAGGCGCAGTGCTGAGGAGACCTGTGTTGCCCGGCTCCGGAGGGGATTCAGGATGTAGCCACCGAAGCCTCTGCCCTCCCCAACCTCCTCGTGTGCCCGTTCCTCCACTCTCCCAACCAGTTCCACCCCTCCCTGCCTCCTGCGTGCCCTGAAAGGGCTTATCTGTTGGCACCGCTGGAGCCCAAGCCATTAGTACCACCCACACTGCGGGCACAATCCTAAACTGAGTTAGGCCGGCATAAGCTAAGCCAGCAAAGTTTGACCGGCACAGGGTACACAGTAAGGCATGTCTGGACCACTCTCGGAATCAGAGAGGCCAGCACACATACGTACACCATCCTCCCTGACTCCGAGAGTGGTCCAAACATGCTTTACTGTGTACCTTGTACTAGCCAAACTTTGCTGGCCTAATTGTGCCCTTAGTTGGAAAAAGAGCATGGCAAACTGTTTTGTTCTCTCTGTCACAGATCAGTTTAAGAAATTCAACCTCCTGAAGATGGTGTTAATTCGGTTTATAACGCATGCACAAAAAAGGTTGATCAGAGTCAACCTGGAAGCCATTTTCAGTTCAGTTGAGAAAGTTCTAAACGCCAGCCTGCAGCTGTTACGAAGTTTCTTCAAACTTCAGAGATCCTCTTCTTCGTATACCTTAGAGATTTCTAACTGCACTTCCTCCCTGGCAGTCCCTAAACTTGTGAGTACAGTTTGAGCTTCCCTCCCTCTCCTTTTTAAAAGGTACAGTAAGAAAAGTAACATTTTCCTCTTGTCCTTGTCCTGGCTTCTAAGCACCCAAGAAAGTTGTGGGTTTCTTTGTAGGGTTGGGAGATCTAAAATAAGAGATCAAGTGGAATTGTGATGTTCTATTTTCTAGAGTAGTGTGGCATAGATCAGTGTTGCTCCACAGTCAGAGGGAACACTTGGTCTCCTCCTGCTCTACAAGAAATCTTTCCCCACAAAAGCAGGGCACTAAGGCTGTGATGCTAAGCACATTTATTTGGCCACTGCACTGGAATGAGCAGTACTTGCTTCCACATAGTTTCTCTTGATCCAGCAATACTTTGCCGACTTGGGCATTTTTTTAAAGCACAAATGGAGTTCCTCTGCCCCCAAGAGCTTCCCCCATTCACTTCAGTGGACTGAACCAATTCATAGTGGACAAAAGATTCATGAAAAAAGTTATCGCTTCATTGGAGCAAAAGGGGAAACCTGCATAAGCAGACCCTGCACATGTGCATCACAAAATTCGTAATACACCTGGATTAGGACACATCTGTAGGATTTAGGATGTTGATAATCCTACTTGCCACCATTAATGGAAAAAGCAGCAGATCAAGAAAAGAGTTTGTAGTGCTGGTACTAGGTCAATAGCACTGATTGCTCACAATCAGGCCACACAGAGGAGAGGACTCCATGCTAGAGCAGAGTGTGGGTCACATGTTGCCACAGCCAGCACCTCATTCAGCTGATGCTCACGGTGAGCTCACGATGCTCATGGAGTGTCAAGGTTTGTTGACCCTTCCTCATACATTTTCCTTATCAGCGGGGGGGGGGGGGACATCCTTCTTGAGTGTGTAGGGCCCTAGAAGCTGCTGTCAGATTTATAAATGCCAAGGGCTGTGGCGATAAACGTGATTGGGCAGCAGAGCTCCCCAATAGTAGCATCTTGTTTAACCCTAGTTGCACATAGTCTAATCTGCCTTGTCACTTTTGCAATCCACCAAAAATTGGGTTCCAACTCACAGTTTGGGTCCCGCTGGTGTATAGGATTACAGCCTTACTTCCATAATATAATACTTTAGTTTGAGTCCAGTCCCATCTTTGGTGCTTTTCAAGACCCAAACAGGATTTTAATAGGAATTTTCCAAGGCACTTTTACAAACGAAACAAAGCACAATAACAGAGACACACACCTGATACAGCATTTCAAGCTCTTTCAAAAACAGTTCTACTATAACAACATTTCTCAGGGTGGGTTCCACATGTCCGTCATTCTACATGTATTTTATTGCTATTAGGGTCAGGCATATCTAGTAGGTGTGTGGAAGCCCTCATTTTAAATCTGTTCAAAGCATTCCTGTTGATTTTATTTGCCTTAGAAAACAAGGAGGAAGCCATTAAAATTCAGGCACCACCCCTTCGTAAGTGTCATGCAGCAGATCTCTACAAAAGGCCCATATGCTCAAATGAATAGGCAAGGTCATAATTCGTAATCATTCTGTTTTTGTGGCTGAATACATTTTTCCTTCGAGTGCTTAATGCAACTGCTTTATTATGTGTGACCTTATGACTGTACATTGTATACGATTTATTTCTGTCACAAAACTGTCACTGAACAAAGCTGATTAATTCTGTTCAGCCAAAGACAGGATTGTCTTTGGAATCCATCATGAGACTTTTCTCATTGTTATGGCTGGTTATTTAGGCTGTTTAGCATTAACAATCTCTCACAAACGGAAGGTGACTACCAAGTTTCTTCCGTTTCTACACTGACTATGAAGATGTCCACAGTAAATGACATGTGAAAATCTGAGGTGTTTTTTCTTATGAATTTGAAGAGTCACCTATGGGGTGGCTCAATGGTTTTCTACTTAAAAAAAATCCAAGTGGGGGATGTGAAATTAGGGAAAACTGCAACAGGGGAGAGGAGCTTTAGAACTTTGCCCTTTCCATAGTTCTGATCCCAGTTCCCCCCCCCCCAATGCTATTTTAATTAGGACAAAACACTTCCATTGAAGCTTTTTTATCATTAAAGTAATACACTGGAGAGAAGAAAGGGACAATTGAAACCAGGAGCGTAGCTAAATAAGTGCAGGGGGTGCAATTGCACCAGGCAACAAACTTTAGGGGGGCAACAAGCTGGGTTTGATTTAGTGGCCAAAATTGTGAAAACCTTGGTATGTGTGAATAATACTGTTATGTTATTGTTGCTCCAAGCGGGCTCCCGGCCGCTGGGGCACCTTCAGTCCAGCGAACGAGCGCAGGCCATGGGCCTGCGTGGCCAGGGCCAAGGGCTGGGAGGCACTGGTCGACGGGCAGGAACCCCGGCCAAGCCTCGGCACCTCCCCAGCTGGCACCTGCAGCCTTGCCGCGACCGAGCCCGGCTGTGGCGCATGCCCTGCTGGCATCCCCGGGCCTCGGCCGACTGTGCAAATGCATGGCCGAGCCCCGCGGGCCTTGGAGGTCTTGTTGGAACTCTTGCAAGAGTTCTGACAAGATTACAGCCCAGAGGGGGTGGGGCTTCCTGGGCCGGCTGGGGAGCTCATAAGGTGGCCAGCCGGCCATGGGAGAGGTCACTCTCTCCTGCGGCTGGTCCAGGTGGAAGCCGCATGCCTGGGAGGCCGGCCACCTCCCTCCCCTTACAGGCCAGAGTGCCCATATTTGGAGCTGGCCATAGCTAGCAAGGGTGGAGGCCGGAGGGCGAGTGGGACTGGCCCAATCCCCGGGGAGCACGCCCTTGGAAGGGGGTGTGGCAGAGGGGCATTCCCACGGAGGCCTTGACGGCATCGGGGGGCCGGCAGCTTGTCCCTGGCTGAGACCCTCCTCGCCCTCAAGGGGTGCCCACAGCCCCAACTGGGGCACACACCAGGCCACCCGCCCCGACATCCACCCGCACCTGGCTGGAGCAGGAGCCAGAGAGGAGACAGCCGACAGGACCCCTGTGGCGTGAACATGGGCACCCCCTGAACAAGGGCACCCCCAGCACAGGTGCTCCTTGGTGTGAGAGGCTGACATAGGAGCCTGGTGAAAGAACCAGGGCTCATGTGGCTGCAGACCCTGATGGACTGAAGGGGGGGCTCGGGGAAAAGTGCTGCAGAGCATGAATGTAAAGGCATTGAGTAAATTAAACCATCTGTGCCGTCAGTCTACCGCCTCCTGCAGCTTTTTCGCCCGTCATCATGAGACAGCCCGAGTGTGATGGGCGCTCACGGCCACCGCAAGACCCCCCGGGGAACCCCAGGGGGGCACCATGGATGTACAGTTATATACAATTCATTGCGGAATTTAATACAGAATGCAATGAAACAAACCAGAGTGTAATGTCTTTGACAAACGTTATGGCCAAAAAAAGACAGAGACAACAAAAATAATGTTGTCACTTTCTATTTCTTGTGTCATCACTTCTGGGGCAATATTTTGCCCTCTGCACTGGGCTACACTTTCATTAGATACATCTTTGATTGAAACCATACCAGAGGCAAAATATTAACGCCCTCCACCTCCTATCATGGTTTTGCCCCATTTTATGCAGCCTCTCAAAGTATTTAAAACACACACACACACACACACACACACACACACACACACACACACACA
>JAJKFI010000045.1:7612040-7625794 GCA_029204185.1 Lerista edwardsae | reverse complement strand
GTTAAACATAAAGGCACTCTGTCCTGGTTTATATCTGGTAACCCTATTCAATCACATTGGTGTATACTTCTTGATGACCATCACACATATGGTATGCATTTTTAGTGCCTCCCAAAGGGATGTTATCTGAATGATTTTTTTTTCATCAGAAGGAAATCATAATTCCTGCATGGATCCAGTGGTGGAATCTAAAAGGATCCGGAAGGATCCGGAACGCTGGGCGGGACTAACCTGTGAGTGGCAGCCCGTCTGTTCGGGTCCTGCATAATTGTAACTGCATCATTTTATATCATTTCCGACAACCATGGGAGGGGACACTAACATTGCGGTGGAGTGGCACCTTCAAGATTTTCTACATCAAAAGTAGCACATGATGTGTTGTGGGTCGGCCGCCCTTGGTTTAAAGAGAGGCACCCAAACTGCAATGGGGAAAGCACTTTGTTAGATGAGGGTGAGTGCCAGTGAGATGAGGAAAAAAACACGGGGGACGATTGGGGTGCAAGCACATTCAAAGGTACATGGGTACCTGTGTTTGTGTTCCATGTGGCATGCCAGGGAGGCAAGGCACTGCAGCCTCCCAGTGCCAGGTTATGCATTCTTATCCACAAGTATTGGAATCCCATTCAGCCCCATCAGAATCCCTCCTAGGTAAGTGCACACAGGACCAGTGGCCCCATCTTAAGAACATTTGTTTCAGCTTCCCCACCCACCAGGGTAGTGCTCTCTCCCTCTCTCTGCTGGGTTCCCTCTCTAACTGGTCTCCCCCCGCAGCAGGCCTGAGTGGGGCGCAGGGGTGAGGGGAAGGAAGTGCCACAGCATGGACTTTGGCATTACCCAGGCAGGCCAGCTCTTGTTTGGTGCAGAACTCAAACATCTCCTTCCTGAGTGGCAAGAGATGAGCTGGTGGGTGCCACACCTTAGTGCTGGGGGTACCTCCAGCCATTTTCATGCCTGGCACACAGCTGCCTTCTGGCCTTTACCTGCTTGTTGCCTGCTGACACTTCAGGCCTGGCACCTGCTTTATGCCTGACAACGAGCAGGGAGATGGGAGAGACTGCTGGGAGAAACTTCCAGCAAACCCTGAGAGAAATGGCCCCCTTCCCAAATGTGCCACACATCCCAAGTCACAACCCCTTCTTATGCCCCTCTTATTCACTTGGTGGGTTGCCTTCCCCTTCTCTCCCCCCCCCCTAAACTGCCTGCTAAATAAATTCACCTGTGGCTCAATTTGATGCATGCATACTCAGAAGTAAGTCTCATTATAGTCAATGGAACTTCTCTACTGTTGATAGGACTACAGCTTTGGTGGGCCATCTCCCCTTTTCTCTGCAGCCTGCTGGGTTCCACCAAGTGAATTTCTCCCTAGCTGGTGGGAAGGGTAGGCTTGCTCTTCTCAAATACCTTACATTGCAGTTTTTCAGACTTTGAATGATTCTCAGGGGTGGTGGCAAGTTTTTCTTGTGGTGAGAGAGAGAGAGAGAGAGAGAGAGAGAGAGAGAGAGAGAGATGGGGTCTAGGGGCAAACACATACCCAACAAACTAGCTCCAAATTGGTTCCCCCAACAGGACACACACACACACACACACACACACACACACACACACACACACGTATGTGTGCACATGCACCGTGCCTGGTGATACCCCAATTGGTCCCAGTTGCAACTCTAAAAATTATGGCAAGTCTAATCATGCCTCGACCTTCCAAGTCGGTCCTGACCCACAGTTTGAATAACACTGGTATAAATGAAGGGATTTGGACTGCGGAAGCTCAACATGGAAGGATTTAAAAAGCTGAACCTGCCCAAAGTCCCACTTCTATACAATGTTTAAAGGTATAGGCACTCTGTCACCATTTGTATCTGGTAAACCTCCCAATAGGAAGCATCAGGGAATGTGTTTGTACACCCCTTTAACATGAAGGTAACTGTGGAGCCCTTACACTCACACAATGATTTCTTGGCATATTCTTCTGAATAGAACCTGTAAT
Source organism: Lerista edwardsae (assembly GCA_029204185.1). Taxonomy (NCBI): domain Eukaryota; kingdom Metazoa; phylum Chordata; class Lepidosauria; order Squamata; family Scincidae; genus Lerista; species Lerista edwardsae. The sequence continues at coordinate 7,623,804 of JAJKFI010000045.1, read as the reverse complement.
ATATGAGCTGGCCCTAAAACAAGAGAGTTTTCTACGTTAGATGGCTCTTTTCACTAACTTCCTATGTTTTCATCCAATCGTTTCTTCTAGAGGTAGTACATGAAGAATTTGGTGCAGCCAAAGTCCTTTTGAAAGAAAGGGGAAAAAGTAATGGTTGCAATATTCTTCAAAGATTTAAAGTGTCCTGGAGGTCTTCTAAATTGCTGGCTGAGAAGAACACATTTTTGCAGGTAAGCAGGAAATTTCTTCCTTGGAGACCCGTAAGAGGAAACTGTATGAAAGTTGTGTTTTATTTCACCATGTATCACACCTGATGCTTAACTTTTTCCCCTATATTGTATTTCCAATCAACATCACCCTCAGCTGTTTTTCTCCCTATGAGAGAAAAGATTTTGCCTCTTCCCAATGTGTAGAAATAAGTGTGTGTGTGTGTGTGTGGGAGAGGGAGAGAGAGAGAGAGAGAGAGAGAGCCCTGCTGGATCAGGCCAAGGCCCATCTAGTCCAGCTTCCTGTATCTCACAGTGGCCCACCAGGTGCCCCAGGGAGCACACAAGACAATAAGATTCCTGCATCTCATTGCCACTCCCTTGCACTTGGCATTCTGAAGTAGCCTACTACTATCGTAAAGAGGTTGCACAACCCATCATGACCTACAGCCCAAAATGGACTTTTCCTCCAGAAATCAGTCCAATCTCCTTTTAAAGGCACCTCGGCCAGATGCCATCACTGCCTCCTATGTCAAGGAGTTCCACAGATTAATTACCCACTGGGTAAAAAAAAATATTTCTTTTTATCTGTTCTAACTCTCCCAACACTCAATTTTAGTGGATGTCCCCTGGTTCTGGTGTTGTGAGAGAGGGAAAAGAACATCCCTCTATCAACTCTATCCCTCTCATGCAAAATGTGAATGAATGAATGTATTTGATTGGAGAAACCATCCAAGAGAACATGATTCAATATCCCTCCACCCAGCGGTGTTATGCTGCTGGAACGCTGGGCGGGACATCCAGGTGATCGACAGCCCGCCCGTCACGTTCTGCAGCGTTACGCCATTTGCGTAACCAATTACGCCACTTGCGTACGTTACGCAAACGGCGTAACGCTGAGGAACGCGACGGGCGGGCTGTCGATCACCCGGAAGTCCCACCCAGTGTTCCGGCAGCATAACACCGCTGCGGCCACCTGACTTTGCTCTGACTGAATCCATAGCCTTTCACTTTGTATTCGTTTTTAAAGAGAAACTTGTGAGATTGCTCACATCTTTTCCATGCCTCTTTCTACTTTGTCTCTATCATTGGTTCTGGTTTAAGATAATGGTATCTTAAAAATGTTCTTACATGTCACTTGTTTCTGGGCTCCACAGTTAGAATTTTGATGTGGACAGCTTGGTAGAAGCCACGTTGATTTCTAGAGCTCCTGTGCATGTGTTCCACATGGGTTTTAGCACTTACTTAATTGAGATGTTTATCCGAGCATTTAATTATAGCATGCTGCCCTATAAAGGAGGAAGGGTAGAGATGTCACATGAAAAGTCTAAACTTTGTCTGGAGAAAGCCAGTCGTCACTCCCTCTCTATTGTTTTTTTTTTTTTTTAAGCAAACAGAAGGAGCAGGAACTGAGCAGATTGAGGGAGCAGCATAAATGTGGCATGATTGATGGCTTTGGCAGAACACACATCCACGATTATTATGCAAAAACTGCTGAGTCCAGGACAATGTGCTCTCTTTAATCTAAATTTACAAATGTTGGTCTTCTGACTATTTTCAATAAAAATCCATCATGGAAGCCCTAACCATTTGAATAGGTTTTTCAGTGCTCTTTGTGACTTTCCTTGCAATTGGTTTTTCTTTTTCTCACCTCGGAGTGTCTGTAAGATAGCACAGAATATCAGCTAGGTAGGGAAGGTGTTTGGTTTTTAAATTGAAGCTGCAGTGTTTTGTATCATCAGAGCATTGATACATTAATCAGTTGGGGTGCTGCGGTGGTGTAGCAAGGACGCTGCATCCAGAACAGCTTAGGAGGAGGCTGGAGGTCACTTTGGGGTAAAGGGATTTTCCCCCTCTTATTCTGGGTAAAGCTCCAGCTATCCCCGTGGGGCTTATTGGACCCATGCCTTTTATATAGCTAGTGAAAATCTGGGAAGCCTGTGTAGGGCTGTCTGGCCTGAGAGTGGAGGTTAGGATACAGCAGAGGAGGTCTCCACCAACCCCAAATCCTCCCAGGTGGATCCTTTCCCTAGATCCTTTCCCTTCCCACCAAAAGTCCCCCCTCCCCACCTCCAAACTGCCATCCTGCCACTCTTTCCTAACTTCTGCACAGCTTGACGCAACTGTGCTGGTTGGTGTGGGGACTGGATTTGCCGCTGCTGAGCCAGCACAAGCCTCCACTCTGGCCTAGTCGGCTCTAGAGTAGGCACCAACATTCCGTAAGTAGGGATGGTTGTTTTTGGTGACTAACGCAGAACGCTAAATAATGAGAATTTCTACTGAAAACGCGACATAAAACAAAATTGTAGGTCAAAATTGCGAAAAAAACACTGCTTTTGCTTATTTTTGTCAAAGTTTAACACAAATTTAAGGGCGCAATCCAACCCAGCGCCAAAATGGCAAGACCGGCCGGCCAGTGCCATATCCGAGGCTGGAGCCTCCTGCGGCAAGGGAGTGTGCGCTCCCTTACCATAGGGGAGGCTCCTGCCTCCCCTATGTGCTGCTTGGATCTGCGCCCATTAAATGGCAGGTGCAGATCTTTTTTTCATAATCATTTTTATTATATAATTTTATTATAGTTCTGGGTTGGGAAAGGAAAACAGACATAGGGGAGTGGTACAAGAAAAACACATTAGGTATCCGTCAGTCTCTGCAATTTTACAATTAAATTTGCACATCGGATTACTACAGCTTTACTTACCCCATAAACTTCTTTAACATTAGAAAGCTCCAGAAAACAACAACAACATTTCAGCAAATGTATTATCTATCTAACAATACTTTCCAAATATTGGCTATTCTATCTATATCTCCATTTCTCATTCTTTCTGTCAGAATGTCCATTTCTACCAGTTTAAAAATCTTCTGCAATTAAATTTCTACAGTTGGTATTTCTACATTTTTCCACATCTGTGCATGCACAAGTCTAGCCGCAGTGTTAATATTTACTATGATATGCTTAACTTCTTTACTAAATGCTGAAGAAAAAATATTCAAAAGAAATAATTCAGGTTCAAATGGGATAATACAATTTAACTTATCTTGTAGTATAGTATGTACTGTCTCCCAGTACTTTTTTGCTTTGCAACATGTCCACCACATATGAAAGAAGGTCCCTACAGAGTTATGACATTTCCAGCAATTATCATTTGTTCCCAGATACATTTTAATTTATCTGGCGATATATGCCATCTATAAAACATCTTATAAATATTTTCTTTAAATGGTGCCGCCTGGGTAAGTTTAATATTTACTTTCCAGATTTGTTCCCAACTTTCTAATGATATGTCATGACCAACATTTCTTGCCCATTGTATCATAGTGTCTTTTACAACTTCATCTTCCATATTCATGTCCAGCAAATATCTATACGTCTTCTTTATATATTGTCCCTCATCTACTAGAAAAGGTTTATTAAAATCTGTATATTGTGTATAAAAACTCATTTTTTAATCTTCTTTCCATCTTGATCTTATCTGCGTTTCAGTCCACCAGTCCAATATAATATCTCTATTTAGTAGTTCTGTTTTGGAACAAATTTCCATATTGTCATTTACCCAGATGGGTGCAGATCTGAGGAGACTGTGTGGCCCGAATCGGGGCCATGCGGCCTTGCTGATGGGCTTAGGAGGTGGCCATACGGCCATCTCCCAAGTCCTGCCTCCCACCAATCCCCATCTTGAAACGGGACGGAGAATCCCTTGCGCCGACCTTCTTCAGTTGGCGCAAGGGTGGCTCTCTGTCGGCACTCTGAAGCCAATGCTGCGAGCAGCGTCGGCTTCAGAGTTGGTGCGCCAATGCGGGGGTGCTACTTGGCGCCCGCGCACCAGCACTCCACCCCTGCATTGACACAAAGACATCAGGTCAACACAAGGGGCACACTAGGATTTCACTGCCTATCAATTTCACAAAAATAACACCACTTTGTTTTTGACACAATTTTGAGGAGCCAACAAATAGTTTTCAGTAAGGGATCAGAGGAGTAGTGGCAGAAACAGGAGGAAGCTTGCTTAAACTTGCATGAACACGCATGTCCATTGTTCACAGTGCATGCTGGGGAGATTTTCAATGGAATGTGGAAATAGTAAGCAGCTGTTTCTTGACACATCAAGAAGCAATCAGAGTGCAGCTCAGGAATTTTTGAGCAGGTTATTTTGGGCTGGTGTGTGTGCGCCAGTAATTGCTTGCCTTTGTAGGGCCATTCACTCTTATTGATTGCACTAGTTGCACAATTTGCAATAAAAATTTGGAGTAAAACCATATAACACTGCAATTTGCTATTTTGATCAAGAAATTTTGGAAAAAAATATCACCCAAACCCTCCACCCCTATCAATAAAGCATGTTTGTAACACTCTGAGCTGGCCCAAGGCATGCCATGCCAGCCCAATTTACAGTCAGAATTGTGTAGCTCGTTTCATATTTTCAGTGAGCAAAATGCTCTTTTTTGCCCACATTTGCAATTCCACACTTCCATTGCATTTCTTTTTCAAGCAATCTTTCTCACTGACAAGTGCAAAGCGCCGGAAGTTTTATTTTAACTTTTATAAATGAGATGCTCAAAAACAATGGCAAGAATGCTATTAACATGTCTTGTGCTGAACAAATGGGATTTGTGTGGCTTTAGCTGTCGCATGTGCCACAACCAGAATCACTATTAAATCCCATGAACAGCTGTAGAGAGATGAAAGAATCACATTTTTTTTTCCAAAACAGCATATACCTTTGGTGCCTCCCTGCATACTCAGCAACTATGCTAATGACTTCAGCTTTTTATAATAGGTTTCTTTAATGAAAGAGTCATATAGCTAATCCTTTTACTGCACGGAAATCACACAATGCACGCATTAGCCAAGATCTGTATACCAAGACCGACAAATTAAATGTATGTGTTTTCAAAGGGTTTGAAAGTTCAGAGTACACGTCACAGTACGCAATCCTAACCTAACTTAACAAGTCCTTTGTGCTAGCCCAGAAGTTTTGCAAACGCACCATAAAGTGTATTTGCACCTTTCTCGGAGTCAGGGAGGCTGGCGCACAGGCATGGGCAGAGGCGTCGCGTTTCTGCGGCGTGGTGATGCGCCTGCCACAGGCTCCACTGAGGAGGCTGGGCGTGCTGTTGCAGGAAGTTGGTGTGGAGCTGGGCCCTCGCGCCCCCCTTCACCTCCAAATTGCTCTGAAATGGAGCAATTCTGGAAGTAGGGGGCGTGGTGAGGGGGAGTGGAGGGTGCGGCCCCACCCCTGGTGCTGTCGGAGCCTGCTCTGACCCCAGCCACCGCTGAGAGGGCCCACGTGCCCCCTGTCTTCCTGACTCAGGAACCCAAGGAGGCCTGCAGCTTCTCACTGCTTCTCCTGGCCACCGCTTGGGCAAAATTGCCCGAGCCACAGCTGTGAGAAGTCGAGCTGAGAAGCCAATGAGGCGCGCAGCTTCTCGCACCTTCTTCCAGCCGCCGCTTGGGCAAAATTGCCTGAGCTGCGGCTGAGAAAAGCCACACACACCCCTGGCTTATTGAGCTGGGAAGCCAAGGAGGCACACAGCTTTTTGCCACTTCTTCTGGCCATAAGGGAGAAGCTGCCCCCCCCTTGATGTCATGACATTGCATGCTTGGGGCACAATTTTGATCCGGTACACTTCTGGACATGTGCCATCCTCCCTGACTCAAAGAGTGGTCATTTGTTTTATGGCTCATTTGTTACATTCCTGGGTCTAACTCCAGTTTAGGATTATGCCCATTGTGGCATACTGAAGCTCTTTCATATAGCAAGCTTTCCCAGTGTCTCTCTCTACATCTACATTGATATTTTCTAACCGTTGATACCTGGGACAAAGATTTCAGGGTTAAAGCCAGAGAAACACATTATTGTGCATGTTAAAAAGGTAGTTTTCCATGCCAACTCCTGTCCTTATTCCCCAGTTATTTGGCCATTCCCTTTGCTGAAGTCATTTGGCATGAAACCATTTTTCTGAGGGAGGAGATGTGTATGGGATTCTCTACTCAACATGGTGTGAAGGTATCAAGGTATTTCTCTGCTCTCAGAGTCTGCAGCATTCTCACTCCTTGGGCTCCAAGGTTGGAGCTGCTTCCTTATAGTCATGAGGCCACTGCTGCTATGGTGTACTGTAACCAGTTGGATGGGGAGGGCAGTATGCTGAAAATCACATTGGAAGTTGCCAGCTTAGGGCACATGTGGTTGTGCCTCATTGGATGGTCCACTGCAGAAGGCACATTGTGTCACATGCCAGCCCAGTGATTGGCCATGCAGTGTGGCTGGACTACTCGGCTTTTAGGAGGGGTTGGGGGGCTTCCTGTCCACCGCCCCCAAACCGAACAGAGCCGGAAGCGAACCTGCTCCATTCAGTTTTCAGGAGCGGAAGGGAGACGGCCAGCAGAGTGCCCATATGCTTCGCATCCACTCCTTAAAGCCGAATGGAGGCAGTTGTGGCTGCCGGCTCTGTTTGGCTTGCAGGCAAGTAATGGTATGAGGGAAGAGGGAGGCGGCTTGCTGCCGCCACCCTGCTCCCCACTCATTGCACCTGGGGCAGTTGACTGCTTTGCCCGCCTCCCAGGTCTGTCACTGTCTACAGTGCTTCAAAAAAAATGTTCAGCTATTCGTTTTTGTTGCCCACACTTGCTCTTACTCTTTTGGAGAAGTGGGGGGGGGAGAGGTGTCTACTCACCAAAACAGTTGACCTGATACCTGGAGACTGTAGGTGAGCCTCAGAAGAAGTTGACAACCAAATCAAATTTATCCCATGGGTTTTATGGTCTTCTCATATTTCAGTTCTGTGCATTGTTGATAATGCTCCTTTTATTACTTCTTGCGCAGCCTGCAACCTTGAAATGTTAGTTGGTTCTGATAACTCAGGTTGTCCTCATACTAATGGCACTGAGCAGGAATTAAGTTTATTTTTTTTATACTATTGCCAAAGGTTTACCCAGTTCTTTTTTGTCACTCCTCTTGAATCGTGTGCTCCATTTAGAATATGGGGGGGGGGAATGTTTTGCTGGTCTATTATGATAGTCACAAGAATTTCATGGATGTGTATGTAATACCAGTTAGATGGTTGGCTGTGCACCATGCCTGTCTCCCCCATAAAAAAAGGCTGCTCTTCTTTTCCTGCTTCTTTTCTCATTAGATTTTGAACAGTGCTAAAGCCAAAAACTGAGGTGAGCATCGGGGACAATGGCACTAATATTAGGCAATTTACATCCAATTTGTCTGCACTCCTTTTTCATTACGTACCAGTAGGAAACATGCTGTTGTCATCACTGATTGCATTTGGTTATAAACGACATTGCAGGGACTGGAGCAATCGCATCTGCCATTATTATAGCCATTCGAAGTACTCACAATGAAATCTTGAAGCACTCGAAGCTTGCTACTGGCACATTTTATTAACTGCAAGTCTCAATCGAGACAGAAATCATTGTTCTGATTATGCAAAACTGACCCTTTTCCTTGGCAGTCTGTGAAATGTGCAGGTTAGGAGGTATGTCTTTATTTTTTATTATTACATTTCAAATCTATATTGGAAGTCTGAAAAGAGCCACAATGAAAGTGGCAGAAAATGTTATGAATAGGTTGATATCTTTTTTTTTTTTATACTGTAAGGATCACTGTAAGGATTTTTGCTTTTCAAAGCCTTGAATGTCTTTTGTTGCCCTGTTTCCGTGTTCCAACCATGTTCTGTGGGAGGGGGGGTTCAGACTGGTTCCTGCTGTCCCTCTCTGAGCAGTGCCATTCAGGGGAATATGTGAATGGTGTCCTTTGCACATAGAATCCTCCCTGAGATGGAGAGCCCTACCCATTCCAGGGCCCTAGTCACAAACTCTAGACTTACGGATCTCCATTCACATCTGGTGAATAAGTGGAGGTCATGTCATGTCCAGCAAGCAGGATCCAGCTCCCTCCTCCCAGGCATGATGCAGATCCCCATGCTTTACATCCAGTGAACATAACAATGAGGACATTGTTAACTGTCCTAAAAGGGCAGGGCAGTTAACTGTCCTGAAAGGGTAGCCAGTGCTGGCAGGAGTACAGCCCAGATTAAACACATGGATGTCTTAGAGCAAAAGGTATTGCCGGAGGTATTTGAAACAGTGTTATTTACTTTACTCAGAAGTAAGCCCATTGTGTTCAGTAATTGCGTGTTGGGAGAGTTAGGACAGATAAAAGAAAATACTTTTTTTTACCCAGCGGGTAATTAACCTATGGAACTCCTTGCCTCTGGAGGTGGTGATGGCATCTGGCCTAGGTGCCTTTAAAAGGGGATTGGACAGATTTCTGGAGGAAAAGCCCATTGCACGCTACAGGCAGTGATGGGTACGTGCAACCTCCTGGTTTTAGATGTAGGCTACTTCAGGGTAGGTACTAGGGAGAGGCAGCAGGATGTGGGCATCTTGTTCTTTGCTTGCTGAGGCACCTGGTGGGTCACTGTGAGATACAGGAAGCTGGACTAGATGGGCCTTGGCCTGATTCAGCTGGGCTCTTCTTATGTTCTTATGCATGCAGTGAATACTTGAGGCATGAAGAAGTTCTTAGTTGCATGAACAGAATTCCTGGGCAGCCCCCATGCAAGGTCACTGTGAATTGCGCCTTCCACAACTGAAAGGGGCTCATGAAGTTCATTGGCAACCTCATTTCCTATTGAGCTCATCTGCTCTCTTGTGAAGTCCCTGTTTCCATCAGTCTGCTTCTGTGCCTATGGGTTTGAGGTATAGAAGTGAGTTCCATGAGGTGCTTCCTAAAAAAAATTGCCATTCTGCTTTGATCTTTCTTTCAGGTGCATCCTTCAGAGTAGTCTGTGCTATTTTCACTCATTTCCTTTAGTTCACTGCAATGAGATTTTGTGGTCTGCGAGACTAAGATGGCTGTGATTTTGGTTTCTGTGGGCAAAGCAATAAGTGCTCTAAACTTTCCAGTGGTCCTTTTCATTTTTGTAGCTCATTTATCTTTAACTGCTGGGTCTTGATGCATGTGACCCAAGTAGGTTGTGTCAGCACCATCATTCCTAATTTGGGTGCCTGGGCAGCTGAGGTTGGCCATTTAGGCAGGATCCACTGCAAACAAACACATCTGTGTAGTGACTTCAGTAAACATGGCCCTTAATTTTCTTCAAGATCTGTACCGCATTTTTTTTGGGGGGGGGAGGGTACCGTCACAATGAAATAATGTGACATTTATGGACAGAGTGATTGGCTTTCTTGTTCTTGATATAGCAACTAATTTATTTAAATGGGTGAAATTATTAATTATCAATTAATAAATTATTAAATTAATTATTAATAAAATTAATTATTGTTACATTTTCTGCAGTGTTTACACTGCACATTTGGCTGTTAAAAAAGACTGTGCTTTGAAGCTCCATTAGACAAATGCAAACCACTTATTCAAAATTTCCTCACACTGTAGCCTGAATATTAGCTCATATGGATAGGAACGCATTTTCATGACTAGAATTATGCCAATGAGAGCAAACATTTCTGAACAGAAGTGACTATTAAACAATTGAATCATTCAATTTTACTCTTTGGTTAAGCAAATCAACTCTTCCCCTATCCCCATCCCAAAATGTGGAGAATGGAGAGTTTGTTCTCACATTCACCTCTTTAGAAATTCACTTTGCACATTAAGGGAATCATCTTCAATGGCCCTTGCGCTCTTTCAGTCATATTGACAATGGTGGTATTCAGTGGTGTCATCTAAATGATTTAAGACCAGGTACTCACTTTTGATTGGCACGTGTCGGGACCCGCCCACCGGAAGAGACGTCATAAGCCAGAAGTGATGTCGTGGCAGGAAGTGATATGAAAAAAGCCCTTTTTGAGGCCTCAGATGATTTTAAACTGACCCAACAGTTGCAACAGTATTCCACAGCACCCCCAGAACATGTTAAGGAGGCCTGGCATCATGTTAAAACCCCAGAGCAACTCATTTTTCAGTGGCAAGGAAAGGAAAGGCTCCGCTCGCTGCCTGCCTGCCTGCCTGGCTCTGAGAACATACTGGCAACTCAAACATGCAGGAAATTCAAATGTTGCAGAGGGCGGAGTCGACGAGTGGGCGGGCAAATGGGCGGGGCCAGCTGTAATCCTAGAAACTGGTACTCGCATACCCCCGCATACCCCCTGCATGACATCACTGGTGGTATTGCGGTGAGACAATGCTTTTCCCCGTTTGTGATGTGTGCAATAGTCTATTACAGTGATTCTCAAACATTTTAGCATCGGGACCCACTTTTTAGGAGGACCATCTGTCTGGGACCCACCAGAAGTGATGTCATGTCTGGAAGTGACACCAGAGCCTGCTGCTTTCCTGAACGCAGCAATAAGTTAGGTTATTTCTCTGCTCTTTTTCCAATAGCAAGGTGAATCAGAAAGAAAAAAGCCTATTTACAGCCTTGACACAAGCAAAGCAATCACACACCCCTCCCCCTTCCCAGCATCCCATTTTACCATATTTTCAATATGGCTGTTCTAGGGGCTTCGTGACTCACCTGAAATTGGCTCTTGACCCACTGGTGGGTCCCGATCACAGTTTGGGAACCACTGATCCATTACCAATATTACCAATAGTCCTGTTGATTGTATGAATATGTATTTATATATTATACTTTGAACCTCAGCAAAGAGAGGGCATCATGAGCCCACAAACCATGCACTGGGACCAGTGGTTCACTGGTTCTCTTCAGTGCACATCAGGCAGGGGCATGAGTGCTTGTAGCCACTTAAAACGCTTTTCCATGTGCCATATGGCAAATATTATTTATAAAGATTTTTATCCCAACTTTCCTCTGCCAAGGCAGATGCCTAAGTACTGCATCACTAATTCCTATAGAGTAAAATAAGCTAACCTACAAATGATTGGCAGGTCATCCTTAATAACTTTGATATTTTAAAAATGAACTATTTGTCCTTTGGGGGCTGTTGATGAGTAAGAATTACAGCGACGCGCTATTGTGTGTCACTGCCTTTGCCCTGTCCCCGCATGCGGGTGAGGACGGGGCTTGCTGGCTGTGGGGGACGCCGGGCACATGCACTGCTCCTTAGCTCATTCTGAGCTCGGGCGGCGATCAGAGCGGACGTGTAATAGGTGCTCTGCTCTCTTGCCCGGGCCTTAGCAGCACGTGGCTTCAGCGGTACTGCTGGGGGCGATTTGGTGAGGCAGCAGAGGAGCCCAGCAGCATCTCAAAGGAGCACTTGGCCTGCGGCTCCCTGCGGTCGCCATTTTTGCTGCCGCGTCTGGCAGCTCTGCATTCTGGGCAGGCTCCCCTTGGAGTGGGCCTTCCCCTGGGACCCTTAAGGTCCACGCCTTGAGCTAGGAGCTAGGCGCGGGGGCAAGCCCTGCAGACAGTCAGGGTAGGCGTAGGCCCCACTGTTGGTGGTCGGCCAGGCCGGCTGCTGGCCTTACCAGGCCCCGCGGCCCAGCCTGTGAAGCAGCACTGGCACAGTGGGGGCAGGCCTAGGGCGCCTTCCCCCCTTAATCAACCGAGACCACAGGAGAGGCAGAAGAGTGTTGTTTATTTGGAGTGTTTATAGCAGAGTTGGGGGCTTGTGAACC
>JAJKFI010000045.1:7570363-7612030 GCA_029204185.1 Lerista edwardsae | reverse complement strand
ATGCCAGTTTCCACCAGTTCTGGAGTGTGTGGTGTGAAACTGCAACAAAGAGGAGGCGACATCCAGGAGCTCCCAGATTGCTCCGAGCTGGTGGAGGTCGTGGGACCTGCGACCTGGTCTGGGCTTGGCGTGAGGGAGCCCTCAGGGGCTCGTATCCTTGAGTTAAATTTAAGTATACTACACTTGGGGGAGTTCTCATTGGCATCCCCCTTTTTGGGCATACAATCCCACAGGCCTTACACTGCTATCAACAAAGGACGTTACAGTCCTGCCAGGAGCTAGGCCTATAGTGCAAATCCATGCTGCAAGCAATTTGGGGGCTACTTAGCAGACATGCCCCAAAAAGGACAGAAAAAAGGGGGAAGGCACCTAAGCGTGCGGCACCAGTGCCTGACCCCAGCCCCCATCATCTGACGATGAATTCAGCCCATGCCAATTCAGGGTGCTGATGGCCAGGATAGAGGCTCTTGAGAGGGAAAAAGCAGAGCGCATGGCCGGCCATGGGGACATGGGCAAAGCCTCTGGGGTCGTCACCCCGGTATGTAGATCCACATGTGTCTTCCACAGTGGCCAGCTTAGAGGGATCTCCAACAGACATCTCCCCTCCAACGGGTGTGAGCACCGAAAGTGTTAATCCTAAAGGGGCTCAGCGCCCCACAAGTTCATCGGGGGGGGTCCTTCCCCAGCCACTCCGGCCACACCAAGCCACACCAGGTACAGGGGAGACCTAGTCTGCAGACGTGGGGGCTTGTGCTGCCGTTTGGGATGAGAGGGAAGGGTGTGTAAAACCCTTCCAACAGGAAGCTTGCAGGGAGATGCATGGCGTCATCCTTGGGTGGGGCCTCAGCCGGGCTCGGGTCCTGGGAACTCCGGTGCCGGATCAGGGTCCTCCTGGCCGACTTTGGGGGTGGTCCCAACTGCGGCTGTGTTTCCCGCCCTTCCTCCTTTAGGATATTGGGGTCCTTTCAGGACCCCAGCAGCCAGGCCTACTCCTGATGTGGGCTTTGAGCGCCCTCCTACTTCCTACAGCCCTATTCCTTTGCCCTTGCGCGGTCACCTGGCCTTGTCGGTTAAATAAAAAATTTGGCGGGGCAAGTTAGTGGACATATTTAGTCTGCTCCACACTAGCCCGAGCCAGTACCGGGGGGGGGGAACCCTGTGAGGGACCAGGAGCAAGTAAAAAAGAGAAAAATAGATAAAAAAATTATGAACTGGTTATACAGCTATTCAATTTATATGGCTATCTTGCTTCAGGTGCAGCCTGCTAGAGCTCAGGCCCTAGTGAAATATCAAGCCTTTAGGGAGCACATGGGCAGCATATGAGTGAATTATGATGAGCATTTTCGCCTTTGTGCGGCCCATGACCCCACCAATGGGAACTGTGGGTACAAATTATAGTGCCAGCAATATCCAACGGGGCTGATTGGGCCAATAGCGGCCATCTCATTTCGCGTAATGCAGCCCCACAATTTAAAACAGCCCAAGTATCAGCCAGCCCCCCTGCGCAGAAGACCTGTTATGAATTTAATTCAACAGGGAAGTGTGGTCGGAGTAACTGCCCCTTTTCCCATGCCTGCATGCTTTGTGGGGTGAGGCACCCAGTCTCCTCCTGCCCCAAGTTGTCCTCCTTCAAATCAGGAGGTCGGGGGCATGGCAGACGCTGGGGAAAGGGAGGCCAAGCCTCCCCCAGAGCTAATGCGGGGACCAACACCAATTAAGATTGGCCCACTCCGCGCCCTTTTGCGCCACTACCCAGGTAAGGTGACAGCCACATATTTAATAAAAGGTTTTGAGGAGGGCTTTAGAATTCCTGCCCCCACTCCAGTAAGTTCTAATCGGGTTAACAATTTGCGTTCAGTTAATGGGCTGGAGGAAGTTGTAAGGGTGAAGATAGGCAAGGAGGTCAAGGCAGGAAGGGTTTGGGGGCTCATTTAGCAAGCCTCCAATCCCCAACCTTCGTCTCTCCCCATTGAGTGTGGTTCCCAAGATGGCCCTAGGTGAGTTCAGGCTGATACATCACCTGTCCTTTCCCAAGGGTGCTGAGTGCAGTAGGCTGCCTGAGCTAAAATTAAAAAAAAAAAAAAACCTCAGGGAATTACTTGGGTCCAGCCTGTGAACCTCCTGGTTTGATTTGCAGGTCCTCGTCAGCCACCTTACTTTGACTGTAGGGTGGTCGCTCCTGGCCGACCCTTTCTCCACTGATTATGTGACGCCATGTCCAGGTTACATAAGCCGCATCATTGCATTTAAGTTCCCATGACCATGTGCGCTGTTTTCAGCATGTGGCTTACTTTTTTGCGGGACTTCAATGGTGTCTCCTTTTGGGGGAATGAGAGGTTGTTGGAGGCAGATCTGCAGGTCCATTCAGATGCAGCTGGGGGTTATGGGTTTGGTATCTACTTCAGGTGTCAATGGTGCACTGCACCATGGCCAGAGAAATGGGCAACTCAAGGCTTAACCAGGAATTTAACCTTTTTAGAAGTATTCTGTTTGGTGGTATTCACATTTGGACTAAGCTGTTCGCTAACTGTGCTATCCGTTTCTGGTGCAACTACCAGGCGGTGGTACATGTAGTGAACAAACATCAAACATCAAAATCTTAAAGGGTCATGGCTGGTGCGCGCATTTGTCTTACAGTGTCTATGGATCAATGCACTTTTCATAGCACAGCACATTCCTGGGCTGCAGAACGGCATTGCCAATTTTCTATCTCACTTTCAGGAGGAGAGATTTCTGGAATTGGCGCCTGCAGCCAGGAAGGACCCCGACCCGATGCCCATGGACCTTTGGAGCCTTGGCTCCGAAGGGTACAAGGCATGGTGTGGGCAGCTCTAGCACCCTGCGACTTGAAGCAGCTACAAGGCCAAAGTCCAGGAATTTCTAACATTTCGAGCCTCAGCTTCTTTGGCAATCACGGTTCCTGTTCCACCAGACCAGGTTATATGTTTTCTCTTCCATTTGAAAGAGAAAGGTTTGACCGCCCGGTCCTATTCCGTTTACATTGAAGCTTTGTCTTTCTGGGCTAAGGCTCAAGGGTGGCCCGATTTTAGCTCAGAGTTTAGGAATACAAAGATTGTGGAAGGGTTTTAACGTCAACTCCCACCCGTGTCGGACAGACGTAGGCCAATTATGGTAGGCATCCTGAGGGGAGTGTGCATCCAATTTCATATTTTGTGCACTGATCACTATGAAACTATTCTCTTTCAAGCAGTCTGCTCGATTATGTTCTTTGGCCCCTTTCGCCCTGGGGAGTTGCAAGCCTGCTCCGCCCGGGATGAGTCAGGGAGGGCCTTGGGCATTGGGGACATTGGTACCCGCACAGGGCAAATCATTATTTACCTTCGACAGTCCAAGTCCAATCAAAGAGGGCAGGGTCATAGAGTTACACTGAACTGCTGCCTGGAGGTTGCTCTGTGCCTGTTCGACACTCTGGGCAGGTTTCTGGATGTTAGGCCCCCGGCGGGGGATACTTGTTCATCCATTTGACTTAATCCCCCTCACGATATATCAATTTAGAGCTCTTCTTCAGCGGGCTTTAGGAGACATGGGTTACCCTGCCTCTGAATACGGGCTCCAATCGCTACGCATTGGAGCAGCCACTGTGGCAGCTGAAATTGGCCTCCCGCCCGAAGTCATTCAAAGGATCAGGAGGTGGCGGTCTGCCGCCTACAAAGGCTATGTTCGGAAGTAAAGTTTGGGGTTTTCTCCATTTCAATTGTTAAAGTTCTTTTCTTTCTTGGCAGGTGCTGCACAGATGGGTCCTGTTAGAGTCCTGATAATAGGACACTCCATCATATTTTGGGCCAGCAGGCGAGCAGCGGCTACCCGTTTTGGCTCACAGTTGGGTTTGGGAGAGGCCGCTGTTATTAGTTGAGTAGGCATGTGTGGCATGCGTTAGGGTAAGTTTCTGCCCCTGTTGGCTTCCCACCTGCCTCTCCACATCTTAGTCCACCTAGGGGGGAATGACTTAATACAGTGGACCACTCTGTCATTAAGAGTGCATGCTGTGCAGGCAGTGGTGTCATTCAAATGATTTAGGAACAGTAACTCGCTTTTGATTGGCACTTGTCGGGAACCCGGAACCAGCCACGGAGCCTGTTAGGATCCAGAACGCCCGTTCTGGTCCGTTCCCCCTGAATGACATCACTGTGTGCAGGATTTCCTTCGCCTTAGGCATATGGTGCCTGAGTTGAGGATACTGTGGTCCAACTTCTTGCCCCAGAGGGTTTGAAGGGGGACGCATTCCCCAGTAAAAATTGACTAAGCGCACAGAAAAAATAATGACTACCTGGGGCATCTTGTTAAAAGTTTGGGGGGAGCGGTTATAGCTCACCCTCATATTCAATATTGTTATCCTCAGTTATTTAGAGGGGATGGGGTGCACCTTTCCCCTGAGGGTGCAGACATATTCCTTACTGACTTGCAGCTGGGCATAGGTGTCTCCTTATTGAGTTGGGGCAGTGGGGTCAAGCTCCAGGCTAACCCCCCCCATGTGGCAGGAGGTGTGCTGGGCGTAGACACGGTTTTTGGATGATGTTCACCTAAGACAGCACAGCTGGGGATAACCAGCCGCTCATAAGATGCTTAGCCAGCTCGTTGAGATGGTTATCATCCCTGGCTGGGTTTAGCTAAGGCTGCCCTGCGACATGGTTGAGGGTGAGCCGGTGCAGACAGGTTGTCTCAACCCCCGGGTTGGCAAGGACAGACTTGGCCTGTCCAAGACGGGAACAAGTCTGGAGCCAGGTGATACGCCCGTGGTCATCCAGACCAATAGGGGAGGCAGACGGCTAGGACCGTTTCCCCTATGATCCAGCATGCCATGGGAAAGTTTAGCCCAGTTGCAAGTTACGTTAAAAGTGAGTTGTAAGTTGCCGTTAATAAAGTGGCCCATAAGTCCAAGCACTGGTCTCGCGTCTTTATTGGGGGGTACGGGGTGTTTCCCTTTTTAGTATTCCTCTCCATACTAAAATGGAATGTGGAGCTGCTTTGAAAGCAAGCCATGATTCAACAGTAGTAAAAGATCAGAACATGAAAGGATCTTATTAAAAATGTGGACAACTCCTTGGAAACAAGGGAGAAATGTAGGTGAGATAGAAATGAGAATTTTATCTGCAACTGTGATGGAATGTCAACACCTACACTGAGATTGAAAGCTGGTATCCTATCAGATGGCTGCAAGGACACACTGATGATTGATGAGATGTGGGGCAGTAATCTGAGGTATACAGACATTATAGTTCTTATCTCTGATGGAGATGCTGGCCTACTGAATCTGATGTCAGGATCAATTACGGCTAGCATCTGTTTCAACATCTATATTTAAAACTAAAGGTGGAAAATGTCAACATTGTAGGACACCAGGCAGTGGGAGAAGTGGACAACTTTTATTTACTCATTCCTGCTGGAAGAAATATCTAGGACAAAGTGAGTGTTTTAAAGGTATTCTATGAGGACTGAAGGGTAAGGAGAAACAAATGCTAAGTACTAATGTCACAGAGCTGACTAATGTTCAGGTATGGCTGGGAAAGTGGAGGAAACATTGTAGCAATGTTCCAAAAAGGCCAAGTCTGTGCCATAAATCACAGAGGCATTTGTCTCAATTAAATAATTTCACCATGTGAGGCTGATGATTAATCTCCAGACTGACAAGCCAAATTATTATTATTTTTAATTAGTCAGCAATCGACGAATTTTGACTTGCATTTTAAAAAAGAGAGAGGGAAAAAAAGAGAAGCAACATTAAAACACAAATGACTTGATTTGCACCTACAGACAGGAGGCATTAAAAGCAAAATGGGTGTGTGTGTGTGTGCATGCACGTGCACATGCAAACGCACGTGAGAAGGAGGAAGAGAGAGAAAGGGGGAGAAAGAGAGAGATGTGTTCCCGTATCCACCGGGGATCCATTATAGGGACCCCACACACACAAATATGGGGACCACAGATAACGAGGTTGCCTAAAATGTTTCTTGCTTTAAACAGGTTGCTATAAGCATTCAATGCCTGACGAAACTAGACCTAGCGTTAAACAGGAAGTAGAAGTTAACTGTTTCTTCTGGAACTCCCTGCCACTTCATGTATGCCCGGCCTCTTTCCCGCTGCTCTTATTTTCTGCAGGGGACTAAAGATCTAGCTCTTCCAGCAGGCATTGCCTGGGTTCTCTTGCTTTAGTTGCTGCCTTCTCTGTTTTGATTCTGTTTGCTTTCGTTTGATATGTTGCTGCTGTTATTTGGGTTTTGTTTTTAATTGTATGATTTGTTTTGATCTTTTGTTGTAAGTTCCCTAGTGAGAGACAAATGTGAGGAATTTGCCAAAACAACAACAACCAAATACATTGTAACACAGATACTAAAGTGTAAATCTATGTGTGTAGAGCAGTGCATAGTTAGTTATTCCTGCCTTACATCCCAGTGAAGCCATTTTTCCCCCTTTCCAATTAGTGGTGGTTACCTGTCTATTGGACCTGGCCTTCATGAGACTCTAATAGCAGTTGGCCAATGGCACATTTCTACCTGACTTAGAGTGCAATCCTAACCTCGAAGTTTGGACAACACAAGGGCCACCGTAAAGCCCGTTTGGACCACTCTCTGAGTCAAAGAGGCCAGCACACAGACATGCGCCATCCTCCCTGACAAACTTTGCTGGCCCAACTGTGCCGGCCTAACTCCAGGTTAGGATTGTGCCCTGTATACCATTGACGGATGTGGAGATGGCTGGGGTGGTGGTATACCAGTAAGCAAGATGTGGTTGGGCAGCTGCTGGGCCCTGGCTCCGTTTGGGGAAGGAGTGCGCAGAGTGAAGCTGCGATGGCTACCCACTCTGTGCAGAGCTGTCACCTCTAGTGGCAATGCTGATACTTGCCAAAGGATGTACTTTCCCAAAAAAGATGGTCGAAAAGCCCTGGGCTATAAAGGTCTATGTGAACATCAAATCAAATCACACTGCCTTACAGCACAATCCTATGAATGTCTAAGTCCCATTGCTGTCAAGGAAATTGTGTACAGGTTTGATTTCCATGTCCATAGGTTTGGTACCCACGGATTTGACCCCACACACACTGGTGCTGAACCGCAGCTGGAGAGCACATAAGAACTCCAGGATGTGACTGGAAATACTTTCCAGTCATGTCCAGGAGGTCATTAAAGGACTTTGAGCAACTGTGGCTTTCAGTATCCACAGGGCATCTGTGGGAATTGATGCCCTATGGATAATGGCAGCCCACTGTAAAGGACTGCAGCCTTAGTTAATAATGGTTTAAAAGGGCTGAGGTGCCAAGCACATCCCAATAACATATATCAGGCCAGCGGTATACTTTGCTTATTTGTTTGTTTGTTTGTTTTGAAGAATTTATACCCTGCCTTTCCCTTTGCCTTTGTCCAAAGTGGCTTACATGGGCAGGCTAGTCTAAATGACCATTTTTCAATGTTTGTTTTTTTTAAAAACAAATATACAGTATTTATTCAGTGACTAGCTGTTTGTGACCCGGCGTTGCCTGGGGGCAGAAATTATCCCCAGGCTCTATTAGGAGGAGGAATGAGCTTGTTCTGCAGTGCACCCCCACCTCTGGGGGCGTATGGGGGGCCCTACCCCCACAGTATATCTGTC
Source organism: Lerista edwardsae (assembly GCA_029204185.1). Lineage (NCBI taxonomy): Eukaryota > Metazoa > Chordata > Lepidosauria > Squamata > Scincidae > Lerista > Lerista edwardsae. The sequence continues at coordinate 7,604,425 of JAJKFI010000045.1, read as the reverse complement.
CAGATCGTAAGGAAGGAGTGTACCACATGTGGTGCACATCGTTCCAGGCGTTCCAGAGTAATGGTGGAACATACACACAAATATGCAAACCTCCCTCAAAAGCATGACATAGTGAGATCCATATGTAGACATATAGAACCCGTCCCTGAAATACAACAGTATTGATGACCTGGAACCCACAATGCACAGTATCACTGTTATGTGAAATGAATGAGGAAACAGGGACACCATCAACTAAGAGAGCAACATGAAGGTCCCACTTACTGTCTGCAGATCCTGTGGCAGGATAGCCCTGATGTATGAGAAACAGGACATAGGCCCCTCTCAGATCTTACTGGCTGCTGGAACTCTCTGGATCATGCTCTTTCCACCCTGGCCCACTCAGGCCACGCAGGCCAAGCAGTTTAGTTTCAGTTTCTGTTCTGCCTCTGTCTGGTAGCTGAGCTGCTGCAGAATCATCTGTGACCACAGGGTGGCAGCAGACCTGTAGCCCAATGCAATCCCCTTGGTTCCTGACGATCCGGGCCCCCTCCCTGAAAAACGGGGGGCTGTAGGGGGGTTTGACCCCCGCAGTGATTCCTTCCAGGCTGCAAGGTACGTGTGTGCCAAGTTTCGTGGCCGTGGGTCAAGGGACGGAGACGTGTATAAGGAACATACATACATACCCACGTCCGTTTTTATATATATAGATTCACCAAATCCTCAGTCCCAGATGTAGCCTACACAGTGTGGTTCTCTCCTCTGGCTGGCCTTAACACAACATTCCTGCGCTGGCTAATCAGCTCCATAGTGACTCCATTCTGCCACAACAGGTACTGCAGCTTGTCACAGCCTGGCATTCTGGACATTGGTCCAAAGACAAGAATGCATCCTTTGAACAATTATGAGACTTGGTCTCAGGTCACTTTCAATTGGAGGACTTTTTTCTTCTTCTTGGAAATGTGTACTGTAGAACTTTCCCCACTCATATAGAAAAGTAGCCTATTTTTTTTTTCCTGGTTTAAACCTAGTGGGATGACCCAGTTCTATCAACAGATTACTTTTCATGCTTCCGAGCATGACAAAATCAGCCTAAGAATCATTTAGGAAGATGGTGACTGAGAGAGAAATGTTGCCAGTTGCCCTCCTTGAGGCCTTAATGTTGACACATTTACTCATTTAACATACAGCTAGTAGCTTCTCTGGCTCCTTCTGTGATGTGTGACTGTTCACTTCACACCATCTTCCTAAACACATTTGTTGCAAGAAGCTTATTTCCTTGTATTGTAAGGGCTGCTTTGCACATCACTCTTTGGCTGTGACTTCAAATAATGACTTGCCTATGGGAATCGACTGTTGTAGATTAATCACCTCTGAAACAGGTTTAATGTCAATTGAAGTCAACTCAAACACAATACATTTCAATGGAAGCGCATCATATATTTGGCTGAGAATCATCGTGGTAGGTGATTTAACATGCCCTATATTGAAGCACAACAATTTGAGCCCCCTCTTCAACTGGAGTGGTTTAATAATAATAATAATAATAATAATAATAATAATAATAATAATAATAATAATACATGTATTTATATACCGCCTTTCTTAAAGTCACTAGATTTCTCTAATGATTACAACTCAAGGTGGTTTACATAGGCAGACTTTCTCACAAACCCGAAGGTTTTTACAATTTACAGAATGTTCTATCTTTCAAGAACCACACTCAAACAGATCTTTCTTTCTGGATTTAGCCTTCTTTCTTTAGCCACCCGTCTGTCGTCTGCTGGCTGATGAGGCTTCCCTGCTCTCACCAGAGACGCAGCTGCGTTCAGCACACTCCTCCTCCCACGAGGCAGCTGAAACTCAGCTTTTTAATCAGCCGCAGTTTGCAAGGTCTGCCGCTCACACAGACTTCCGGGAGTCTCGAGCTCACGACCTTGAGATCTTCAGTTGTTATCTTCGGGCAAACGGAGGCATTAACCCTCTCGGTTTAAGGTCCACTCATTCCCATGTATGCATCTCACAGGGAAATAAGTTACATTTTACGTTCTAATTAAATCAGGATTGATGCATATTTTGTCAGTGTACCCAAGACTTGCAAAGGAATGGAATGAGGTGGGGGAAGGGAGCTGGCATTCCCCCCCTCCAGCATTTTAGATTCTTCTTATTCAGAGCACAACTAAGTACAGAGCACAACACGGGAGTACCACAGAACTGGCAGTTTTACCCTGTTCAACTTCCTGATGTTCCGACATCATTACCATTGTACTTTCTTGCTTCTTTCAGTCAAGCCAATGGCAGGCAGCGAAGAAATGCTTACAAGCATACCTTTTCATCCTCTTGACTGTCATCGTTTTGACTGTTTCAATTTATAACCATATTTGAAATTTTGACCATATGCTTGATTATTTCATTTAATGCAATCCAGAAGAAAAAAGGTTTCGTAGCCATTCAAGACTGTCTATGGTGGTGGTGGAAGGACTGCCTTCTGGAGTGTTTGTTGAGCTCCAGATTCATTGGATCAGGATCATTCTGGTGGCTTTGTGTTCCCCTCCACCTGGCCTTCCATAAGAACCAAGGTACATTTCCCTACTCATGTGCAAACATGCACGTATGGCTTAGTTTTGCTTTCCATAGGGCTCGACAAACTAGGCAGTGGTTTTTCAAACTTTTAACACTGGGACCTACTTTGTAGAATGATAATCTGTCCGGGACCCATTGAAAGTGATGTCATTAACCTGGAAGTGACATCGTGGCCAGAAGTGCTGTCACTGTGAAACCAGAGTCTGCTGCTTTCGTTGAGAATGCTGCAGACTCTGTATTCTCAGAGACGGAGACTTGAGACTGTGAGATACAGAAAGCTGGACTAGATGGGTCTTTGGCCTGACCTAGCAGGGCTCTTCTTATGTTGTTATGAATGCAGATGGATATGTGCAGTTACAGAATATTGCCCTGCGGGCTTTGATGGCTGCCTCTACACCTGCGTTGGGATAATTCTGCTGCGGAAAATGAAAGAAAGCATCCCACCATGTATTGACAAGAAAAACAACTACCTGTTTTCCTGAAACTGAGCATTAAAAAAGAACAATTGCACTCTGAAACTGTATCCATTCAGGAGTGTGTCTTTTATGCGTAACAAAGATGAGATTAATAATGTATGCTTTTCCCCCACTGATTCAAACAGCAGCCTCCACTTCAACATATGATAGCTAATTTGTTTAAAGGACATCATTTTTGTTTGTTTGTTAAAGATGTATATCTCAAGATTCAGATCTCAAAAGCAGAATGAATCATCACATGAAGAGCGCTTCTTAAAACACAAAAGGCAGCATTTTGCTTAGAAGCAATGTCTTTATGCAAGGCAAGTGGCCAATAATATGTGATCTAATCAAAAGTAAAGGGCCTATCAGTCTTTTGTTAAAGCACCAGTGACAACACCAGAAAATAAGGGGTTCCATCCTAAAAGGTAGTCGTGAAGTCTCCTTGAAATTAATGGGTCTTCAGTTAATCATGATTTATTTTTCTCATTAATTCCAATGATGCTTAGCAGTTGAAATATGTGAGCTGGGTGTCCCATTTCTCCAAAACTGAGTAACTTGCTAGCAGCTTGCACTACTAGCAGAATCAAGGGGCAAAGCTTTCCCTTGAGAATTGCCATTTTGAAGCTGGACATTTTCATCTGAAGTAAAATGTGGAGCAAATTTATGGAATCCTCTCCTACCCTGAGATAATTGAAACATTTGGAAGGAACTAGATCAATTTCAATGAGGACTTTTGAAATTATTTATGTATAGGCTGCCTTCTACAATAATGCTTCCACAAGGCAATGTCCAAGCAATACAAATAAAAATAAGGATTTCTCAGAGGGCTTCAACTGCATTGGGCTCTCAGTGGAACAGCAAATGTTAAGATGCCAATAGATGCCAATGTTAAGATTCTCTTGGGAAAAAAACATCAAAGGAATGTTCAGGTAAGAGAAAGGAGTTTGCTAATGCTCACACAATTTTGGGATGGGGAATGTGTGTGTTCACATCCCCCCTCTCTCTTTGTGTGTGTCTTGTGCAGAAGATTTAGCCGAGAGGGTTAATGCCTCCGTTTGCCCGAAGATAACACCTGGAGATCTCAAGGTCGTGAGCTCGGGACTGCCGGAAGTCTCTGCGAGCAGCAGACCTTGGAAACTGCGGCTGATTAAAAGCGGAGTTTCAGCTGCCTCGTGGGAGGAGGAGTGTGCTGAAATCAGCTGCATCTCTGGTGGCAGCAGGGAAGCCTCATCAGCCAGCAGACGACAGACGGGTGGCTAAAGAAAGAAGGCTAAATCCAGAAAGAAAGATCTGTAGGAGTGTTGTTCTTGGAAGATAGAACATTCTGTAAAATTGTAAAAACCTTCGGGTTTGTGAGAAAGTCTGCCTATGTAAACCGCCTTGAGTTCAATCATTAGAGAAATCTAGTGATATTAAGAAAGGCGGTATATAAATAAATGTATTATTATTATTATTATTATTATTATTATTATTATTATTATTATTGTGTACTAGTTTACTCTAGCATGGAAAAAAAACTGGGGGGAAAAAGTGTACTTGAGTAAGTCTGTACAATAACATTTTGATAAAAAAAAACTGATTTTATAGTGAGATGAGCAAGTATAACCTGCTGTCTAGTGGATTACTATTTCCATTGTGCAAATGTGAGGACTCACTCAAAAACAGGAGTTACTATTAAAGACTATCCACAGCTTTTTGTCTGTTCAGTTTTACAGCCCAGTACTATTGTTCCTGGGGCCCAGCATGGCTCCAACAATGCCAAAATGGCTACTGCTGGATTCTATGGGTGCCAGGATAGCACTAGTCTGCAGCCGGCAGCAATGGGTCTTCTCTGTTCTGCACCTGCAATTGAGCAGGTGCAGAGACAAAGAGGCCTGTGTTGGGTTGCTTGGCCGGGGGGGGGGGGCACAGGATATGGCAGCAAAGGCTGCTGTTGTCTCTGCCCCCTCCCAGGCCAGATCCTCCTCCCCCCCGACCCGTTCTGCCCCTCCCTCCTCCTCTGCCTTGAAAAGCCACACTACACCACCAAGCAGTGGTGTCACTTGCTGCTGGCGGCTTTGTGGCATTTTTCAAGCTGCAACTATTGCTGGCCCAGCACAGATGCTCCCTCTTCTGGAGCCGCGAATGTGCTTTACCCTCATGACACTCAGAGCTGGTGGTATGTGCACACCCCCGATGCTACAGAGCTCAGTGCTCTGTGCTACGGAGCTTACAACCCAATCCTAAGCCTCCTGGGTCCTGTAGGAGCAGGGGTAGCAAAATGGCTACCACTGCATCCTACTGGATCTGTAGCAACCGCCAGCTTAGAGAGCTGCACCTGCCGAAGTTTCCTATTCTATACAATAGTTAAAGGTATAGGCACCCTGTATCTCGTCACCTTGCACTAGTTGAAATAGGCAGCCATTCCCACATAAGTCTTCTCAGACAAGGCAGTGGGGATGAGCCACTGGAATTCACTCAACCCACAATTTAACCAAATTGCCAGTTGCCAGACAGCAACTCTGACTGGGGACCTCTCAGGCAAGGGAATTGATTTGTTTACTATATTGTGAAAAGTCTGGCATGATTACCTGTAATTTTTTACACTCAAATTTGCCACTGTATTTTCCTTCATATGCAGGAGCAAACAAACCGAGAACAAATAGAGAGAGAAAAAACCAGCATCTCAATGATAGCAGGATTTTTGTTGTGGTTGCCTGTGAGGTGCATTAAAGTTCAACTTAACTACATTTCCACAGCATATCCTTTCCACCCTTGAGAATGATTTCCTTTTTTGCCCATTGTCTAGTCTTACTCTTTAATGGAAGTGTAAATCAATACTCTTGTTGAACTGTCTGAGACAGATTTCTGCATCACCTATTGCAGCAATACAATTTTATCTAAAAACAGTGCCAACCAGCATACAGTAACTGGGAGGACCAAAGAACAACAAGGCAAAAGCATGTTGTTAGAGTTCCTTTTTTAAGCATCTCTAAAATTAACATAACGTTAGAAGAATTGGAAAAAAGTCTGTTAGAATTTTAGGAGAGATGAGTGAACATTTTATTTAGTATGTTCTTCTTATGTTTAGATTAGCCTTATTTGTCCATTACTGGTCCCAGAATATGTCAGGTCATCCACGAGTTTGCTGTCTTGCTATGGGCTAAGCTGTGGGCCAAGCATATATTCCACTTTGAGTAACATGATGGAAGACATTTGGGGGTATAAATCAAATCACATTATCTGTGATATGTTTGTTTCACAAAGTAATTCCAATATATTGTTTCTTTAACAATTTTTCACATTTGCACTTTTCAATGGTCATCTGTTGTTCTCAGGATGTAATGGAGAAAACAACTGTTGGGGGCAGGGTAATTTATTTTGTTTCTCCAGGCTGTTGAAGGCAGTATCGGAGTCATAGTTACATACAATGTTACCTACACATACATCCTATTTTCCTAAAATGACAGATTCTTATGTGTTTGATCTAGGAATCAGCCTATCACATTCTCCATTCTGCCCAGAGCTCTAGGTCTCAACATTGTATTTACTTCTCAAATGTGTATTGGAGTCAAGTGGCTATCTGGTTTCCCCAGATATTGTCTAATCACTATTCCTGCAAAAACAAGAAAGCTCTCTCTCTCTCTCTCTCTCTCTCTCTCTCTCTCTCTCTCTGTGTGTGTGTGTGTGTGTGTGTGTGTGTGTCCTAAATGTTTTAATTCTTTTTTTAAAAAAAACATTGTTTGTTACATTGTACTTTTATGTTCTCTGTAAGCCGTCTTGGGGATTTGCTTCAGCATGGGAAAGGTGGGGTATAAATTATTCAAATAAAATAAATAAAAATAAAAACTATCCTGAATCCCTGTTGAGTTCTCACATCTAGGAATCAGTCCTGTCTACTCATCTGATTTAGGATGAGTAGACATCTGTATTGGCTAATTTCAAACCAGACTATCACAGCATGGGAGAGGGCTAGTCTTCCCAAACAGACCTGACCAGCTGGGCTACGATGGAGGCATGTTTCAAGATGTGCATTGAGCCTTGTGGGATGTGAGATGTTAGCCAGAGATGAATGCTATGATGCTGTCCAGCTAGAACAGGTTAACTTCTAAGGAGTCTTTCTCTCTGGTGCCAGAAGTATACCGGTTGCAAGTAGATTTCTTTCAGTCAGAGAAACTTTAGTTCAGATTTCTTTTTTACTTTATTTTGAACTTTGCCTCTTGAACTCAAGTACTGTGTATAATTTGGTTTTGTTTTTCCCCTTGTCCTCTTTTAATTTTCAGTAGATCTTTGCCTTTGATTTGGTTAAAACAAATCTGCCTTGCGCTTTAATCCAAATAACAATTTGCCTCTAGTCTTTTAAATCTTGCACACTCTCAGCCTACCCCGGGAAGTATATTGTGTGATTGTATTAGGATGAGTGGGGGTGAGAGGGATTGTATTAGGATGACTGGGGGAGAGACATTTTCTTCCTCACTCAGCTCAGCATGTGAGCTGTCAGTGGATAGGCACTGCTTCATGCCCTTATTTCCTGAATCTGGTGGTAGCAAATTTAAACGTGTATAATGGTAGCAGGAGGTATGATAGAGCAAGTAGTATGTGTAGTTTTGATATGACTTCATTTGGTAGGACAGAAGCCCAGACTCCCAGAGGGTAAATTGGTTCTTCTCAGTGCCACCTTGGAGATCTCCCCATTAAGTGAGTTTATGCATTGGGACTCTCATCAGAATTTCCTGAAGTGTGGAGGCTATCTTTCATAAACAAACCTGGAAAATTTTTCCTGTGGTTGGAAAGTTCAAAAACTTTCTTTATAATTCCCATAATGCATCAGTTTCTAAACTCTCTGGTAGAATTTTTTTTAAAAGGTAAAGGTTTCCCCACGACCGAATGGTCTAGTTGTGACCAACTGTAGGGGGCCGTGCTCATCTCCGTTTCAAAGCCTGTAGAGCCGGCGTTTTGTCCAAGGACAAGCTTCCGTGGTCATGTGGCTGGCATGACTATAAGCCGTGTGGCACGGAACGCTGTTACCTTCCCACCGAAGTGGTCCCTATTTATCTACTTGCATTGAGGTGCTTTCGAACTGCTAGGTTGGCAGGACCTGGGACGAGCGACGGGAGCACACTCCATTGCGCAGTCTTGAACTCCCAACCATCCAGTTGGAAAGCCCAACAGCAGCCGTTTAACCCACTGTGCCACCACGTCCCCTGGTAGAATTTAGGCCACTGTAAATTCTTGCGGGTGAAGGGTGACAAAGCCAGAAGTGGCTTGCAATCACATTTTTGAGCAATTATGAGGCACTGGGAAGCCCGCGGTGGGGGCTGTGGGCTCCCTGCACCCTCCAGAGGGCCAGTGCTGCCCCTGGTAAGTATAAAAAAACATTTTGTTTGCTAGAGGCAGTGTCACTATCACCCTGCCCCTTAAGGGGACAGTGGCAGGGCTTCCCTGGCTCAAGCCTGATCCAGTTTGGGAGCTTCTGCCAATAATAAATAATAATAATACATTTATTTATATACCGCCTTTCTTAATTTCACTAGATTTCTCTAATGATTGAACTCAAGGCGGTTTACATAGGCAGACTTTCTCACAAACCCGTAGGTTTTTACAATTTACAGAATGTTCTATCTTCCAAGAACAACACTCCTACAGATCTTTCTTTCTGGATTTAGCCTTCTTTCTTTAGCCACCCGTCTGTCGTCTGCTGGCTGATGAGGCTTCCCTGCTGCCACCAGAGATGCAGCTGATTTCAGCACACTCCTCCTCCCACGAGGCAGCTGAAACTCCGCTTTTAATCAGCCGCAGTTTCCAAGGTCTGCTGCTCGCAAAGACTTCCGGCAGTCCCGAGCTCACGACCTTGAGATCTTCAGGTATTATCTTCGGGCAAACGGAGGCATTAACCCTCTCGGCTAAATCTTCTGCCCTCTCAGCTAAATCTTCTGCCCATGTATAACCATGTATACTTGCATAACCATATTAAAATTGTTATTCAGTTTATATATTTGGCATGAACACTGTTTTCCAGATTTCTTCAGTATAGACCTCTTCAGCCCAGACATCTTCTCTTTCATTTCTTCTCTACGCCATCGTAATAAACATAAGTAGGCTCCTACCCGGCACTTAGGGATAATGCCACTCATTCAGCACTCCATCACAATGAACAGGAAACAGGTCTGTTTACAAAGGGACTCTCAGGATGCCAATCAATAAAGGCCAGGTTATCACATCCATCCTGTACTGTTGAGTGGCAGTTGCTCAAATTAGTCATTTCAGTGACTCAAACGAGCATGATAACATATTATGACTGGAGCCATAAAACTTCATATTAATTGGCTCCATTATGTAAAGGAAGGCATATTAATCTCATTCAACTTGCAACTGGTGATGGTTATCAGCGGAGCCATTCGCCACCTGTTTGGAAAGCTCCTTGCCTCCTACTTCTTGCAATACAAGCTTTTTATTCCACTTTAATTATTTAATTTGCAAAATGTGTCAGTTGCCCTTGCCTTGCCTCAACTAGAATGCCCAAGGGGCCATCCAATCAGGCCAGAGCAAGTGGGGCAGTGGGGCCAGATCGCATGGGCTTATAATTTTGATGGGGCCTACTCTAAGAGCGCAATCCTAAACTGGAGTTAGTCCGGCATAAGCTAAACCAGCAAAGTTTGGCCAGCACAAGGGCCACCATAAAGCATGTTTGGACTACTTTCGGAGTCAGGGAGGATGGTTCACGTCAGTGTGCTGGCCTCTCTGACTCCGAGAGTATCCAAACATACTTTACAGTGTCCCTTGTGCTGGCCAAACTTTGCTGGCTTTGCTTATGCCGGCCTAACTCAGTTTAGTATTGCGCCCAAAGAGAGATAAGGGGCATTCTTTAGCAGTAATTATTATTTAAAGAAGGTTATCATATATATGTGACTGCTACATCAGGGACCGAAAATTGGATAGGATTTGGCCCTCAGTATTCTAAAACAAGTTCATACTTTCGATCCACAATGGTACAAGAACATTTTGCACCACAGCTATTTTGAACATCAAAAGTGACGCGGCAAAGTTCCTCGATTTTTTTTATGTTATTCATGAATTTTCCCAAAGAAAAGCACATAAAGGATTTCTTAAAATGAAGAGGTGATGCCCATTGCTGATCTGAAATAATTCTGTAGAAATCATTCATTTTGTAATTAATGTGACATAGTTAAGGAGTGTTTTATCAGTATATGTTATTTCCTTAAGGTTTAGATATGAAATTAGCTGCACAGAAGGCTGGATTTGAACTAAATTTGCTGGAAACTGATATAATAGCAAGGTTTAAGCGGGAGATATTTTAAGCATTTTTGAATTTGCATTTTGGTGAAATAATTTACTTCTGAGTAAATCTTTGCATTTTTTGACATTGTTTTGGGTTGGGTTTTTTGGGGGCGAATCATATAGTTCTAAGAATGGCTCAATCCTAACCAACCTTCCAGCACTGACATAGCTGTGCTAATGGGGCATGTGCTACGTCATGCAGTTGTGGGGTCTGTTCTGTTCTATTACTTGAAAGTATATCATACACCACATGTATATTCCCATACATAAATCATATGTATATAGCATTGATTATAAAAAAGTACTTCAAAAGTACATTTTGAAATGGGGCCTACATTTTCCATCTGGCCCTGGCCTATATCCATCCAGCTCTATACAGCCCTGCATACAACATGATGACAACATCGCAGAACAGTAACATGAACTAAATTGCTCAAACTCCTAAAATCCAAAACCACCAAAAAGGTGGTTCTAAAATACAGTGATAAAACAGCATCAAACACGTTAGAAAACAAATCAATATAATATGCACTGACAAAAAAACAAACAAAAAAATACACCTGTTAATATGATACTATGAACTACTAACATTATCCAATCTTCTGGATAAATAAGTCTTTGCCAGATTTTCAAAACAAAACAAAACAAAAAAACCCTTTGATCTGGGGCATCTCATAACTGTGGCTTCACCACTGAACAAGACCTGTTCTAGAATAGTTCCAATCAGTGGTGGAATCTACCTGCGCTAACAACTGGAACGCAGGAAGTAGCTACCGGGATGCACAGTTGATTGGCAGTTCCTCCGTGCATCCTTGCTTCCCCCGCGGTCCGCTGCCTGCCTGCCTGCCTGCCTGCCTGCCTGGCTGAAACCTCTGGCTGCGGGCATGCAGAGCGCAGGCGCAGCGAACCCCATTTGTGTATTGCAGGGGTGCGTGGCAGAGACAACTGCAGTGTGCGGAGCCAGCCCTACATGGAACAACCGGAACGGCGTTCCGGAGCGTCCTGGCTACATGACATCACTGGTTCCAATCCAATGAAAAAATAAATGCTCCAGAAGGTGGTATCCACTATAGTAAAAAGGAAAAACAACAACACAGAACTGATAAAGTGAAATTATCACTTTAATTTTAAGGCTCGTAAATCTAAGTGGGTCCCATTAGAGTATCATTTTAAAAAGAGTTTCCCAGTGCTAAAAAGTTTGAATTACTTCATAATCCAATCTTATATATGTCTACTCAGAAGTATAAGTAAGTCAATTATGTTCAATGGAGCTTACTCCGGTAAATGTGCAGAGAATTATAGCCATATTGAATTGTTGGGATGTTGATCTGCCTAGCCTATTATTCCTTACTTGGTAAGGAAGAGGTTTTTCAAGATTTTTGTTCTTTTCCAGCAATTGAGACTCTTTTGGTTGTTTCTTTGCCCTGTGAAGGTATCATGCTACATGTGCAGGTGTATATGTGGTCAAAAGACTGTATGCAGACTGCATAAGGGTATGTTCATACATACCCTAAGCATATGCTCACTATTAGTATTCACTATAAATTCACTACGATTGGGTGAACCATTTAACATTGTGTGACTTCGACATATGAAATTTCTTATTTGTGTAGGACATTGAGAGTGCAATCCTAAACTGGACTTAGGCTGGCATAAACTAAGCTAGCAAAGTTTGGTGAGCACAAGGGCCACCATAAAGTGTGTTTGGACCATTCTTGGAGTCAGGGAGGATGGTCCACGTCTGTATTCTGGCCTCTCTGACTCCAAGAGTGGTCCAAACATACCTTACTGTGTCCATTGTGCTGGCCAAACTTTGCCGGCTTTGCTTATGCCGGCCTAACTCAGTTTAAGATTGCGCCCTGACCTTGGTCCATCCTGTTTAAGGGATCATTCTGGTTGCTAACAGCCAATACAAACAATGTTTTAAAGATAATTAAAATATTACTGAAAAAGCATCCTATTAATGATGACAATAAAGTAAAAGCAAGGGTAACAAAAATGGGGGCGGGATCAAATTTACAAATGCAGAGCCAATGATAAGAGCATAAACTTACGGCAACAGAGCAGAAATAAAGACACAGATGTCCTATATAGGTAAATTAGTTTTATTTTGAGCTGCAATCCTGAACATAGTTACTCATGCACAAGTACTGCTGCTCTCAATTGTACTTTTGTTCATCTTTTTGGTTGCAAAATTTCACCTTTGAGCTACAATACAGCACTGCATCATTTATGCTGTAAGGCCCATTAATTTCACTCATGGGATCTGAGTATGCATGACTGTTCATTGGATTGTGGATATATGACAAATCTGCCCTTTCCTGTTTTCCAAATATGAAAAAAGAATCAGCCCATTGAACTACTCTTTGTTGTGAATGATTGCAGCAAGAAAAATAATGTTGACATTGTTGATGGTTATTTAAAGTTGAGAACCTCAACTTGTTTTTCAGTGTTGTTTGCAGGTGCCAGACAGCAAATCTAATAAATATTCATCATACCATATAGTGACTGCCGATGAAAAATGCAACAGAAAATACATAGCTGGGATTGTGGGGTTCTATACAGCTAAATATGCAGAATTTAACATATATGTGATGCCAGGAAGCCACCATAATTTATGAACATGGAAGAAAAGCAGTTGCAGAGTTAGCCACTAAAGATAAAACCCTTTTGCATTTCTGTCCATTAATGGAAGTACTGCAGAGGTGATCTGCAAGAGGACCTCCTTGATGGTAAGGCTCAGACATGTGACTTTCCCCAGGAGGTAAGGTCATTATCATCACTATTGTAGTTTCATCACCAGCTGGCACTATTTTTTCTCCAACAAGCCATTCCCTACCCCAAACAGATTAATGTTACTACTGGGTGTTCCTGATTTGCTGCTGCTGTTTCCTATTGATCTTATACACTGTTTCATACTGTTGTTTTATCATCATATTTTATCTAGGGTTTTTGTCTGCAATGTTTGCTTTAAATAAGCTGTTAGCCATCTTGAGTGCCTCTCTAATGGGGGTGGGAGAAACATGGGATAGAACTTTTACATAAATAAATGACATAACATGAATTGTGTAGCCTTGCTAGATGCCTAAAACTAGTGTTGCAGTTGGATAGACCTGGGTGCAGAAAGTAATACTGTTATCCTTTTGTGTGTTTTATGGGCGTATATTGAATATGTTTAAAAAGTAGTGCCGAGATAGGTTCTCATTTGTCATTTGCATAATATGTCCTCTGCCAAGGTGTTTTATTACAACAATTTGTACTTACGACACTGCTTTATCCTGAGTCAGGCCATGTGTCCATAAAGCTCAGTGCTGTCTATTATACCTAGCAGTGGCTTACTATTTAACTGGAGATTGAAGCATATGACCTTCGGCATGCAAAGGCTATGACGTCTGTAGCACCAGCCTATAATAGCATATCTAAGGATAAGTAAAGAATTGGCTTGATTCTGACAGTAACCTTATCCAAAATTACAAGTACAGTCCTTTAACTTTAAAACACATGCCTAAAATGAGGGAAGGTTTCAGAGGGACTTAAAGAACAGAGGAGACACAGAGCCTTTTTCACTATCCCCTTTTATGGAGGCCGATTAAATAAGTGATTTAGATTTCTTTCCCCTTTTGTTGCTATCTTTTTACTGCCAGAAAGCTGAGGCATGCTATAGCCATAAGGTTAGAGAATCTCTTTAATGTTTCCTTCTTAGTTCTCTGGAAAGCTGTGGGCCCATAAATCTCTGCTGGACAATTTCACCGCTCAGCATGAGTGCATCATTGGGGACGGCAAAGCCAATGGTCCTTTTTAAAGTGCTCTAAGCAGAGCTCTAGGTACAAAAGGGAAACTTAAATGATGGCACGCAAGGAATGATCATTGTGCAATAATTAAAACACCAAATCCCATTATTAAGAGAAGGGTGGCAGAAGAGTCTTTGTGCCACTATTCCTACACCAGAAGAAAGTCTTCCTTTTGAAACAGTTGGGGGTACATTTTGCCATCTGCCGATACATTTTTAATTGCACCTAAATAGAATGCTACATGTTGAAATAGATAGAAAACCTGGGACAGTCAAACTGGATCTGCCACTGCCGACCCTCCCAAAACACAACAAAACTCAGTTACTTACCATGTTCCTTCCTATGCAATCTTTTTAGTCAAAACAGGAAGTGTGGGTCATGCCAATAACAATGTTTTTCCTTTATTTTCCTTGGTAGAATGCACATGTATGGAATCGTGTACCTTATCACAGTGGTATTCAAACCTTTTAGACCGGGACCCTCTTTTTAGAATGGCACTTGTGTCAGGTCTCACCAGAAGTGATGTCATGGCAGGAAGTAACATCTTCAACCAGGAAGTGCTTTCATTGTAACATAAAATAACACTCCTGAAATGCAAACAGGCATTCTTGGACTGCAGCAATTGTACAACCATGAAAGATCCCTGACAGAAAGCAAGATTAGGACAAAATACGATGTAAAAGCACGGAACTAAAAACTAAATTTAAAGAAACCCTCACTTGAAAATTCAATCTGTTAATGAGATAGACAGGTAAAAAAAGAAAAGCTTTGCAACCCAGCTTTTTGCTTCAGCCCCCTCAATCCATCTCCCCGCCTCCGCTGTGTGTTCAGCTAAAGATGAAAATTTTTTAAATTGAACATCTGCTAACTGCTATAGGAAATGGCTTAGCCACAAGTTTCGGACTAAGTTAAATATAAGAAATGAAGTTTCCGACTAGAGTTAAATATAAGAAATGGCTTAACTACAAGTTTCAGAAGGCACAGATGTTACAGGCAAATGCCACAAATCAGCTTATAGTCACCGACCAATCAGTGCCTAACAGCATATATGTAACTAACCAATCCAAGTTCAACAGCACATGAAGATGCAAAAGTATATGTCTGTAAACTGTATAAAAAGCCTAGTCTTGAGACACTCGAGGTTGCTTGGGTCTTTGGAAATGATTCCACCAAGCCAACCATTGTGCAACCAATAAATTGCTTAACCTTTCAATCACCCCCGTGGTTTCGATTTCTTGCGTCAGCAATTTCTGAAACACTAACACTCACAAAAGGAATGTAACAAGAGTAAGGTCTGCAGATTCCAAGATGGCTGCTCCCAGCTTTCCGCGACCCACCTGACATCAGGTCACAACCCACCAAGTGAGTCCCAACCCACAGTTTCAATACCACTGCTATATCATATACCCTCTGGACCCTGGCAAAGCTCTCTGAAGGAAGGTAGCTATTATTGCAGCCTGAAAATTTCTTCCCCTTTTGAAAATTTCCTGTTTCTCTGTCCTTCCTTACTTTCTATCACCTCCAGCATGGCTGTGGGGACCCAAGCTCAGAGCTATCCTAATCATATATGTCAGTGATCAGGGAACAGGGGTAAATTACCCCAAATGGGGTAAAAATGGAATTCCTGGGGGTAATGGACGGTCGCGCTGCCGAGACACAGCTGGGCATGCGTATGAATCTAAGCGATTCCCTGCAAAGACTGGTTCCTCTGCGCGCCCACTGTCTGCGCCTCCGTCTCTCTTTAAACTCGGGCGACAAGCCCTGCAGCATGTCTCCGCGCTCTGATCAGCCAAGCCACGCTAATTGGGTAGCCAATGAGGAAGCAGCCTGAGAATTTAGCGGGGCCTTCAGCGCCCTCATTGGCTGGCCGGGGTGGCTGAGAAGCTGAGCATTCCATAGCAGGACTGCAGTGCACACCGCCTGCCTCACTGCATTGTGCACTCGTGGGATGGGGCGGCTGGTTGGAGGCGGGGGTCTGGCCATTGAACCGGTGAGAAAAGGCTTCTGTCTGGATTTTTAAGCGAGCACAAAAGGAGAAGGAGGGTCAAGTATAGAGGATGAGGCACAGCACTGTCTGAGACCAGGGAGCCGAGGACGAGGCTTTGTTGCACGCGGCGTTCCAAGTGTTCTGATCTGCAGCAACGGATGAAATGTTTGGGTGATTGCCTGGCGCTTCCAAGTGCGCCTCCGGAGTGCGATCATTATCCCCGTCTGCGTCTGGTATTCAGTCCGTGCTGCAATAGTGTCATTGGCAGCTCCTGGCTCAAGGTGTTGATCAAGCGCAGGAGAATTTTAAAGGGCAGGAAATAACACATGCTTTACAGAGGGAAGTTTGTGGTTGGTGGCTTACAGTACAAATGAAATAAGGGCTGAGCCCACCCTCAAGTAATTCCACCGAGGAACCGCAGATTTGTTACAATATTAAATAAATTGGGCATAACCCCCCCCGCAGTGTTTCCGTACTACAGAAGCCTCGTGCATTAATTAAGCTCATTAATTAATCAAATAAAAAGCAATGGGTTCCAATATGTAATTTTTTTTCTTTTGTTCTGACGGGGGGAGGGGGAGGGTTGCCACACCAGCAGAGGTGAGTTATGAATTTTCCAAATTTCTGACACACCAAGCCCAAAAGGTTCGCCATCACTGTTCTATATGCATGCCCGACTGTGTGTGTTACAGTACTGTAGTGTACAAGGACCTGACGCAGTGCAGTGCATCAAGCTCTTGTGTATAACACGCTTCCCTGCGTGATGCCCCGGGCCCCGCCTCCAAGTCCGCCCGCTTCTTCAGTAGAGTCGACTATTGCTGCGCTATTGAGAGAGACAGGACAGTGCCTCTCCTGAGAGGACACCTATCTTTCACTGGTACCTGTATTAAAAATCAAATCAAGGGGGTAACGTCGGTGTATTTAAATATATTTTGGGGTAAAAGGTAAAAAGGTTCCCTGACCCCTGATATATGTGGATTTGGACTATGGGCACAGTACTTATAAAGATCTCTAATAACAAAAACGGAAAATAAATAAAGGACAAGTATGATTCTGCAGGATCCATCAACAGTGTAGTCAGAAGTGTAACAAGGGTGGATTCTGCGGGGCACCCACCCTGGGCACTATGCCAAGGGGAGGGTGCAAGTTTTTCCCACAGGTACTGGGGACCCCCTTTAAAAATTAAAGAAAAAAGCCAGTCACTTTTTGTGGTCTCCAGCAATTCACATGGCTGCTCAATTGTCTACTCTGCTTAGCTTGGCTTGCTGACGCCTTCCACCCTTATCAGAGAAACTCCACTTTCACTGAACATGAAAAGGAAGGGGTCCCTTCCTCCTCTGGGACTGGGAGAGCCCAGAACTGATGTCATGGCATCGTGTGAAGTCATGATGTCCTCGCTTGAGTGCTGCAGCCCCTAGGAACACCTCAGGAGTGTAGTTCACCACTGAACTTGTGTTCAAAAAGACTGCTTTGAGGCTCTTCATGGTATACTTTCCAAACAGGCCAAGAGCGGGAACATGTCTCCTATGAGCCCTGCTGACAAGCATTCTTGCAGATGGGTCAAGCGCTGCACCTGCCTATTCATCCTATGGAGAGGCTTCAAGCTGATGGTTTCCCCTAAACCACCACATTCTGTACTGGATCCTGCAAAGTTGTGCCAGCCTTATGAGTCTGTTTGCCGGTTCAGAATCTTGAGTATTCTCTCTCTCTCTCTCTCTCTCTCTCATCTTAACATGCAGCCCAGAAGACAAAGTCAGTGTAGCAAAGGGAAGGCCTGTTTCTTTCCATGCCGATGAGTGTTCGCTAGGGGAAAAAAAAAGCATCTTTTGTCTTGGTTGTTCCTTAGGCAACCAGAAAAGCCTGAACTGCCAGGTTAGATGTGGAGGTGGAAGGCTGCAGCCGATCAGGTTGAACACAAAAGTAAAAAAAAAAAAAAAAAGATTAGAGCAGCCTCAAATAAATGCTTCAGCACAACCATCTCTGTTGTTTATAACTGTCCCTTAGAATCAGGCATGCGTGCCTTCTAGATAGACAGAAAGCCCAAAGGCTTAGACCAAAGGTCCACCTCAGGGTATTTGGCTGTCAGGCTGGGAACATTAAATACCGTTGATAATGAAGTCAAACATCACTGCACAAGAACCCTGCTGGATCCTGCCAAAGGCTCATCTAGTTTCCCACACTGGTCCACAAGCTGCCTCTGGGTAGGCCACAAGCAGGAGAGAACTATGCTCCTCTCCCAGGGTACCAAGCAGAATAAGCTCCAGCCCTTTACTTCAGCTTGGTATGGAATTGTGTCTGACAGCACGGCGGAGAAATATAGGCAAGGCTGCTGCCCCAAGGCTATAGTGGGCCACCCCACGCCCATCCCCAGGAGTGTTCCAGGTTTCTCATTAAGATCCTAGCCTTTTTACTTGTGACGAGATAAGTATGCTCAGTGAGTGCCAAAGGAAGCATGATTTTAGTCATTGGCCCTTGCATGAGGAAGTTTTAAAGGCTACATTGTAATCATGGGGAGTGGCAAAGAGGATTGGTGACAGAGCAGGCGTTTCCTGCAACGTTCCTCCATAGCCACTATTTCTAGCAGGAGGGAAGCTATCATTAATACTCTAGGAGCAGAGGGGCCCAATGTAGAGCATTCTCATTGGGCCCCTACCCTCTGTGCAGGGCCCCCACTCACCAGAAGAGTGCTTGTGGTACCATGCACAAAGCAAGGCACCTCTTGATGACATCACAACCAACTGCTTCCAGAAGGCCCATTTTGGGCTGTTTGGAGGCAGGGTCTGGTGGTAGGACCCAAGGCAAAACTGCTGTGCTTGCCCCACTGACCTACAGCCCATAGAGATCCCGGCTGCTGCAGCAGGAGATATGCATGCTGGGCTAGTGCGGGCCCCCCCCAAAATGTGGGGCCCAATGTGATGACATTGGTCACAATGGCTTAAGGCTAGCCCTGAATATGGCGGTTTCTGCCTGAGGCAAAAGACATACTGGAGGATTTGCAGGATAAACCTTCCCCCCTTATTTATGTAATACTAGCTTTTTGTTACCCGGCGTTGCCCGGGTAACAAAATGATCTTCCAGGGTTTATGAGTTTTGCACCTCTTCTCGCCCCCCCCCCCCACAATGATGGGGGCCAAACCTGGACTCCAACCATGTCGGGAGCGTCACCCAGACTCGACGCCAATTTTGCCCGTTTTTGGCCATTTTCACTTCAGGGGCCCTGTGCACCCCGGGGGCGCTGGGGGGGCCTGACCCCCGCAGTGTTTGTCACCAGGCCGCAAGGCACGCGTGTGCCGAGTCTGGCGCCAATCGCTCCAGGCGTCGCAGCGGGACATGGTGGGCATCTTGTTTCGCACTCCTTCCTGCCCCCCACACCGAGGGGGGGCCAAACCCGGACTCCCATGGCGTCGGGAGCATCGCAGCTTGGCTCGGCGACCCTGGAAACTACAGATTCAACGCCAATTGTGGCTGTTTTTGACCGATTTATGCAAGGCCCCCTGCATACCCCCACCCCCGGGGGTGCTGGGGGGGGCCTGACCCCAGCAGTGTGTCGCCAAGCCGCAAGGCACACATGTGCCAGGTTTAGTGCATATCCCTCCAGGCGTTCCAGCATGGCATGGCGTACATTTCCTTTCGCACCCCTTCTCGCCCCCAACACCGAGGGGGGCCCAAACCCGGACTCCAACTGTGTTGGGAGCTTCGCCGCTCATCTCAGCGACCCCAGAAACTATGGACTCGACATCGATTTCGGCTGTTTTTGGCCATCTTCACATGGGGCCCCCTGCACACCCCCACCCCCAGGGGTGCTGGGGGGGCCTGACCCCCGCAGTGTTTGTCACCTGGCCGCAAGGCATGCGTGTGCCGAGTCTGGCGCCAATCGCTCCAGGCATTGCACTGGGGCATGGCAGGCATCTTGTTTCGCACCCCTTCCCACCCCCCACGTTGAGAAGGGGCCGATCCCGAACTCCCACAGCATCGGGAGCGTCACTGTTCACCTCAGCGACCCCGGAAACTACGGATCCGATGCCAATTTTCTCCGTTTTCGACCGTTCTCACGCGCGTGCCACGTCTGGTGCCAATCGCTCTAGGCGTTGCAGCGGGGCCTGGCGGACATTGTGTCTTGCACCCCTTCCTGCCCCCCACACCGAGGGGGGGCCAAACCCAGACTCCCACGGTGTCAGGAGCGTCGCCGCTCTCCTCGGCGACCCCGGAAACTACAGATTCAACGCCGATCATGGCTGTTTTCAACCGATTTATGCAGGGACCCCTGCGTACCCCCACCCCCAGGGGCGCTGGGGGGGCCTGACCCCTGGAGTGTCTGTCGCCAGGCCGCAAGGCACGCGCATGCCGGGTTTGGTGCGTATCACTCCAGGCGTTCCAGCAGGGCATGGCGGACATTGTGTCTCGCACCCCTTCTCGCACCCCATGCTGAGGGGGGGATGAACCTGGACTCCGATGGTGTTGGGAGCATCGCCGCTCGCCCCGGCAACCCTGGAAACTGTGGATTTGACGCTGATTTTGGCCGTTTTTGACCATTTTCACGTGGGGACCCCCACGTACCCCCACCCCCGGGGGCGCTAGGGGGGTCTGACCCCCACAGTGTTTGTCGTCAGGCTGCAAGGTGTATGCATGCCAGGTTTCGTATCGAGAGGTCCAGGCGTTCCAACGGAGCATGGCAGACATTTTGTCTCGCACCCCTTCTCACCCCCTATGCCGAGGGGGGGCCAGACCCAGACTCTCATGGCATTGGTACCGTCGCTGCTCGACCTGGCGACCACGGAAACTACGGATTTGATGCCGATTTTGGCCGCTTTCGACCATTTTCACGTGGGGGGCCCTGCACACCCCTGCCCCCGGGGGTGCTAGGTGGCCCCAACCCCCGCAGCGTTTGTGGCCAGGCTGCTAGGCTTCCGCATGCCGGGTTTGGCGCCAATCGGTCCAGGCGTTCCAGCAGGGCATGGCGGACGTTGTGTTTCGCACCCCTTCTTGCCCCCCACATTGAGGGGGGCTGAACCCGGACTCCAATGGCGTCGGGAGCCTCGCCGGTCGTCCCGGAGACCCCGGACACTGTGGACTCGATGCCGATTTTGGCCATTTTGGGCCATCTTCACGTGGGGACCCCCGCGTACCCCCACCCCCGGGGGTGCTAGGGGGGCCCAACCCCCGCAGTGTTTGTGGCCAGGCCGCTAGGCTTCCGCATGCCGAGTTTGGTGCCAATTGGTCCAGGCATTCCAGCGGGGCATGCGGACATTTTGTTTCGCACCCCTTCTTGCCTCCCATGTCGAGGGGGGGCTGAACCCAGACTCCAACGGCATCGGGAGCATCACCGCTCATCTCGGTGCCACTGGAAACTGTGAATCTGACGCCGATTTTGGCCGTTTTTGACCGTTTTCACGTGTGGACCCCCGTGTACCCCCACCCCCAGGGGTGCTAGGGGGCCCCGCCCCCCGCAGTGTTTGTTGCCAGGCTGCAAGGTGTATGCGTGCCACGTTTCGTGCCGATCGCTCCAGGCGTTGAGGAGCCTATGCGAGACATACATACATACATACATACATACATACATACATACATACATACACACACACACACACACACACACACACACACACAGGCTCTTCTTTATATATATAGAAGATGCCCCCCATGGCTTCTAATTGATGCCCTTTTTAAACACCTTCCCTCTATCGCCCTCCCCAGTTGTGATCCTGGATGCTCCCCGTTGCAACTGTTTACAGTTTAAAGCTCTGTAGCTGGCACAAGTCTGAAAAGCAAAGGGGATAGGGAGGCTGCTGGTGATCCATCACTGCTGCACCCACACCTCCCTTCTAGTTCTCCTTGCTCATCTGACCTTTTTTCTGGATGGGCAAGAAGGAGGTGAAGTGACTCTGTTTTGATTGCTTGTGGAAGAAGGGGCTAGCCCTGCTGTTTCTTCCAGAAACCCTGACAATGAGATGGCTTGTGGCAGCTTCGCTGGAGGAAGAGCCAAATTGTCACTGCCTCAATCCTCCTCATTCTTTCATAGTGAACAAGAAGAGGGTCAAAATGCCATCTGACGTGACTGGTTGGGCGGCAGGCAGATGCAGTTTACCACCTTCTCCAACCTGCTGCTCAAAGCGGCCATTTCAGTCAGTGTTCTGGCTGGGCCTGCTCTGACTGAAAGGACTATCATAGTCAGAGTGTCCAATAGGGCTGTAGAAACCAAGATTCATATATCTACCCAGCTCACTGGGTAACAGAGGCGGATCTACAGAGAGGGCAAAGCTCTAAGTGTTGCAAGAAGCCTTACCCTGTCATGTAAATCCCTCCTCTCCCTTGCTGCTATAGCCAGTAAGCAACGCCAAGATGTTGCTGTTCCCTGTGAGGATTGGCTAAAACGGTGCAGGAGAGGAGTGATTTCCACTGCAAGGTAAGGCTTCTTGCAAAACTTAGAGCTTTGCCCTCCCTTAGATCTGCCTCTGCTGGGTAACCTTAGTCCAGTCCAGTGATGCTCAAACCTTTTCATCTCATGGCACACTGACAAGGCACTAAAATTGTCAAAGCACTCTCTCTCTCTCTCTCTCTCTCTCTCTCTCTCTCTCTCTCTCTCTCTTTCTGTGTGTGTGTGTGTGTGTGTGTGTTTGCAATTAACGAGGCACACTGCCTTGCTAGCCATGGACTCGCATCCCTTAATGGCCCTACTAACACATGGTAAAAGGTAAAGGTTTCCCCATGACCAAATAGTCTAGTTGTGACCGACTGTAGGGGGCGGTGCTCATCTCCGTTTGAAGAGCTGGTGTTTGTCCAAGGACAAGCTTCCATGGTCATGTGGCTGGCATGACTATACGCCAAGGCACAGGGAACGCCGTTACCTTCCCACCAAAGTGGTCCCTATTTATCTACTGGCATTTTTACGTGCTTTCAAACTGCTAGGTTGGCAGGAGCTGGGACAAACGACAGGAGCTCACTCTGTCGCGTGGTCTTGAACTGCCAACCTTCTGGTCAGGAAGTTCAGCAACAGTGGTTTAACCCGTAGCACCACCACGTCCCCACTAATACATGACCCTCCCCCCAAACTCTTGTGGCACACCTGCGTACCATTCACAGCACACCAATGTGCCTCTGCACTGTGATTGAAATTCACAGGCCCAGTCATTGTCTTCCAGTCTACCGTGTATCACAGGGCAGTTATGAGGATAAAGTGAAGGGACCATGGGTGCCACCCCAGGTTCCCTGGAAGACAGGCAGTATCGAAATGTAATAAAGAAATAATATATGTTAAATACTGTGTTCTTAGGAAAGACACTATATCAGCACAAGGTGTTGTTTATGGCACTGTTACCAAGAACAGAATGTGCGAGCAGAAAGTGCACAATGAGAATGAAGCAGGCAAAGAAACAGAGAGAAGAAAATACTGAAATCAGTTGTCATTGAGTGTTAGCAATTAGCCTGGCACAAGTATCGCTACAACTGCAAGGCATTCCTCTCCTCGCTAAAAGCATGCATTGAAATGTTTGTTCTTTAAACATCAATTAAGGTTATGCCGTATCACTGTAATTTGTTAATTGGTATGTACCCCTTATGCGTTCTTCGGGGAACTCGCACAAATGGCAATACGTGCAGCTGGCATTAGGTAAACAGGTACAGATTGATCCTCTGAGTGCACTGTTTGTTTGTTTGGTGTAAATAGAATTGCAACAATGAAGTTCCTGATGTTACCAGGTGTTCCTTTCAGAAGACGTGTAGCATGTGCACATGGGGAAGATCTATTGCATGTGTGGGGAGAGAGTGCCGTGGCCAATTGCATAGCTCAGTGGTTTAGCATATAGGAAAGAGCCAGGAGAGGGGGAAGGGATAAAAACGCAAACATTATTGGGGGATAATCATCTACATGCCATGAAGGGAACTCAATAATAATAATAATAATAATAATAATAATAATAATAATAGTAGTAGTAGTAGTAGTAGTAGTAGTAGTAGTAGTAGTAGTACAACGTTTCGTAGAACAGAATCCTAACCTGGAGTTAGGTTGGCACAGTTAGGCCAGCAAAGTTTGGCTGGCACAAGGATTTGGCCTGGATGGGATAAGAGATACCAGTATATGAATGCACCATGTCATATACTGTATAACATGACAAATTCATTTGAATGAACAATCCTGAATCAATTACAAATATAATTCCAAATGTGTAACAAAAGCATCATGAAAAAGAATATTATGCAACCTGCCACATAAATTTAAAAAATTGAATAATGCAAACATTGCATCTATCTTGAACAAACAATGCATCCAAATGTAGAACACATTAAAAAGGAAAGAAATCAGTGCTGGTTATCAAGTAAATGCCAAAGTGCAAATATCACAGCTTGTGACGTATGGGAGAAGTCCCACCTTTCCAAACGTGTCTCCTGACACCATCTTGCCTCCTTAGCAGACATTTTAGAAAGCCAGCCAGATAAAGATCATGCTAACAAACAGCCATTGATTGGAATGGGAGGCTGCAGCCAGGGATGAATGGAGGCTCGAGCGTGCCCATGGCAGGCGACGAAACTGCGCCCCCAGGACATCGCCCCGCCCCCGTGCATCATCCAGGCACGACTCCCTGCGCCCGGAATAGCTCCATGTCGGAGCGTAACAGAGGCGAGGGAGGGAGGGAGGGCCGAACAGTGCGAGGTTTCCTCCGCGGACTCCGCACAATGGTGCCCCGCCGCCCTGCCACTGTCCGGCGCCCATGGCTCGCGCCACCCTGGGCTACAGAATAAATACACCTCTGGCTGCAGCACTGAGGGGCATCTCTGTTTTACCTTCCCCTAAGGCAGTGGTTCCCAACCTTTAGGAGCCTGTGGACCACTGAGGCAAAAATTGGAATTGTGGGGGACCACATGCAACCTCACCCATCCCCCTGCACACAAATGTAGAATTAAGCTTGTCACAATTAGAAAATATTTATTAGATATTTATAGATTTATTACTTATAATTTGTGGATTGCTGCTTTTGTTTCCAGTTGCAGCTGTGGGTGGTTTGTTCTCTCTGGTACTCTGTGGGGGAATTCTGACTCAGCAACATGCTGGGTGTGAGCAGATTCTGTTATCCTGGGATCTTCTGGATCACTTCTTGGGGTCTTGCGGACACCTGTGGTCCCTGGACCACAGGTTGGAATCCAGTGGCCTGAAGTCTTGCAAATTTGGGCTCTCCCCTTTGACATAATCTCTGTTCCAAATGCAAGCCTTCTTGAATAATACATTAACCACCCTGTGGCCAAGCTACATGCCTTTAAAATGTCTTATCTGATACATCTCTTTCACTAATGACTTAAGCATGGGTGTAGCTCATCCCCTGCCATGTTTCTGGAGGCTCTGTGAAGTTGTTGGCTCTGCTGTCCTGTCAGTGGCCACCCGAAACAGCCACTCACTGTGTCCTGGTCTCTCTGGTTGTAAAGTCCCCCAATTCAGTTTCAACTCTAGGCCAGACAAACCTGGACTTGTGTTTGCATGTGTAATGCTAGACAACTGCATGTGTGTGAGAGGGAGAGAGAACAAGATTGGCAACCAGCCCTAGAAAGGACATGCAAGCACATGTTCTGAACCTAAATCATTTGCTAGGATCACCATTACTATCAATTACCATTTTTGTCTGCTATGTAGTTGCAAGCTGTTAACTAAACAATGGAATCAAGGCTATAAGATCCATTTAGATAACAACTTTGTGTCACTACCAATCAGAGGTAGGCACAAATTAATCAGTTCTACTTTAATTAGCCATTTATTTTACATGGCATTCTAATCCTGTTCTGAATTTTTTTATTTTCCAGCTCTAATTAGCTTTTTGTCTCATTTTAATTAAACATTTAATTAAAGCATTTGCTCCTTTTGGTTGGGGAAGTGATGCATGAGAAATAAATATGGAAACCAACCAATTTGGGCCTTTCTCCTTAGTGTTTAGTCTCCACTGCCAGATTGTAAATGGAGCTCCAAATAATCATTTAGGCCGAGTTGGGTCTTTGTTTAAGTTAATAGAGAAATAACTCTTGGCACAGCACAATTTATTATGCCAAATTCCAGAGACTGAACGACAAACTAATATTAACAGGAATGCATGAGTTTGTTGTTTTTGTTGTTAAGTAGTATGTGAGGTGTGCAAAATGCCACAAAACATAGAGGGGTTTGGAGATTCTAGCTCTTTGGTAGAAATCTTTGTGTCAAAAATGAATTTGACCTGGCTAAGCTGCAATTGGTTCAGAGGCTATTATGACCTCTTTATCCCCACATCTTTATGGTCTGGCCAGGTATTGCGATAACACCTCTCAATGGGGAAAACTGTCTGACACATACTGTACATTCTTCAGAGGATGTAGAATTATCTGGCAAGATAATACAGGCATATCCATGGGGGAGCCATTCCACGGACCACAACACCCATGTGGATTTAGAAACCTGTAAGCAGTGGTGGAATCTACCTGCGCTAACAACTGGAACCCATTCGCATATTGCAGGGGCGCGTGGCAGCAACGACTGCAGGGGGCGGAGCCAGCCCTTCACGGAACAACCGGAACGGTGTTCTGGAACGTCCTGGCTACATGACATCACTGCCTGTAAGGATGCCTGTATTAATGGTAGCCACTGTGGCCCCTCAATGCACATTAACATTGCTTAAAAACTTACCAGGTGCAACATGTATTTTGCTTTATCAGATTGCTCTAAGCATTTTAGCTTACAGCATGATGAAATCAGGTTGCCGGCAGCATGAATACTTGATTAAGCTAGATCTAATGCTAAACGGGTTGGGTTGCCGTGCCGCCCTCTCCATGTCACACCCGCAGCCAGGTGTGCAAGAAGATTGGAGTAAAATCATCCTATGCTCTGCAAATGGTTTTTGCATTCCACCACAAGACCCCAAGGGAGTGTCTGTTGTGTGGGGATCACAACGGAATTTCATGTGATACTCTAGTGCAGTGGTTCTCATACGTTTTAACACCATGACCCACGTTTTTGAATGACAATCTGTTGGGACCTACTAGAAGTGATGTCATTAACCTGGAAGTTTTGTCATGGCCAGAAGTGGCATCATCAAGCAGGACATTTTTTAACACACCCATATGACAAAATCAAATCAAGTACATAAATTAAAAGTGTACACATTTTAAAAGTTATTTAAAATATAAAACTGTCCTAATCCTCCCATGCAATTGCTGATCTGTTTTAAAAATATTCCCAAACATCCCAAAGGCTGCCATCCTAGCAACACCTACCTGGGAGTAAGCCCCATTGACTATCATTGTTAAAAGCATATACATAAGAACATAAGAAGAGCTCTGCTGGATCAGGCCAAAGGCCCATCCACTTTCCTGTTTCTAACATTGGCCCATTCAGATGCCTCAAGGAGTACACAAAATAGCAAGTTATCTGTATCCTTTTGCCACTGTCCTGCATCTGTCATTCTGAGGTAGCCTTCATCTAAAGTAAGGATGTTGCACCACCCATCATGGTTTGTAGGCTGTGATAGGTTTTTTTCTCCAGAAACCTGTCCAATCCCCTTTTAGACACCTAGGCCAGATGTAATCACCACCTCCTGTGGCAAGGAGTTCCACAGACTACCCACTGAGTAAAAAAAAGTATTTCCTTTTATCCAGTCTGACTCTCCCAACACTCAATGTCAGTGGTTGTTCCCTGGTTGTTATGAGTGAAGGAAAAGAACATCCATCTATCCTCTCAATCCATCCCACGCATACTTTTGCACATCTCAGAGCGCAATCCTAAACTGGAGTTAGGCCGGCATAAACTAAGCCTGCAAAGTTTGGCCAGCACAAGGGCCACCATAAAGCGTGATTGAATCACTCTCAGAGTCAGGGATGATGGATAATAAAATTTTCAAATAAGTAAGAAGCATCGACGCTAAGGGTGTATTAGGATTGCGCTGTCAGTTGGGTCTAAAACATCTTCTTTATTAACCTGTATCTGACTTAATTCCTTAATCAGGAGGGAATATCTGCCTGAGGTCTTCTGCCGTGAAGGTGGATGCACTCATTTAATTTCTCTGCAATCTCATTTTATCTCTTCTTTTATCACCTCACTGTCCAGCAGGATGACCGCCTCTCTGGCAGGTTTCCTGCTTCTTACTTATTTGAAGCTTTATTATTCCCCTTTATGCCAGCACACATACTTATTATTCCACTTTATGTTGCTGGCCATGTGTTCCTCAAAGTCGTTTTTGGCCTCCCATATCACTTCTTACATTTCTTTTGTCAGAGTTTGTGTTCTTTTTTATTCTCCTCATTTGGGCAAAGGTAGCCTGAGATCTGTACAGACAGATGGGTAACATTTCCCCCAATGCAGTCACATACCATGGTATTTTCAAATATAATATACTAAAAATGAAATAAAAAGTCTAATATATTAAGAATAAAATACACACTGACATGAACAAGGACCCACCTGAAATTGGCTTGCGACCCACCTAGTGGGTCCCAACTCACTGTTTGAGACACAGTGCTCTAGTGACAAATCAAGGACAGTCTCTTGAGAGAGCACACTCATAATTTAGCCCCGGCTATCTGGCCAAAGAGGTATTTCTGGGATAGGCACTTTTGAAAGTGCTGCTCCTCTTAAATTTTGCAAGGGGAGAGCAACTGTCCCTCTTTACCCCAGCACAATATCCTCACCAGTGACTCTTTGCTACTTTTTTTTTTCCTGCACTCTTTTAAATTGTGAAAGAGAACCATTCATTTATTTACTACTAGCTTGTTGTTACCCGGCGTTGCCCGGGTAACAAAATGATCTTCCAGAGTTTATGAGTTTTGCACCCTTCTCGCCCCCCACGCCGACGGGGGCCGAACCCGGACTCCAACCACGTCGGGAGCGTCACCGGGCTCCTCGGCAACCCCGGAAACTATGGACTCGATGCCAATTTCGCCCGTTTTCGGCCGTCTTCACTTCAGGCCCCCTGCCTCGCCCCCTGCCTTGGCCCTCTGCCTCAGGCCTCGGCAACCCCGGAAACTATGGGTCTGACGCCAATTTCGTCCGTTCTTGACCATTCTCATGCAGGGGGCCCCGTGCACCCCACCCCTGCGGGCGGTAGTGGAGCCTGACCCCTGCAGTTTTTGTCACCGGGCCTCAAGGCATGCGCGTGCCGAGTCTGGCGCCAATTGCTCCAGGCGTTGCAGCGGGTCATAGCGGACATCTTGTTTCGCACCCATTCCCGCCCCCACGCTGAGGGGGGCCTGAACCCAGACTCCCATGGCATCGGGAGCATCGCCACTCACCTCACCGACTCCGGAAACTACAGATTCAACACCAATTACGGCTGTTTTCAACCGATTTCTGCAGGGCCCTGTGCATACCCCCACCCCCGGGGGGGCTGGGGGGCCTGACCCCCACAGTGTTTGTTGCCACGCGCTTGCCAGGTTTGGTGCGCATCGCTCCAGGCATTCCAGCACGGCATGGCAGACATTTCGTTTTGCACCCCTTCTCACCCCCCACTCCAACTGTGTCGGGAGTGTCGCCGCTCGTCTCGGCGACCCCGGGAACTACGGACTCAACGCGGATTTCAGCCATTTTTGACCATTCTCATGTGGAGACCCCCACATACCCCCACCCCCGGGGGCACTAAGACGGTCTGCCCCCCGCAGTGTTTGTCACCAGGCTGCAAGGTGTATGCATGCCAGGTTTCGTGTCGACCGGTTCAGGCATGCCAGCAGGGCATGGCGGAGGTTGTGTTTCGCACCTGTTCTTGCCCACCATGCCAAGGGGGGGCCGAACCCGGACTCCAACAGCGTCGGGAGTGTTGCCACTCGCCCCGGTGAGCCCGGGAACTATGGATTCAATGCCGTTTTCAGCCATTTTCGACCATCTTCTCACGGGAACCCCACGTACCCCAACCCCCAGGGGTGCTAGCGGGGTCTGACCCCGCAGTGTTTGTCGCCAGGCCGCAAGGCATACGCATGCCAAGTCTGGCGCCAATCACTCCAGGTGTCGCAGTGGGGCATGGCGGATGTCTCGTTTCGCACCCCTTCTTGCCCCCCATGTCGAGGGGGGAGTTTTGACCGTTTTCATACAGGGGCCCTGGGGCAGCCCACCCCCCCGGGGCGCTAGGGGGCCTGAACCCCGGAGTGTCCGTCGCCAGGCCGCAAGGCACACATATGCCAAGTTTGGTGCGCATCACTCCAGGCATTCCAGCACGGCATGGCGGACATTGTGTTTCGCACACCTTCTCGTGCCCTATGCTGAGGGGGGGGGCAGACCCGGACTCTGATGGCGTTGATACCGTTGTCGCTCGTCCCAGCGACCATGGAAACTATGGATTTGATGCCGATTTTGGCCATTTTTGACCATATTCACACAGGGGCCCCTGTGCACCCCTGCCCCGGGGGTGCTAGCGGGCCACAACCCCCGCAGTGTTTGTGGCCAGGCCGCTAGGCTTCCGCCTTTGGTGCCAATCGGTCCAGGCATTCCAGCAGGGCATGGCAGACGTTGTGTTTTGCACCCCTTCTTGCCCTCCACGTTGAGGGGGGTCCGAACCCAGACTCCAATGGGGTCAGGAGCGTCACCGGTTGTCCCGGGGCCCCTGGACACTGTGGACTCGACGCCGATTTCAGCCGTTTCCGGCTGTCTTCATGTGGGGACCCCCGCGTGTTTGTGGCCAGGCCGCTAGGCTTCCGCATGCCGAGTTTGGTGCCAATCGGTCCAGGCATCACAGTGGGGCATGGTGGGCCTTTTGTCTCGCACCCCTTCTCGCCCCCCACGTCGAGGGGGGCCCAAACCCGGACTCCAGCTGTGTCGGGATCATCGCTGCTCATCTCGGCGACCCCGAAAACTACAGAGTCGATGCCAATTTTGGCCATTTTCAGCCATCTTCACGTGGGGCCCTCTGTGACCCCCACCCCGAGGGTGCTAGGGGGGGCTGATCCCCGTAGTGTTTGTTGCCAGGCCGCAATGCACGTGCGTGCCTTGGTTGGTGCACGTTGCTCCAGGCGTTCCAGCACGGCATGGCGGACTTTTTGTTTTGCACCCCTTCTGGCCCCCCATGCTGAGGGGGCCCCAAACCCGGACTCCAGCGGCATCGGGAGTGTCGCCACTCGTCCCGGCGACCCCGGAACCTATGGACTCGATGCTTCTGCATGCCGCGTGTGGTGCCAATCGGTCCAGGTGTCACAGCGGGGCATGGTGGATGTTGTGTTTCGCACCCCTTCTCGCCCCCCACGTCGAGGGGGGACTGAACCTGGACTCTGAAGGCATCGGGAGCATTGCCGCTCATCTCAGCAACCCCGGAAACTGCGGATTTGACGCCGATATTGGCCGTTTTTGAGCGTTTTCACTTGGGGACCCCCGCGTACCCCCACCCCCGGGGGCTCTAGGGGGGCCCGACCCCCGCAGTGTTTGTGGCCAGGCCGCTAGGCTTCCGCATGCCGCGTTTGGCGCCAATCGGTCCGGGAGTTCCAGCAGGGCATGGCGGACGTTTTCTTTCGCACCCCTTCTTGCCCCCCATGTTGAGGGGGGGCTGATCCCAGACTCCAACGGCATCGGGAGCGGCACCGCTCAGCTCGGCGACCCCGGAAACTGTGGATTTGACGCCGATATTGGCCAGTTTTGACCGTTTTCACGCGGGGACCCCCGCATACCCCCACCCCCAGGGGCGCTAGGGGGGCCCGACTCCCGCAGTGTTTGTCGCCAGGCCGCTAGGCTTCCGCATGCCGAGTTTGGCGCCAATCGGTCCAGGCGTCACAGCGGGGCATGGCGGACGTCTTGTTTCGCACCCCTTCTTGCCCCCCACGTCGAGGGGGGGCTGAACCCGGACTCTTATGGCATCGGGAGCGTCGTCGCTCATCTCGGCGACCCCGGAAACTGTGGATTCGACGCCGATTTTGGCCGTTTTTGACCGTTTTCACGCGGGGACCCTCGCATACCCCCACCCCCGGGGGCGCTAGGGGCCCCCGACCCCCGCAGTGTTTGTCGCCAGGCCGCAAGGTGTATGCGTGCCGAGTTTCGTGCCCATCGCTCCAGGCGTTGCGGAGCCTATGCGAGACATACATACATACATACATACATACATACATACATACATACATACACACACACACACATACATACACACCCAGGCTCTTCTTTATATATATAGATCTTGTGAACTCTTGGTTTGAAAAAATGCCATGTAATATGCCTAATAATTTTAAACATAACCTTTTGACTATAAAGAAAGAAAAATGGCTCTTCAATACATGATAATGAACAATGCCCCAGATTTAACTTTTATTGGAAAGATTTTTGAGTGTCTCACCTTGAATTCTTGAGACCAGAGAACATACCTGGTACCTTTGCCAATGTTGCCCTTACTTAAGAAAGCTGATTTTTCCTTCCTTGTAGGACTCTGTCAGCCATCGAATACACATGCCATCAAATCTTTACATTACCCTACTGTTCCTTTATACAGTTTCCTTCACTACTTCAGAGTAGTCCCATTGAGTTCAATTGGGGCAAGCAGTGTGCCATCTGCTTCCAGAGGTTGTCAAAAGAAAAGTGAGCATCTGACATCATAATGAATTATTTAGCAAGCCTTTCTCTTTAACCGGGGGGGGGGGATGTGCTTTTGAGTGTTGAAAATTCACCTACTTGTTAATCAAGGCTGATTACTCTAGAAGCCAGGCAACTGCTGAAAAGAATTTTGAAAAATCATCACAGGCAGTTTTCCTCTGCTCTTATTTAGGGGAGCAATTATTATCAAAGCAAGGCAGTTTTGTGACATCTTGCAAAGGGTTCATAACAATCAAGCCAGGGATGATAGATGAATATAGTGGAGAGCCAGATCTTCCAGAGATACACTGTATTTCAGATCAGGGACAAGATTCAGCAAAGTTCAGTCTGAGACTACAATAAATTTAAAACAAAAGGGGAAGGTATTTTCAATATTTTTAGAGCTTGCAGGCACAATTGCAATATTTGCAATTCAAGGCAAGATATTTTTACCTTCACTTGCCTACTTTGTCCAAGGGTGGCCCATTCATTATGCCGACTGGGCCACTTGCCTCAGGCAGCAGATTGGTGAGGGTGTTCACTTCCATTTTTCCTCTCCATGAGCTCTAGCTTTAGCCCAACACTTTCCTCTTTTGTCTTCATCCCATGTTGTCATCTGCTCCATCCTTTGCTTCCCTTTTCCATCCAGTGAGCTGGAGGAGAGGAGGCTGCCACATCACCACATAAGGAGAGACAGCATTTAGCACACTGCCTCATGCAACAGGAGTTCTTGGAATGGCCTTGCCTAGACCAATTTAGACCTTTTTCTTTGATAAATAGCAAATGCATTAGAAGAGGGTGATAAGAATCAGGACAGTGTAAGGAGAGGGAGTCAGCATATCCCCCTTTGTATAAGGCAGTGGTCAGGGAACAGGGGTAAATTACCCCAAATGGGGTAAAAATGAAATTCCTGGGGGTAATGGACAGATAGGAGTATGCCCCGCCCCCTTTTCCCTCATCCTTCCTTCATGACCAACGTTCTCTCTTCTGACCAATGGGAAGTTCCTCTCACGCTTGATGGATTTCCCTTGTTTCCAGTAGGAGATTAGAAGCGGCAAGGTATTTGGCCCCCAATAGGCAGCGTCCCCCTCCCCTCCCAGGCGGCAAAGAAGGCCGTAGTTATCGATCCTGCTGCTGGTAAAGGGAGAAGGAAGCAACAGCAGAGAAAATGGTGACCGTGGCTGCAACTGCAGTGGTGCCGGGTGATGGGGGAGCCGGCGAGGCCAAGCCTATTCCGGGCAGCGAGGCCGGTGCAGACCCACTCCCGGCTGGCACTCAGGCAGCCGTGGAGTCAGCGGTGCTCGACGCCAGGGAAGAGCCCGAACCAGCTCTGGGTGGGGAGGCCGAGGAGCTGCCGCCGTCGCTGCCACCCAAGAGCCCGGCTGGGATGCGAGATGTGCAGGCATGGGGGAGGCTCTGGTGAGCGGCTGAGGTGTGTGTGTGTGCTCATGTGCCCGTAGGCGTGTGTGTGTGTGTGTGTGTGTGTGTGTGTGTGTGTGTGTGTGTGTG
>JAJKFI010000045.1:7537350-7570353 GCA_029204185.1 Lerista edwardsae | reverse complement strand
TGTGTGTGTGTGTGTGTGTGTGTGTGTGTGTGTGTGTGTGTGTGTGTTGAGAGGACTTCTGTGGACGTGCCTCTTTGCTTGTGAGCAGCTAGGGCTCTCCCTGGGTTTGCCTTGTCTTGCTGTCCCGAGGAGTGGGGCGGGCGGGCAGGCGAGCAAGCGGAGGGAGGGCTGGGGTGCCTGCATAGGGAGTCAGGGACACAAAGATAGGCGGGAGGCAACGAGGCAAGGTGAACAGCAGAAAACAAAAACAAAATCAGAACTGCTGTTGCTGGCCTCTCTGTGTGTGTGTGTGTGAGAGAGAGAGAGAGTGAGAGCGAGCGAGCGCCAGCGAGAGCCAGCCAGCCCCAATCTGAATTCATTATAGAGAGAAATCTTAAGTCCAAGCACCTAAACCTGTTGTAAAAAAAAACACCTGTAACCGAGAAGGGTTGAATTCTATTCTCTCAAGGTCTGCAGGTGTACCCAAACTCTTTACAACTTCACATTTACATAGCATTAATTAAGATCATTAATTAATCAAATAAAAAGCAATGGGTTCCAATATGTAATTTTTTTTCTTTTGTTCTGGCAGGGGGGGGGTAACGTCAAGGGGGTAACTTTGGCATATCTAAATATATTTTGGGGTAAAAGGTAAAAAGTTCCCTGACCCCTGGTATAAGGTAAGTTTAAAACAAAAGTATATTTGTCTATCATTTTAGATCTTGGAACCACTATAGTAATGTTATTGATGCAGGGCAAATGGTCAGCAAAGGGACTTGTAAGTGTCGCAGGCATACTTAAGCCCATTGTTTGAAACAATACCCACTTTGGGCCAAACTGGATGTGCCTGTATTGATATCTTTTGACTTTTTTTCCCTTTTTTGCTTTCCCTTTGATAAGCAGTAGTTGCAGATCAGAATCAGGATGTGGTATGTGGAAGGAGGGTTCACCTTTGCCCCTGCACTCCAGTCCTGATGGAAATCACATCGCTCGAAGCTGCTATTAGCCCCAGGAGGCATAGCAATTGCAGTTTCTCTCTCTC
This sequence comes from Lerista edwardsae, assembly GCA_029204185.1. Lineage (NCBI taxonomy): Eukaryota > Metazoa > Chordata > Lepidosauria > Squamata > Scincidae > Lerista > Lerista edwardsae. The sequence goes on along the minus strand of JAJKFI010000045.1, from coordinate 7,569,332 downwards.
CCAGCTAATAAAAGCTTGGGAGGAGAGAAGGGTGAAGGATCATTAGGACTGCAGTGCTGGGGGAGGGATAGGATTAAAACCTCCTTCGCCCATATCATGTTCCCAAAATGCCTGATCTTCTGTACGTAGCTGTTATTTGATAAATTTGGGGCAGGGAGAGGATTAGTAGATGCAGGTTATTTGAAAGATTGTCTTCCTCAACCTGAGTCTCCTCATTCAATTAGGTCCAGTGCAGTGATGTCATGCAGGGGGAACGCGGGGGAACTCAGTTCCACTAGTTAAAATTAGGGCTGACTCCGCCCACTTCACTCTCCCTCCTCCCCTCTCCCAATTCCTCTGCAAAGAGCTTTTCTTCTTGGTTGGCCGGCACTCAGAGGGTAAAAGGGAGCGACTCCGGATTCCTGGGGGGGGGGCAAAGGCAGTGATGTCATTCAGGGGGAACGGACCAGAATGGGCGTCCCGGATCCTAACGGGCTCCGTGGCTGGTTCCGGGTTCCCGAGAAGTGCCAATCAAAAGTGAGTTCCTGTTCCTAAATCATTTGAATGACACCACTGGTCCAGTGGTTCCCAAAGTGGTGGGTCATGACCCAGCACCCTGAGAAGCACTGGCTTTTGCCCTTTTAAGGGGGGGAGAGGGGGAAAGCAGCAATGTGAACCCCAGGATTGCGCTGCTGCCTTGGGCAAAGGGGCTTTTTCACACTTACTCCTACCAGTGCTGGCATCCAGGGGACTATGGGGTGCCTTGGGGAATCCTCTGCAGGGCTCCCCAAGCCTCAGAATGAATTTTAAACACAGTCGTGATCCACGTCCAGTTTTGCAATTGCAAACAGAGTGATGCTCCACGAACTGGTGACGTTGGCAGGCAGCGGCTGGAGATGAGGCGCTCGCCACCAGTTTGATGTCTATCCCAGACAGCCACTAAAAGCAGCCACTTCACCTATCCCCATAAGTAGTCAAGACCTGGCCTGAAATCAATGAAAGCTAGTGATGGCTAAGGGTCTGACCCAGTGGTTCAAATGATTTAGGAACAGGAACTCACTTTTGATTGGCACTTGTCGGGAACCCAGAACCAGCCACGGGTTCCAGAACCAGCCAGTTAGGATCCGGAACACCCGTTCTGGTCCGTTCCCCCTGAATGACATCACTGGTCTGACCCTATCAGGCTTAGTGCGGTGGTATGATAATACTGCTTGCACTGCTGTTGTAAAGGTGCCATAAAGCACAAAGGGCAGAAGATTTAGCCGAGAGGGTTAATGCCTCCGTTTGCCCGAAGATAACACCTGAAGATCTCAAGGTCGTGAGCTCGGGACTGCCGGAAGTCTCTGCGAGCAGCAGACCTTGGAAACTGCGGCTGATTAGAAGCTGAGTTTCAGCTGCCTCGTGGGAGGAGGAGTGTGCTGAAATCAGCTGCATCTCTGGTGGCAGCAGGGAAGCCTCATCAGCCAGCAGACGACAGACGGGTGGCTAAAGAAAGAAGGCTAAATCCAGAAAGAAAGATCTGTAGGAGTGTTGTTCTTGGAAGATAGAACATTCTGTAAATTGTAAAAACCTTCGGGTTTGTGAGAAAGTCTGCCTATGTAAACTGCCTTGAGTTCAATCATTAGAGAAATCTAGTGATATTAAGAAAGGCGGTATATAAATAAATGTATTATTATTATTATTATTATTATTATTATTATTATTATTATTATAAAGCACCTTCACCACCAGCGGTAAGGCCTTGGGAAAGTTGTGCCAGGCCAGCGCCTGCCCCCCACCACCCGGAGATGGCAATGCAAACCAGCGAACTAAGTGTAACCCTCACTGGTGTTGCCCAGGGGAAGGGGCAGAGCAGGGGGTGGGATTGGCGGCGACCTTCTCTGCCAGATCCTATCCTCCTTGTCAGGCCACACAGCCTGGCATGGAGGGCCTTGCCTCTGCGCCAGCAGAGTAGCTGGCACAGATGCGAGGAGCCCCATAGGTGGTCCTGTATCCTTAGTTTAATTAAATGTCCCCTTCCCCTGAGAAGCCTCTGGCACCTGTCCGGCACCGGTAGGATGCAACGGTAGAAATGGGCTGTAACTCATCTCATTGAATTCTATACTCCTTAACTTTCTTTAGATACAATTTCCCATTTATATATCATCCTAGATTTCCTAGATTTGTTTCTTGTCATGCCAGTTCCAAGGGGATTTTTACTGTCACTATCTCCTGACTAGGCTTTTTGTGTTGTTAGCAATTGTTGGATAATGAAGAGGTGTCCATAACCAAACCTTCCAGGGACTATTTGCCTTGATACCCCTGATATTTGATCTAAGAGGTGTTTCACAAAGCATTTGATCTTATCTCCTATAACAATGATTCAGTGTGTGAAGTTATATCATTTCCAATTAAGCACTACATGTAGCAATGATGGTTTGGTTCCCTGCAGCTTTGAGTTCCATTAGAGATTCAATTATTAGGAACAGGGTGCAGTTTAATTAAATAAACTTAATTAAAAATAAATTAACCCTTATTTCATGGAAGAGCCTGAAAGTTCAATTGCATAAAAGATACAAAGGCACATACAAACCCCATAATGTGACTCTGTGTGAAAAGTGCCTTTGAATGTCAGGTTTACTCATGTTTTCAATTAGGAGGTTTGTCAGCCAGGAAAAGAAAATAATCACTTATCTGTTAATAGGCCTCTGTTTAATAGCAACTAGTTCTAGGATAATTATGAATTATCTATATTGCACTGAGCTTGGGGCGTTGAAGTCTCTGACACTGATTGGCTGAGCTGATTTGAAGGCATGGAATGTTCAGCTGTGCATAGAGCTAAATGGTTTGCAGTCCAGCTTTTGTGAAGGAGAGTAGCTGTTTAGCTGGAAGTAAGCCCTCATGCTGAGGACTGAGACAAGAACCTCAGAAAAAGAGAGGGAGGGGCAAGGAAACTGAAAAAAGAGTACTGAAGTAGGAAATTAATTGTGAAAGAACTCGGAAGAATATTAATGCAAGACTTTCCAATGACAGTTCCCGGGAAAACAATTTAAAGTGCTTCCCTTGCCATTAAAGATGGTAGGTTTGTTTACATCAAAAATATGCTTACTATATGAGCATGCTACAATCCTTTTATGAGTCAGCAATTGGTCCACTTCCTGCAAATACTATTGAGCTCTGAGAGATCTGGGGAGATGAGAAGCCCCATTAAATCTCCTTTCACTTCCACAGGTAATGAGCATTTAGTTTTGCATTCAAAATTTTAATTGTGGATAGTAGTTCAAAGACCACAATATTTTTCCACTACAGGCAAAAAAAAAATTGGTTTTCAGATTGAATTCCAAGGCCACCAAACTACAGCTACCAGAGAGGTGAATTCCCAGACCATTCCTCTAGGAAGCTTAATCATATGCCTACCCACCTGTTGTGGGTTAGGGTCAGTGGTGTTATCCTACCGGTACGCAGGGTGGGACATCCGGGTGATTGGCAGCTCGCCCGTCGTGTACCGCAGCATTACGCCATTTGTGTAACATACGCAAGCGGTGTAATTGGTTACGCAAACGGCGTAACGCTGTGGTATGCAACGGGTTGGCTGCCGATCACCCGGATGTCCCGCCCAGCGTACTGGTAGGATAACACCACTGGTTAGGGTAGTCTCTTACAGCAAGCATGTTGTTGTTCAGTCGCTAAGTCATGTCCGACTCTTCGCGACCCCATGGACCACAGCACGCCAGGCCTCCCTGTCCTCCACTAGCTTCCTGAGTTCGCCCAATTTCATGTTCATTGCTTCGGTGACACTTTCTAACCATCTCATCCTCTGCCGTCCCCTTCTCCTTTTGCCTTCAATCTTTCCCAGCATGAGGGTCTTTTCTAAAGAGTCCTCTCTTCTCATCAGGTGGCCAAAGTATTGGAGCTTCAGCAGGCATACATGGGGCAATATGAGCATGGCAAATTGGGAAGAAGTAGCTTTTTGAAAATATGAAGCTGGAGCCTTTGAATGAAGGAATACGAGCTTGATGTTCATCTAAAGTAGAGTGACACCTGCCACAGCAATTTTCAGTGCTATAAAGATATGAGGTGGTTACTCCTATGAGGTAATACAGGGTGCAATCCTAATCTGGAGTTAGGCTGGTTAACTCCAAAGACACTGTAAAGTGTTAGACACTGGAGTTCGGCTGGCACCAAAGACACTGTAAAGTGCATTTGGGCCACTCTCGGAGTCAGGGAGGATGGTGCACATCTGTGTGCTGGCGGCTCTGGCTCCAAGAGTGGGCCAGACATACTTTACGGTGTCCCTTGTGCCAGCCAAACTTTGCTGGCCTAACTGTGCCGGCCTAACTCCAAGTTTAGGATTGTGCCCACAGTCTTTTAACAGTATAGTTTCATCAAAAAGTCAAAGACGAACTGTCTCTTTGGAGGTGGCAGCTGCTCTGACATATGCACATGTCGCATCACATCAAAATAGGCAGTGATTATACAATGTGTACACGTATTTGGAAGACCCATTGACACCAGTGGGATTTACTTAGTAAACCTGAGTTGGATTGGGCTGCATGCATTTTGTTCCCTGCAAAATGTCTGCTTTATTCATATGCTAGTTGAATTGCTCATATAATCATACCACCTCCGATTTCTTTAATGAGGTTAGAACTCTAAAAGAGGCTCCTTTTGAAGTGGTGATTCTCTTCAGTTTAGCACAGATAGAGCAGCTGTCCGCATTCATCCCTGTCTAGCGTCCTCTCCAGGGGCTGTCTGCTGGCATCTCTTTAGTATGTGAGCCCTTTTAGGACAGAGAACCATCTTTTCATTTATTTTATTGTGCAAACCGCTTATTGAACTTTTGTCAAAAAAGCAACATAATTAATTTGATAAGTATTAATAAAAATTGTTCATGAAATAAACCGCAGCAGCTCTATGCTAGTTAAGACCGTTCTACTTTGGTGTCCACTCTTGCCAGAAAGACTTGGGGTGAAAGGGGAAGAGAGAACTCCTTCTCTTTTTATCTTTTTGGTTCTTTCTCACTTTTCTTGTGCAGCAATGTGCTAGAGTTATTCTTTTATCCCTTGCAGAGTTCGGCTGACAGAATTCATTTCCTTGCCAAGGTCTACTGGGGAATTAAATGGAATGCTGGAATAATCTGATTCAGGATTACTGGAAATCTTGAGACATGCCTGGTTTACTGCCAGGAAAAAAAATGGTCCAGGAGAAGCCCACCTTCTTAATGTTGGCCTATAACAAAGTTCTCAACAATGGCCTGGTTACAGATCCTTTGTTTATTCCCCTTCCTCTTAACATCCGAGAGATCCCCATTGGTGCTAAATCAAGCACCCCATTCCTTTCAACAACTAAATAAAAGACTTTCTGTGCTAGCCAGCACTCAAGATGGGTGATAGACCACTCATTTCTCTTTCTAACATCCTTCCTTATGCCTTCTTCCCCAAGTGCTACAACTCACACCTCAAACATCTACTGAACAGCCTCCAAGAAACTTTCTGAAAAGCACTCTTGGCTCTCTTGCCCAGCTTCCCTCTTGGAAACTGGCTGGAAACTTTGCTGAACCCTTTTGTGCCTGCACATCCCCTCTGAACTGGGAGATGGCTGCATCTTTGCTAACTAGCCCTGGATGTCCTGCATCAGCACGCAGAGACAGGCATCCCGACCATTGGCCCCAATAAACACTGTTTTCTGTGTCTTATGTGCAGTCAAAAGAATGACACACTGAATGTTTCTATCTCCTCTTCATGTGTATGTTTTGCATTCAGGGCTCCTTAGTCCATCTTTATACCACTGAGGAGGTCTACAGATTAGCCCCAAGCCTCTGGAACATAGCATTTCCCTTAACAGATACAATCTGACCTGTCACAAGAAGCATGCCATCTTAGCTGGCAGTCCTGTGCCCAGTAATAAGAGCTGAAATGAAATGTGCAGATGTTCAACATTTACTAAAATCACATTTTGATCTCTAATCAACACTAACATTTGAAATACGAAAACTGATTTTTGTATATTACATTTTACCCTAAACATGCTTTAGGACTGTTAAGATCCCTTTATTTTTTTTAAATGGTATATACTGCCACCTCTAAGTAAAGGAAGTTTTCAAACTGTCAACTGCTAAAGGCTAAATATCATTTGAATGTTATCTGTCAACTGCAAATTGCCATTTCAATTTGTCTATGAAGTGCTAATTATCATTGCACATCCACTGTTAAGTACACTTAAAAATTTATTTATTATTAGATTTATACCCCGCCTTATTTGCCTAAAGGCACTCAAAATCAACTTGTATGGTGAGGTATATGCATTGCTCAAAATCAAATACCTAAACAAAATATTCAGTGTATATTCTTTGTGAATCTGATGAAAATTCAGCATACCCAGTGATTCAGTGAGTGCCCAATTACAGCACAACATGGAGCAGAAGAATTGGGGGGGGGGAACGGGGAGCAAATTCATTTCAGTTCATACATAAAGACAGCCAAACACTGGGGGCATGTATGCGCTTCTAATGTATGTGCCAGGTACAGAATTCTTCTACTGTTCTGTATATCTCCAGCATCATTATTTCAAAACTATCTTTATGGTGTAGGGCATTTCTAAGACATAATTGGTAGTGATTCAGTCATGCCTTAGATTAGATCAAAAGATTAGAAGCTGCTTTATATTCCATCCAAGTTTTCCTTTAACTCCCAAGGTTATATTTAGCTTTTACAGCAATTGTAGAGTTTCCCTCTGCCCTGTTTTCTGCATAGCCATTTGTTCATCTTATAACGAATGGTAAGGGAAAGGAAATGTACCTGGACGACTTTTCAGGATGGAAGCTTTGACTTTTGAGTGCTAACATCTTTTTTATTCACAAAGGTCTTCTTAAATGTGCATTTAAAGTGTTTGCCCTGAGAATGTACATTCCCAATACAAATTTCAGGCATTATAATTCTAATAGATTCAGCATGATGGAAATCACAACACAGCATTGTGGTTTTTTGTTTTGTTTTTGGGTGGGTGGGTTTTGTAACAAATGTACATAGAAAAAAGCTCCAAAATGAACTTGAACAATAAATGTGTGTGTGTGTGTGTGTGTGTGTGTGTGTGTGTGTGTGTGTGTGAGAAGTAACAATTCATGTATTCATGTTCACAGCACTTTTTCACTTAGTCATCAAATTGCTGCCAGTTGGATAATGCCTCTGTGTGTATTTGTCTGGAACATGGGCTTCTGAAAGTCATGGCTGTGGTGCCTTACTTCTTGTACCACTGTTCCTTTGCTTCCTCTACAAGCCCAGTACACATGCTATCATCTCTCCATGTGTTTTGGGCCCTAATAGCTATCCAGCACTATACTCCAGTTATAAAACTGGCTCAATGGCAGCCCAATCCTCTGCATGGCTACTCAGAAGTAAAGCTCATTCTAGTCAATGGAGCTTACGTCCAGGTATGTATTGATAGGATTGCAGCCTGGATGTACAATATTCAAAACTACATACTACTGGTAATGCACCTTTAGAAAAAAGGGCTGTAAAATATTCTTTGTGTTTGTTTTTGTGGAGTATTTCTTAGACTGCTTGCTTTGAACTGTTGTTGTCAACCATCCTGGTGTTTCCTTTGTTCCCCACCCTTTAGCCCCATCCAGGGAGGGGGGGCTTTCCTCTTAGGATGAGGTGAATGATACCTCAGGGGACGGTAAGGGGATGAGGTGGCATAGAGACATGAAGGCTCAAGTTCAACGTTATCGGGGTTTTCTTGTGGGGAATATTTACAAAGGGTGAGGATGATTGGGTGAGGGTCTGCTTGGCATGCCTTACACAGATGCCCTTCATTGATTCATGGTCCAGCCCTTCATGTACCTTTCCTGGGAGCAAGGGGCTCACCATAGTGGTAATACTCCAGTTGGAGGCTGGTTCAAGGGACAGTAGTAGCTGCTTCTGAGCTGCTACTGGATCTATTTAAAGCTTTCTGGGGAGTTTTCTGGCTGCTTTGACCCTTCATCCCATCTCTGTTTCCTCTTGTCCATGATGCATCCACTCTGTTGTTTCCAAGCCCTTTCTCTCACCTCTCAACTCTTACAGAGTTGTTTGTCTTCAGATCTCCAACATTTTTTCCTGCTCACTCTTCTCCATCTTTTCCTTGCTGTGTTCCTTTCGGCCCCACTTCATCCTTCTCCTCTGACCCCTTCCCAACTGTACTTCTCTCTCCCCCTTTTGAACTTCCTGCAGCATGGCCTCCCTCCCATTTTGCAGGTCCACAGCCTGCTATGTTGCTGGCTGCATTTTGTGAGACTTTGTTATCTTGTAGTGATACCATCACCAGCAGAAGCAAGCAGAAGCTGCATCCAACCACCTTGTCTTGTGGTTTCCCCATGTGCTGTGGAGCACAGAGATACAAATATTTTAAAATAAACAAACTAACCTCATCTGTTGGCAGCAGGGAATTATACACCTTGGAAATTTGTTTGGCTTACTGTAGTTTGATTTCAATTTGCTTAAATCAGTGGATGCCAAACACTGGCCATGGATCCAGTGCCCATTCAAGCCTCTCCCCCATATGAACAGAGCTTACCATTCTACCAGGGAACCAGCTGTCTTCATTTCCAGTCTCCCTCAATGGTTGCATCACCCATTCTGCATCACCCATTCAGCCACTTCCACATTCTGCTACCAGGCAGGCTTTGCACCCAGATTTCTGGGCAGACACGGTTGGGCGGCACGACAATTGCGGGGGGGGGATTAGGAATGAAGATAGCAGGCTTCCCGGCAGAACAGTAAGCTCCAGTCATGCCAAGGAGAGTTTTTCAGTACGTAGTGGTCTCCAGTTTAGAGACAACTTGCTTAAATTGGCAACTAGAGTCTATCTGTCATACTTATTTTATGGATCAGTTTGTCCAGTTCTCGATATTGTATCTTTACATGCTCCTTGAAGATTGCCATGTTTAGTGGACCCAAACTGATTTCTTGCATATTGATTTCTACAATCTGTTCTTTATCCGCTAATGCTGCCTGGAGAATCCACTAATTGTGAAAGGATCTGCCTGGAAGATTTAATGAACAATTAGAAATACATTTGTCCTACTATAATTCTGCCATAGCCTGCTGTTTCAATGCTTGGCACTTGCTCTTTCTCAGAACAACTTCAAATAAAGCATCTAAAGTTTTCAGCTGTTGTTGATTCATGATTCCTCATCCTGCTCTAGATTGCACTCTCTCTCTCTCTCTCTCTCTCTCTCTCTCTCTCTCACACACACACACACACACACACACACACACACACGCAATATGTCACTTCACCAATGTTTCAAAAAAAAGAAAAGATGTGCTACCAGAATACTTAAAAAAAATAAGACTTCAGTTCTATACACACTTTCTTGGGAGTAAGCCCCACTGAACATAATGGTGCTTACTTCTGAGTATTCATGCATAGGATTGCACCTTAGCCACATTCAGGGAAGAGTTAAGCACCCTGAAACCTCACAGATTTCACTGAAGTGTGTGTGTGTGTGTGTGTGTGTGTGTGTGTGTGTGTTTCTCATTTGTACATATAATAAGTAGAGTATGATCCTGTCTACTTCATTGCCCCCATGAAGAATCTGCTCTCTGTAAATGTTAATGAAATACAGTTATTAAAAGTTAAGAGTATTGTATAATTCAGTGGTTCCCAAATGGGTGGGTCGCATAAATTGGCAGCAACACAGATGGGGAGGATCATGCTGCTGCCAGGGAGGGTTTTTTTTTTTAAAAGAACTTACCTGGGGGTGGCTTTGTCTCTCTGGAGGGTCCAGGGAGCCTGTGACTCCACCCCCTGCAATCCTCCAAAAGGCAACAAACCTCACTGAAAAAGTTACGCTTTCTGTTTTCATTCTGAAAGCAGGAAGTGTTTTTTTCTTTTTCTTTTCAGAGGAGTTTGGAAACTTGCGGAAGGCTGCAGGGGGTGTTGCAGGATTCCTGGGCCACAGGCTCCTGCAGGACAGCTCTTTCTAGCCATTCTCAAATGGCTCTGAAGACTGCTTCACACAGGAACTCAGGAGCCTGAAAAACTAGGCATTTTGCCCCCACCTAGGAATGCCACTGCAGCCTCAGGTTGTCAAAATACCATACATTCTGCATTTATTGAATTGGCATACAGTATATTTTCCCTTGTTTTTATTTTTATGTCTTCCAACTTCTAATTTATTATTAAATTGTGAATTTTATAATTGAGCTCTAGTATTAAAATTATTGATTGCAGGTGTGAGAGTCCAGGAGCGAGCGGACAAGAGATTTTGTGTGCTTGCCTGCCTACCTGCATTTGTGTGTGTGTGTGTGTGTGTGTGTGTGTGTGTGTGAGAGAGAGAGAGAGAGAGAGAGAGAGAGAGAGAGAGAATCCTATATGCACTTTCCTGGGAGTCCCACTCAATGAGAACAGATAGGATTGCACAAGCCAAAACGATTGATCGATTAGTGGTCAGGAAATGAAAATGTTAGCAATTATATTGCCTGCTGCCAGAAATTGTATGGACAAGCACTAGAAGATTGGAACTTTACCACTCATTAGTGAACGGCTAGGGGAAATATTGGACATGTTGACATGCAGGCATGTTATATAAAATGCATATAAAATGCATGCATGCATGCATTTTATATGTACAGTAGATCCAATTGATATATGTACTAGAGTGTTTTAAACTGTAGGTTCTGTCCTGCTGACTTTATTCTGTGTTTTATCACTCCATCTTTTGAGTGGAGCACAGGCTGTGTGCTATAGTGAGGGAGGCCAGGAAGAGGGGTGTGCGCGTGTGCGTGTGTGTGACTGAATGAAGCTTATCATTCAGCAAGGCAGCCTGATGTCTTCCTCTGCAATCTCCCCACAATGTTGCACCAGCCAGCCGCTTCCTCTTTCTGTTGCCCCAACAGGATCTGTACCCAGATGGCAGGAAGTGCTATCATTGTAGCATAACAAAATGACACTCCTGAAATGCAAATTGGCATTCTTGGACTACAGCAATTGTACAACCATGAAACACCCCTGACAGAAAGCAAGATTAGGACAAATTATTATGTAAAAACACTGAACTTAAAACATTTTTTTTTTTAAAAAGCCCTCAATTGGAAATTCAAACTGTTAACACTCACCAAAGGAATATAGCAAGAGTTCTGCAGTTTCCAAGATGGCTGCTCTCTGCGACCCACCTGACATCTGGAAGAAAAGTCCATTGTGGGCTATAGGCAATGATGGATTGTGCAACCTCCTTACATTAGTAGTAGGCTACTTCAGAGTACCGGGTGCAACAAGGCAGTGGCAACAGGATCTTGTTATTGCAGTGGCAACAGGATCTCCAAGCATCTTGTTGTCTCATGCCTCCCTGGGGCATCTGGTGGGGCCGCTGTGAGATACAGGAAGCTGGACTAGATGGGCCTTTGGCCTGATCCAGCAGGGCTCTTCTTATGTTCTTATGTTGCATCATGTCCCAACCAGTGATGTCATTCAGGAGAAACGGACCAGAACGGGCGTTCCTGATCCTAATGGGCTCCGTGGCTGGTTCCGGGTTCCCGACAAGTGCCAATCAAAAGTGAGTTCCTGTTCTTAAATCATTTGAATGACACCACTGGTCCCAACCCACAGTTTGAATAACACTGGTCTAGAGTTTGGAGACTGCTGCTCTAGTAGTTAAAAAAAAAATCATTTACCTCTCCATAGGCTTCCTATCTATCAGTGGGTCTCCCCATCCCCTTGCCAATTATTTACATGGTATAAGTCTGAGGAGCTTCAGAAGTTTGGGTTTGGGCTGGGAAAGGAGATATAGGATCCAGGTTGCATTGCCGCCAACAAAATCCAACCCCTCCTTTTCCTTTCCTTTCCTTCCCTACGCCCTGCCCAAAACCTTCCCTGCTCCAGCATGGCATCTGGAAGGCAATCCACATTTGCAAGGGCTCTGGCTATCAGTTCCAGCAGCCGCAAAGTGCATGACAGTGGTATGCCTTTTACAATGCAGCATCAGCATTTAAAGCGGTGGACTGGGATTTCCGATGCTGCCTTATATAGGTTTAGGCTGTGAGCTTTTCTCTCTTTGACATTTTTCTTTTAAATAAAAAAAGTTAGCTTCCTTTTTTGATTTAGTTTTCTAACAGAGAATTAATCTGAATGTTAATCTGCTAATGATTTTTTTAACATATATTTGTATCTGCTTTTGGAGTAGCAAATGACTTCATAAGAGGGTACCTTGACCTTGACTTTTCTCTGTTGTCCTTTCATTTAGTTAATGCAGATAATGTCAATATCTCATTTTATTCAGGTCCCCCAATAACAGCAGAATTAAATAATCCAACCTCAATAAGAAGGGTTGAATATTTTTCAAAAAGGGCAAGTTTCAGGGCACCTTCTTCCAGCATGAAATTATTTTAATAGTTGGCTCATGGCATAAACCTCTGTCAAACTAAGACTGGGAAATGAGATGATGCCCTATAGTGCATCGTTGTGGATTGCCCCGCCCCCACCCCTCAAGAGCACAGGACAGGTCTCGCATGGGCCATCTTGGTTGGCCCGCTGGTCGGGGAGGGCAGGGCAAGCACCTGTTTCAAGTTATGCTTGCTCTGCCCTCGCTCAGTTGAGCTCCGCCTGGCAATCCCTCACCTGCCCTTGGGCTTTGCCATAGTGAGCTGGTGTGGTCACGCTGTCTTGACCTCCTGGGCCAGTGATGAGGGACTTGTATGTGATGGGCTGGAGTCTAGAGTCAGGTGGCATGCCCATTGATCATCCAGATTGCCTGGGGGAGGCAGATGGCTAGTGCCATTTCCCTGTAAATCCCACAGATTAACTAATAGTTGATTCAGCTGCAAGTTCAGTTATGTGAAAGTTAAATAAAGCAGCCCATAAGTCCAAGCGTTGTCTCGCATGCTTATTTGGGGGGTGCAGGGTAAATGGGTTCATCAGGTACCTTGTTGCTTTGCAGTCATTTCTGAAATGGTGCTGAAGTTTTTACCAGAAAACTGGAAGTAGCTTTGGATTGGAGATAAAAGGTAAAGTAAAGGTAAAGGTTTCCCCACGACCGAATGGTCTAGTCGTGACCGACTGTAGGGGGCGGTGCTCATCTCCGTTTCAAAGCCTGTAGAGCCGGCGTTTTTGTCCAAGGACAAACTTCCGTGGTCATGTGGCCGGCACAACTCTAAGGAACGCCGTTCCTTAACATGAGGTTTACCAGTGTTCTTGAGGGCAGGACCCAAAAATTCTTATTTTGCATTTTATTTTTACTTCAGTTTTTAGGGGTCAGATTCTTCATGCATTTTTTTTTAACCAAGTGAGAGCAGTCATGTGTGAGCGAATTCCAGAAGCACATGAAGTTGATTGGAGATAAGGGCTTTGTAAACAAGCTGCAGAGGAGATCAGAGGCGGCTGTGAGCTTTCAGGACATTGCAGTAGGCCAGTGTTGCCCCCAGGTAAGAAGCAGTGCTGCGATCTCTGCAACACTGCCACTGCCATCAGAACAGGGTGAAGCCTGTTAAAGGGGAATGCCTTGCCTTCTGTTCCCCTGGTGGGTCACAACCTACCAGTTTCAGAAGCACTGTCCTAGAGTTTGCCAAACTTCAGAGTTTGTTTCAGCAATGCAGAGGAAGGGGCACAGAAGCTCCATTGTTTGAGCTTCCTTGTAGGTGTGCAAGAGTCTGCAATGCATCAGTATTATTTTTGCAATGTGGGAAACTTCCAGTGCATGTCTGTTCAGAAATAAACCTGATTGTGTTCACTGGGTTACTCCCTGAGAAGGTATCTATAGCAGTAGTTTATTTTAGCACCAGGACCCACACAATCTGTCCGCCATATGGTATGTGACTCCCATGTGTAAAAATAAATTCAAGTTAAGGAAGTAAATAAAATAAAAGTTTACAATACATATAAGTTTAAAAATGTATTAAAAAATAAAGAACCCTCCGAACCCGCACAAGCAGTTGCTGTTCTGCTTTAAAAAATGTCCCGAGCAACTCAAAGGCTACAATCCTATCCACTCATATCCAGGAGTAACCCATTGACTTATACCCATTGACTATAGTGTTAAAAGCATATACATAGTAGCCTGTTAAAAGTACAGACCTGTAACATTTTCCCAAATGCATTCACATAACAAGGTAGTATAAGTCTATTAAAAATAATACACACCTTAAAATGAATGGGAACCCACCTGAAATTGGCTTGCAACCCACCTAGTATGTCCCGACCCACAGTTTGAGAAACCCTAGTCTATAGGTATGCAATCCTGCCCATCCAAAAGGCCTATTGAAAATATCAAACACCACCAATGTTTTGTACAGCTTGATATGCTGTCCTCATTATATATATGAGGTTTACAAGTGTTCTTGAGGGCAGGACCCAAAAATTATTATTTTGCATTTTATTTTAACCTCAGTTTTTAGGGGTCAGATTCTTCATGCATTTTTTTTTAACCAAGTGAGGGCAGTCATGTGTGAGCGAATTCCAGAAGCACGTGAAGTTGCAGGTGTTTCTGATGCCTAATTAAAGTGACACACCTGATTGAAACCTTTATCTTTAATATTCTCCCCCTTTGCTGCTAAAGATTTACTGAACACCACCTTCAGAACTGAAACCAAAGCTGTGCAGTTCTATTTTTAGTGAGAAAACATGACATCTTAGAAGAACGGCAGCTTTTCTCTCACCGCAATGAGTGAGAGGAGATAATATAAATGGCAAGCCTGTGTTAGATTGTCTCTTGAGGGCATTTTGTCTAAAAGGAAAAATGCGTTATTTGCAAAAGTCTCATGCCTTTCTTCAAAACAAAGTGAAAGAAAAGTATGCTTTGGGTTTGCAAACCTTCCTATACTGAAGGCTTTCAGGGATAAGGTGGAAAGGCAATTAAAAATTATAATCTCAACCAAGCAGACTTATAGTGCAATCCTGTACGTGTTTACCCGGAAGTAAGTTCAGTTGTCTGCAACCTTTCTTAGAATACTGCTTATTCTCAACAAGTGTGTATAGATTACAATTATACTGAGAGCACAATCCTAGCCTGCAGTGAGGCTGGCACAAGGGACACTGTAAAGTATGTTTGAGAGGAGGAACTATCCTACGACCCTACCTTGCGCCAATTACGACCATACTTGAGCCATCCTGACTTGACCACAGTGGTCCGTGTGTTAGAGTTTTCAAGGCTTGACTGCTGTAATTTGCTGTATGTAGGGCTTCCCTTGAGACAGTTCGGAAGCCAAAGTTAGTACAAAACGTAGCAGCCCGGGTGGTTACAGGGGCTAAATGGTTTGACTCAGTAGGTCCACTCCTTCAGCAGCTGTAGCGGCTACACATTCACTTCCGAGCTCCACTTAAGATGATGGTACTGCCCTTTAAGGCCCTTCATGACTTAGGCCCAGCCTACCTAAAGGACCGCCTTCTCCCATACATACCAGTTCGCCCTCTTAGATCATCTAAAGGGGCTCTCTGCCCCAAGTTAAAAAGATGGCAGCTTATGGGGGGGGGTCTTCTCTGTAATGGCTCCACAAATATGGAATTCCCATCCAGAAGAATTAAGAACTACACACTCTCTCATCACCTTTCAGAGGGGGCTCAAATCATACCTATCTCGTCTCGCTTTTGGATGATGGTTGGCTGTCTACCCTCTATCCCTCTGGGATACTGTCATAGTTTGTTTACTCCCCCGGTCAATTGTTTTCCCACCCTCTAAAGGGCCTGATGAGGAGAATTGGGTCTAGCTTCATTCTTGAACATTCTCTGTGTTCCCATTAAATGTGTAATGTTTGTTTTTGTTTTACTTACTATGGTTACAGTGTAAGTCTCTGTAAGTCACCTTGGACATCTGCTTTAGTATGGGAATGGCAGGGTATAAATTCTTCAAATGATGATGATGATGATGTTTGGACCACTCTTCAAGTCCAAACATGTTTGGACCACAGATGTGTGCCATCTTCCCTGACTCCGAGAGTGGTCCAAATGTGCTTTATGGTGGCCCTTGTGCTGGCCAAACTTTGCTGGCCCAACTGTGCCAGCCTAACTCCAGGTTAGGATTGCGACCTCACTTACTTAACAGTAAACACGACTGAAAACAATGGAACTTCTGGGGAAACATGTTGTGAATTGTGCTAGGGCAGCCCAATCCTATGCTGCCCTGGAGCCTGGAGGCAGTAAAATGGCTGCTGCTGTATCCTATTGGCCTGGGCAGACAGCAGAGCCTCCTCTGGGTAAAGGAATGTTTGTTCCTTGTTCCGTGTAAAGCCCTGACAACCACAAAGGGGCTCCTCAGAACTGTTCCTGCTTTTGAGTGGGCGCAGAGCAGAGAAGGCCCATGTAGGGCTCTGTGACTTGAAAGGGCCACAGGACACGGTGGTAGAATCTGCCACTGTGTCCATGTCCCTCCAAGCCCTCGTCCTCATGCCCAGTTCCACTTCTCACCACCCTACCCACATTTCCCCTGCCTTCCCCTGCCCCCCAAAGCCAAACCGCCAGCCGGCAGTGATGCTCACCGCCACCGGTGCCTCCCAGTGCTGAGGGAAAGCAGCTCCTGTTGCTGTGTCAACACCAGTGCTGCGAAGTTAGTTCCGGCATTATAGGGTCTTGTGGCACTTTTACCACAGTCAGTACCAGCAGAGAAGTGTCCCGCCAGCACTGAAGCCTGATAGGATTGGGCCCTAATGTTGGACCTTAATGTCTAGTTGACTGTTATTCAATCATATTATAATAGTTTAAAAAAAAAACTGTACTACCACGTCACTGGCTTACTCTAACCCCATCTTCCCCTTTCAAGAAAGCCAACCTAAAGGAAAAAAAGGCCTCAGTGTTTTTGAAGAACACACAGGTTAAGACTCTGGTGAGCATCCATGAGGAAAAAGATACATAAGTGGAGTGCAGCCACTGAGAATGCTGCTATTCTTGCCCATGCTGTTTGATTTGGATGAAAGGATGGCTGTTTTTTCTTCAGAGTTTACCAGAATGATATGCAATCTATATACAAATAATAGTTATTCTCTCTAGGTTGCAATGGGCAGTGGCATTCCTATTACCATTCATGCATGGTCTTTTGCCATGCATGGTTTTCCTTTGATGTCTAGCCTCTGAGATAAGGGCTTTCTACATTTTCTTTTCTGGAAAAGGTAAGTAAAATAAATGGTTGCCACAAGCCAGAATTCTATATGTGATTTGCTGAGCATGCCGTGTTCCAGGATTTGTGGGCATTCTCATTCAGTTCTTAGGAGCAGGAGCGATATACGTTTTTGTCTTTGAAGATGCCTGTTCTATTTCGGTGGCTGTGAATGTCCATTTGTGCAGGGAATCTGCAGGTACACTTGGATCCATCTTTCCTGCCCAGTTTCATCCTTGCCTGCCCACCCCCACTGTTGCCTTACACTATTGCAGCAGGTGCAGTGGAGTCAGGGGCATAGCTAAAGAACTGCAGGGGGGTGCAGTTGCACCGGGTTACACGTTCCCAGGGGGCAACAGTCTGGCTTCGCACCAAGGCTGTTGCCCCCTTCCGCCAGCCGGAACACACACAAGCTTTCCCCTGCAATAAGATTGGATTGGACTTCCTGGATAAGATTGGGTTGTTAAAAACCCACAGAGTATCTGACTTGGAAGGAAAAGGGGAGATTAGTTTTAAAAGAAAATAAAGAAAAAAATGTGGGCATAATGAAGAGCTTGCAATAAAGTCTGGGCAAATTAAAAAGAAAAATGATGAGAAACTGTTAACTTCAGCATAGCGTGTGAGTTACCCTATCTCGGCTGAAGCCTAAAAGCTGAGCTGAATTATTAATGTTTCATTGTTACACATCTTGCCATTGTTAACTAACTAAACAATGCTGTGCCTGCACTGTAAAGATTTGCTTTAACAATTAAAAGGGGGCATGATTGACTGGGAGCCTGACTTGGGTATCAATTGGCGATCATGCAAAGCAAGCAGGACTTCAGTGTTATATTTTGTCACACATGCGCAAGCGCAATCCTCCCCCACCCTCGCTGTTGTACTGAACAGTGGTATTTATGGGGAGGTGTGACCTGCCATGGGAAACACTGCACCATTGCCAAAGTCATTCAGTGCCCGATTGGACTGTCTGTCTGAGTGAGCAAGTAACCCACCTGCCTCTCTGGAGGTTAAACAATATGCAGAGATTGAAGGTATCCAGTAAAGCCATCCTTTAATGTCGAGTTTCATGATAGATGATGGAACACTCCACAACGAGGAGTCAGTATTCATTATAATATTTCATTCTGAACTTGGCAGTCCTACTTCTCTTATCTCTCCCTTTATACACATAAGCTGTAATGATGAAGAGAGCTTGTAAGACCGTACATCAGTCTGACCTGTACTTTTATCTTCCTCTCCCTTCCGTGTTGTTTGACATTAATTAAAAATGGTTGGGCTACATTCTAATAAATATGAACATTGCAATTATGCTGACACAAGGAAATATTGCATCTGAGCTTCAGGCCTGACATGACTGTGTGATCAAAACAACTCCTAAAATCCACTGCCGGACCTTCTCTAGTCTGATATTTTGGGTCTGATTTCTCAGGCTGAACTTCCTGTAAGAACATAGTTTCCGATTTTGGGGTTGACATTGAGCTCCAGGGGATTAGTAGCCCACAGTTGAAACCCATAACTGAGATTGGAAGCCCAATCATCCCCCAGCCCCCCATTGATGCACCACACACTATATCTTGTTGGGGGAGGACAAACCTGGAGGCTTTCTTGGGGTAAGCTTATGCTTCTCTAATAGGTCTACTCAGACCTTTTCTAGCTCTTTGGCTCGTACCACTCTGAGTGGACCCAGGAAGAGGAATTAGGCTGGGAAGGAGCTGCTGCTGCTGCTAACCACCCCCTTCCTGACTTCAACACATTTACTTTCTGTCCTAATCTCTGCCCCATTCTTTCCACATTCTGCTTACCCCCTGCGCCAACTTACTGGCATCAGGGCATCCTGGAAGGCTGCATCACGCTGCTCACTATTTCTAGTATGATCCTAGAATGGTACTTGTTAAGCAAGGTCCACGTATTCAAATTCCTGTCTATAGGGATTAGTACACCGATAGTTCCAGATATCAGGAAAAACCAACATCCTGAATTATGACCTCTGGCCTTTTCCGTCTTCATGCCACTGCCATGTAGGGACAGCAATAATTATAATGAATTATACCAGGATGCACAGCTGTGTTTGACATATATGAAACATCAGTTCAAACATCAGCCACAGCTGCATGCTTACCACCACCCTGTGATTGCTCCCAATAATATCTGTGTTCCAGTCATGTGGTCAAGGCAGGTTGCATAGTTAAGTACCCTACTAATGACATACGTCCTAGTGGAGCAAACATTACTAGAGTGCAATATAACCACTCATTCACTATATCCAAACATATTGGCAATAGTTGCATATTTTATTCAGAAAGGCACAGTAGCAACCACAGCACAGAAATAAAGTATGGAACAGAACTTTGTTGCAACTTTCTTTTACTGGGTTCTGTTTTGCCTGGCGGGAAGCAGCCCCACACCTTCTGTTCTAAAGACCCACATAACAAGAAATCAGGCTATATGGCTATGGGGCATGAATATGCAACCCCCAGACAATGTCCTTATTCAGTAGAAGGGGCAGATAAATATGTGTCATTACTCGGAAAGGGACTGTAACCTGCTCTGCAGTAGAGATATGATCACATCATTTATGTGATCTATGCCAGTGTGCAATGTATGCTATTTATGTCTGAGATGTTTGGCTGTACTTGCACAAAATTGTGACATGTTAGGGAAGGGTTTTTTTCCGTACCCTGCCACGTATCCACTGATTGATAAATTATAATAATCTTACTTGGACTGGAGTAGCTGGTGTAGCTTGGCAACAGCAGGTTCAATGGAATTAATTAATTGAAGCTGGCAGCTGTACCATGTAAGGACACAACAGAGTACATACTGTATGCAATCTGAACAAGACATGTGCAACAGGCTGGGCTCGAGGTCAGAATTGCAATAGCTTTACTGAAGTTTTCCTCCAAGTTGGAAACCTGAAACAAAAGGATGGAATATATGCCGTTGAAGGCTTTTGTTGTTGTTGTTGTTGAGCATTCTTGGATTACTCTGTATTTCTGTTTCCATCTTAATTTTTCCCTTTGAAACAATGTCTTGCCACCCTCTCTCTCTTTGTATTGAACTGGGGGTCTTGTGGAGTGACTAGCAGGTCACTGCCTATGATACTAGGGTATTATTTGCATCCTGGATAATTGTGACCTGCTTAAATATGTCTGTGTCATTGGAATCCCTGGACATTTGCATCTTTTTTTTTTTTTTTGCATCACAATCAGGGCACAATCCTGGGAAAGCCAAAGTGCCAATGCGACGCCATTGCGTCGGCACTATGTCACCGGCGCAACCATGAGAGCTAGAGCTCTTGGACCGACGCTACTCCTAGTGTCGATCCGAGAGCACTAGCGGAGAGCCGCCCTTGCACCAGCCAAACTGTTCTGAGAGGAGGGAGGGCAGGTGGGCAGGAGGGAGGAACTGGGCAGGGGTGGGTGGGCCAATGGGCATTACAACCTGGAGAGGGGGTGGCGATGGGATGCAGCCATTAGGCATCCTCAGACCCGTGCCTGCAATTTAGCAGGCACAGATCTGAGGAATCCATAGGCGCCCTTGCCCCAGGGAGGCACCAGTGGCCCCTTAGCTTGCACTGGATATAGTGCAGGCCCACTGGTCCACCTGTTCTGGCGCAAGATAGGTTTGCGCCCTCATATACATTCCATTATAACTGGGCAACAAACCCCATGTTATAAAGTATATCCTAGGCCTCTTAGCCAAGCCATAAGCCTACCATTGTGTGCTAAAAAATTACATTTATTATAAATATATGGAGACACAAATGTCTAGGACATTGGTATTCAAACTTTTTAGACAGGGACCCACTTTTTAGAATGGCACTCACTGGATGGGATACACCGGAAGTGATGTCATTAACCTGGAAGTGATGTTGTGGCAGGAAGTGGCATCATCAGTAGGAAGTGCTGTCATTGTAACATAATAAAACAACACTCCTGAAATGCAAATTGGTATTCTTGGACTGCAGCAATTGTACAACCATGAAACTTCCCTGACAGAAAGCAAGACTAGGGCAAAATATGATGTAAAAGCACTGAACTACAAACAAAATGTTAAAAAGCCCTCACTTGAAAAGTCAAAAGGAAAATAGCAAGAGTATAGTCTGCAGCTTCCAGGATGGCTGTTCCCAGCTTTCGGCGACCCAAGTGGGTCCCAACCCACAGTTTGAATAACACTGGTCTAGGACACACAAACGCTAATGTTCAATACTAGTACACATTTGATTGGGGCACAGCTGTCCAGGATACAATAGTCCTGACACCCTCTAAGTCACACCTGTTGCTAACATGAAACAATTTAAATCCATATAGTCCACCTTAACTTAGTTGCAGCTTGTTAGCCCAAGATAATTTTTTCGCAAGTTCCAGGGCACCATAATTCATGTCTTTGTTGTTCAGTCACTAAGTCGTGTCTGACTCTTCGCGACCCCATGGACCACAGAACGCCAGGCCTCCCTGTCCTCCACTAGCTTCCGGAGTTCGCCCAATTTCATATTGCTTCGGTGACACTATCTAACCATCTCATCCTCTGCCACCCCCTTCTCCTTTTGCCTTCAATCTTTCCCAGCATGAGGGTCTTTTCTAAAGAGTCCTCTCTTCTCATGAGGTGGCCAAAGTACTTGAGCTTCAGCTTCAGGATTTGTCCTTCCAGGGAGCAATCAGGCTTGACTTCCTGGAGGATTGACCGATTGGATCTCCTTGCAGTCCAGGGGACTCTCAAGAGTCTTCTCCAACACCATAATTCGAAAGCATCTATTCTTCGGTGCTCTGCCTTCCTTATGGTCCAGCTCTCACAGCCATACATTGCTACTGGGAAAACCATCGCTTTGACTATGCAAACCTTGGTTGGCAGGGTGATGTCTCGGCTTTTTATTAAGTTGTCTAGATTTGCCATAGCTTTCCTCCCAAGAAGTAAACGTCTTTTAATTTCATGGCTGCAGTCACCATCTGCGGTGATCTTGGAGCCCAGGAAGATAAAGTCTGTCACGGCTTCCATTTCTTCCCCTTCTATTTGCCAGGAAGTGATGGAAGTGGTTGCCATGATCTTAGTTTTTTTAATGTTGAGCTTCAAGTCAATTTTTGCACTTTCCTCTTTCACCCTCTTTACTCTTTCATGTCTTTACACCCCTAAATTAGATTAATTGGTTCCCTAACCTCTAAATTAAATTCTTTGTGATGCAAATTGACACATAGAAAAGAAAGCAATATGATACTTCAAGTCCATAGTTTCTAGCACCTGCAGGAATCTCAAATAATGTGGCTATGAACCTGGAAGATTGGGGGTAATTGTTGCAATGCCTCGTCCATTACACTTCAATACTTAGCAGATGTTAAATTTGTGATGTGATGTAATTTGTGATGTTAGTAAATACAATAACAATGAGGCTGCAGTACCAATAAATGAGGCAGGGAGGAGGTGGAACTGAGGGGTGATCTCATGGGTGGCCCAGGGAGGGGGGAAGTCCAGATCCATTATGCCAGACCCAAACCCCTGCCCCAGGCTGCACAGTCCTGATTCAGGCTGCTGCTCTCCACTTGGACTTGCACCTGCTAAATGAATTTAGCAGGCACAGGTCCGAGCAGCCCTACTGGGTAGGGTTACCAGATTCAAACTGGGACACTGTGCCTATACCTTTAACCATTGTATAGAAGAGGGAATTTTCACAGGTGCAGCTCCATATGGAAGAGTTTAAAAAGCTGCACCTGCCAAAATTCCCACTTCTCTACAATGGTTAAAGATATAGGCACAGTGTCCCAGTTTGCATCTGGTAACCCTACTATTTTGATGCCTGCGGCTTACCGCAGGGCAAGGGGACGTTCATTCCCTTGATCCATGCTAAGCTGCTGCTGCCTCCTAACTTGGTTAGGATGAAGTGCAGGCCAGCAGCTTACCTACTCCTGCCCAAGTTAGGATTGGGTTGCTCCTTATTGGCAGGGGTACCAAAAGCATCTTCAGGTCCGAGTGAGAAAAATTTTGCCCCTTCCCCAGCAAAACCATTTCAAAAGTCAAAAACATATTCAGAATAGTTGGGACCCACACCTTCTTTTGGATAACCAGGCCCAGAGAAGTCTTACTGGCTGCCATCCCTCACTTGGCCGGCTTACAGGTAAGTGTGAATAGGATTGCAGTTTATGAATGTAATGAGATGTGCTGAATTAAAAGAGCAGTCCTATCCTATTGCTGGGCAGTGCAATAGAAAACAGTCGTTGCAATGGTCATTGCAATGGCGATGGTTGTTGCAAATGTGCCATAAGGAATGCTGTGGCCAAGAGACAGAAGGCAGCAACAGAAACCAATCGACTGTGCTGCTCAGACGAATGCCAGGAGTCTGTGGCAGTAAGTAGGCCACGGAACAATGAGAAGGCATTTTGGTGTGGGGTGAGGGGAAATTTAAGTGGGGGCATTTGTGGGCAGGGGTGGCCTCAGGGAGCAGAAATGGCAGCCTCGGCTGCCACTGCATCCTATCCCCCCTCTCGCTTCTGAAATCTCTACACAAGCTTCTCAAATCTGCAGCAACGATTTCGCTGGTGCAAATCCAAGGAGACCCATAGCAGCTGCAGGGGACTATATGGGGTAAGGCAGTGATGGTGGTGAACCTATGACACGTGTGTCAAAAGTGACACGCCACGACATTGTGGGTGACCCACCAGCATTTGACAACACCCAACAACTGAGTTTGTTTTTTGTAATGATTTGATTTTTTAACAATGATTTGTAATGATGTGATGTTTCTTTATATAATGCATAACCCCACACATGACTGGACTGTATTTTTAAAAAATAAATGAAGATGTAAATAATTGTCTCTTTTGTTGGAGGTAGGGAGTGGCATGCCAGGGTCAAGTTAGGCATTTTTGACATGGCAAACCAAAAGATTCACCATCACTGGGGTAAGGGAACCGATGTTCCCTTATATTACTACAAGGAGAACTCTGGCTGGCCCAAGGGATACTGCAGGGCTGTTTCGGCCCATTATCCTTCATAGCTGAAATAAGGCGTAAGTACTTCCTACCCAGCAATATCCTACTCAGCAATATCTTAATTTCCTACCCAGCAATTATCCCAAGCACAAATATTATTATAAATATTAACAATTCTCCCTATCTCTCTGCCTGCACACATGGGCTTATGGACGGACAGACTGACGTATGCACACAGAGAGAGGGAGACAGGTTTGATTGATCGAATCTTGGGTGAACCAAGACAGCTTTATGGAAGATGTCATCACAATGGCACTGAAACGCTGCATTACTAAAAGCAGTTATCTAGTGCCTCTTTTCAGAACAGGACTCCGGAATATGGCTTTACAATGCACAAGTATCCCAAGCAACGAGGCATTCTAGGTCAGTGTGAATTAAAGTTACAGTAGAATGCTGTATTATGGTGGAGTGGTGTCAGTGAGTCTGTCATTCAGGCTGTGCCATAATTTGTCAGAAACCGTTATTTTCAGGGGTTAATAGTAACTTGACCGCATGAAATTGCATCAAGCTAAAACCTGGCACACATGCTGTCAGCCAAGACATTTATTTTTTGTAACATGAAGGTTTTAAATTGATAGGGCAGTTCTTTTTTAGCAATTCAGGTGGTGGCTACGAGTGATTCTTGGCACTTTTTGAAAATTAGCTCTGACAGGGTCGTCTTTCAATTGGATCTGGTTAATACTTGAGGTTCTTTTGTACATAACTTCCTGTAGTAGTTCAATAAGGGTTCAGTCCATTAAGGTGTTCCAGATCATCTTAGGGACTGCATCGCTAACACTTCTACTGACTTTGAGCACCTCAGCAGTGGTTGCTATGAATGTTGCTGGATTAAGTCCCCAAGTAAAAGTTTTGAGTTATTTTGGTCTGGGCTTGTTACAAAAATAATACTGCATAAAGTTCCTTTTTACCTTTGGGAATCTATAGTACTTTGTATTTCAGCTCTTATGAAGCTTTACAGATAGTGTCTCTAAGCATACATACCTGGAAGTAAACCCACCTAAACTCAGTGGCACTTACTTCCAGGATAACATGCATAAGGTCATTTTGTGATCACACAAGCCTGTGCATTCAGTTGCATTTATTTCAATAACTTACTCTCAGGTAAGTGTGTATATGATTGCAGCCTACATCTCGGTATGTTGACAGCCCAATCCTATCCCATCATCACATCTTGCTAGCATTGGCAGCAGCTTTGGAGAGCTGGTGCCAATGCAGCTGTCGAGAGGACATGCACAGATAGTAGTAGATTCCTGATCATCCACTGTGCCAGTAAGTTGGCAGGGGGAGGATTGCGGCAGAATAGAACAAGGAGCAGGCCAGGGGCAGGAGGAGAGGATCTCAGCAGCAGTGGCGGCCAATGAAATTCTGCATCCCTGGCCCTGGCCAACGCACCCTCTCGGTCCTTCCAGATTTATGCCAGCAAAAGAGCTGCTGAAGATCCAAAATGCAGACATGAGAGCCACACCCAAAGAAATAAAAAATGGGAACATTCTGAGGGTAAATCAATCAATCAATCAATCAATCAATCAATCAATCAATCAATCAATCAATCAATCAATCAATCAACAGGTACTTATATACCGCTTTTCAACACAAGTTCACTGGCAAATAGTAATGATAAAGTTAAATGGTTCCCTGTCCCAAAGGGCTCACAATCTTAAAAAATGCAGAACACCCCCAGCAACAACCACTAGAAAAGACTTTGTGCTGGGGTGAAGAGGGCAGTGGCGTCATGCAGCCGGAACGCTGGGTGGGAGGAACGGGTGAGCGGCAGCCCGCCTGTTGCGTACCGCTCCGTTTCGCCGTCTTCCCCGCCCCCACTCACCCGTTCCTCTCGCCCAGCGTTCTGGCTGCCTGATGCCGCTGGAAGAGGGACAATTACTCTCCCCCTGCTAAATATCAGAGGGTCACCACTTGAAAAAGTGCCTCTTGCCCAGTTAGCAGGGATAGCTGCATCTATCAGATGCATTATGTATTCTTGTTACAAAATATGTGTTACATGCACACAGCATACATAAAATTCATTTTTTCTCTTCTTTGCCCTCAGAATGCTCCCCCACCTTGTCATTTTATATACATTTGCTGCATAAGATCATTTCAAAGTTATTTTTCCTCCCATTTTTCTCACTGCTTGACAATACTTTATGTTCTGCAATGTAGTTGATATCAAGTTTCAAGCTCAAGGGAAGCACTGAGCGGAAATATGTTCTACTACATAACTAAAAGGAAGACAAAGAGTTATGCATAAATTATCCAAAGTCGTAGGTGATGAAGTTCACTTTAATCTAATGAATATCTCAAAACTTTGGACAGTTATGATGACAACAATTTTATACACTCAGGAAGAGTGGAAAAAACAAGCCAGTGCTCTGAGTATACTAGAGCTATTAATAATATTTCATCACAAGCCTTTCACTGAACACTGACAGTTCATCAGGAACAGTGACATTAGGGAGTCCATTAAAGGGATTACTCTGGGCTTCCATTGCAGAGTGTATCACATACATTCATTTTACTTATCTATCCACAGAAAGTGTAAAGTACAATTTCAACAGATGTAAAGGAAACCTGAAATCACTCTTACAAAAACATGATCCCCCCACATAAACAACATGCTGTATCCTTTCCTGAGCTTGCAGCTATTAAATTGTTGGTTTATTACAGTATTTATACACTCTCATAGATTCAAGGCGGTTTACATAGCCAGGCGGACTATAAGCACCATTTTTCAGTGTTTTTTTTTTAAAAAAATATTTATAGAACCCACCATTTCTCCAGATGTTTTCTTTTTTCTTCAAAGTGCAGTCGTCATCCTGGTTTGACAGCTCCTGCACTCATTATGCAAACCTTGCATGCATTTGATTATTGACTGATGTCTTCCTTGTATTTATTGTCTGAACGAGGTCCTTCCAATGCACTTTTAAATGCAATAGACATGCCATTTCTCAAGGGTGTGAATATGCCATCATATATTTCAATATCCAATTTGTTTATGTAAGCCTTGACACTAAATAGTAATTTTTCCTATATCATTATACCATTTTCTTTTCTTGGTTATTCATGTCGGCATCATGAAATTGGAATACTATCTTCTCAAATAGACAGTAGCTTTGATCTAAAATGAGGCGTTTCTTGTTAGGAATCAGGTCACATAATCTTGTTTTCCTTCCCCACAAATATGATATGGCATTTAAAGAAAAAGGTCATATACTCGGTAGTCATTCTAATAGCAAATATTTATTCTAAATTTATGGCTGCAAAACAGGCAATGAAATTACCCATCCATTCCCTTTTAGGATTTATATCTGTATAAAGGCACCTGTATTTTCCATATCGCACTGAATGTTGACCTTGCAGAGGCAACATGATTTAATTGTATAAGGAGGGAGGAAAATCACTGTGGTGTTGTATAATGCAGAGTTCCCCCCCCATGTCATATGTGTATATATAGTATATAGCTTCTCAATTTCTCTTGTATCAATCTAAGAACATGGCAAGAAAAATGGCCAAGAGCTCAATTTCATGCAGCGGGAATCAACTCTGGGTTTGGCAAATGTAATGTGCCTTGAGCTTGCACTTTTTGATCTTTGTTGAAACAAAGAGCACAAAACTGGGGCTGGCAACATGGTATGCTTTTGTCCTCATGGAGTTCCTGTCTCCAGTTTCATGTGGGGCTCACTTATTTGAAAAACCTCTCAGTGCTGATGCCAAATTCTTGGGGAGGGTCAAACCAAGGATATTTTCAGAGGGCAGGAGGCAGTGGGATTACTCTCATAAGACCTCTTCAGGCATTTTACCCATTGTGTAGGGGGATGGGAAATGGAAGCACACCAGTAAACAGACTTTCC
Organism: Lerista edwardsae; assembly: GCA_029204185.1. Lineage (NCBI taxonomy): Eukaryota > Metazoa > Chordata > Lepidosauria > Squamata > Scincidae > Lerista > Lerista edwardsae. Next base: position 7,541,487 of record JAJKFI010000045.1, on the reverse strand, counting down.
AGGTTGCTTGATAGACCTTTCTATAAATTGTTGCTTCGACACGTCTATCTATCCATGAGTGTGGTGCATGCCAAGGAAGCAAGGAGGAATTGGGTACCACAAACCCTTGGTGTAGCCATTTTCAACCACTGGGCTGTGGCACATAGGTCTGCAGGTGTGCCATGGGAATTTATTAGTAGGGCCATTGGGGAGGTGAGCCCCCCACCAGCAGCATGGTGTGCCTTGACAATTTTAGCACCTTGCCAGTGTGCCATGAGATGAAAAAGGTTGAAGAGCTCGGCCAGGCATTGGTTCTTCTGAGTAGCTACCCTAGATCGTCCCATTCTAGCTTCAAAGCCTTAGAATTTGCAATCCTAACCCCCCATAACATTAGAATATAACAGCAACAAGTGAGACCAATGAGGAACCAATAAATCAGGAGGGTGCAATGAATGTACAAACGTACATCTAGGAAATCTGGTGCTGTTCTGAGTGTTGATATGGGCTCATGTTACATTTTCTCACCTGTATGGTTCAGCACCATGCCAATTTAGCTAGATTAGGTTTTGACTGATTGATTAGGTTTTCCTCCATTGATTAATCAATGAATATTCTTTGTATCTCCTATTTTAGAGAGACAGCAGCATCCCTCTTGCTGGATTTCACAGCTGCTGTGGTGACTGGATAATAGGATTTCTACTATACAGTTGATTCTGAATGGGGAAAGTAACCAGAGTTTGCAGTTTTTATGAAAATCTAGTGTGGAGGACTAAGAAGCTCAACACATTAATTACTATTAGACAATGCCTAATTAGACAATATATACCCTCTACCAAGAAAAATCATTCTACTGCATATTCTGAAAGGCTTTTTAAACATTTTGTTTTGATTTTGAGGGGGAAAAAAACCCTTAAAAATTGAAATGAATTGAAGTGGCCCAAGAATCACTATGAAACATATCCCAGCATTTTTTTCCCTAACACTTGCTTTGTTTGCAAGGAGAGCAAAATAACAGCTTAACCGTGGGTTAGAAAAATAGCTATTGAATATTGGAAGAGCTTATCTGAACTGCACATAGAGCAGGGGGAAAAATCTATTTCTTCCCCAAAAGGCTTACCCAAACCTTTCCAACAAATAAAATTTGCTTATGCTATTGATGCAGCATTCCAAAATGGTATACCTTTTAATTGTCTGACAGTAACATGCACACATCATGTGTTGTATATATCCAAAGACAGTTAGCCATGACTTGAGCTCTAAATTGAAATTGATTAACAGCACAAATCCAATGCCCTCCTCAAGCCAACACAAGTCCCTTGTGCTGTTTCCCGAGTGTCACAAACATTGTAAATCACGTTTGCGGCTACTAGGGGGCCAGCTAGGCCAGCGCACAGATGTGCACAGTCTTGCCGGCACTGGATCCTGCCCCAGAGCAAGGAAGTTAAGCATCCTGCCCCCAAGCAGGTGCCGGCCCGACCAGTTTTACACAGGCCCATTGGCCCCCAAGAGTTTGCACCTGCGGCATCGCATTAAGGGAAATCAAATCACCTTACTCCAAGTTGCATCCCAGCCCAGTTCTACCTTATGCTGGATACCGCACAGGCAACCCTGCCTGTCTGTTCCAGCATGTTAGAATTGCGCACTGTTATATAAATATAGAAGCAATGAATGAAAAATTTTGTTTTTTCCTTTACTCAGCTGAACCCGATCTTTATGCCCCCTTTCCCAGATCCATTCCCATGCAGTCACTTGTGAATGTGGTCATCTGAGGGTCATCACCCAATTAGGGACAGGTGAGTCCTTGTATGAGGAGCAAGTATAGTTTCTCCTGGGTTTGTTTTGTTTATGTTCAACAGAATCCCTTGAGAAGACAACACTCCATCCTTGAGACCTCCATCACCGCATAACTGTGTGTCTACTTAGCTATACTGCTGAGTTTTGCTTTTTTGGGGGGGGGGTGATATCCATGGTCATTCATGATACTTCAAATTCATTCAAATAGTATTTATATACCGCTTTTCAACACAAAGTTCACAAAGCAGTTTACAGGCAAATAGTAATAATAAAGTCAAATGGCTCCCTGTCCCAAAGGGCCCACAATCTAAAAATATGCAAAACACCACCAGCAACAGCCACTAGGAAGACACTGTGCTGGGGTGAAGAGGGACAATTGCTTTCCCCCTGCTAAGTATAAGAGGAACACCACTTGAAAAAGTGCCTCTTGCCCAGTTAGCAGGGGTTAGCAACATACTTCCCCTCCCATGCTGAATATGTATGACAATCCTGGCCTCTTGCCTAAGTACTCCAGGAATCTGTATTTGTTTCCCTCTGTCATTAGCCCTGTTCTCCTAATGTGCATGGAACACAGGGAGGGGATTACCTCTGCTGGCTCTGCCCCTAATGTTGATGTGCTTATGTGCTTGCTGACCACTCCTCTGGAGGCAGAGCATTTAGAATCCTTGTGCAAGGGCAGTACCCACATATTATATACCAAAGATGTGTAAGCCCTGATAATCGATGGTTCCTCCTTTCATAAAGCATGTGGTCAGCAGGGGTATAGTCAGTGGATCATAGTTCTGTACAGCTTGTGAGCCACCAAGCTGAACATGGACATTCCCATAATCACACATGCAGAGCAGCCCCTTAGGCATGATAAACTTAGGGCTTCTTGAGTTTGCTGCTTGCCTGGTATAGCAATGTATAAGTATGTCTAGGTTCTTCCAGACCTTACTTTTTGGCATTGAAAAAGAATCAGTGTCCGTTTCATTGGCTTACTGCTCATCTGCCAATTAAAATGCAGCAATTCATTTGGTTTTACATTTATACAAGCTTTTTTTTTCAAACGTTGGTTATTGAAAACTCATTTTGTGAATCACATCAACTTGTCTCCATATAATCAGGAATCTACACAGCTGTATGGAGAAGTCTCTGCTACGAGAGGAAATAATAGGAAGAAAATGGTAAAGCAATTAATGCATGATTTAGAGTTATTTTTTTCTCCATAAACATGTAGGTAACTGAATTCAGTGAAGCAAATACTCAGCTAATAGAATCCCAGCATAAAAGCAATAGGGAAATAACATGGGAAACCAATACCAAGTCATCTGAAAAAAGCTTGTAGGCATTTGATAATGTAGTTGAATTTCTCTGCTGTCTTTGGAAGTTGAAGGCACACGAAAATAAAAATGTGTTTTCCTATTCCATCTTCTGTCCTCAAGCTATGGATTTCACTTCACGTATATGTTGTCAGTGAGTCCTGCACTCAAGGTAGACTTTATCAATTACGCTATTTCGCCATTGGCTTTATAAGGCAGCACTACGATCTATTAAGCTCTTTATATTAATGCAGTATGGCACTTCTACATATAAAATGTAGGTTTATAACATGAGGGGATAATAATTTCCCTACTTATACTTTTAATCCTCAAAAGTACATTGTCGAGACTTGTGTCTGGTGTCATTTTTATGTCTTTAAAAATTCCTGTCCCATATCTTCAGTCCAACAGCTTTTCGAAGCTCATATAAAAATTTAGAATTATACCACCATAAGCATGCAGTAAAATTAATAGTAAAAATTAATAAAATGTCAAGCTACTGCACAAAACCATTTGAAAACAGAGCCAGAACAGTTTTCATCCAACCTCCACTAGCTCAAAGGTTTTCTTCAATATGAATGTTTTCCGTGCTCTTCTAAAAATTGTCATGAGAAAACCAGATCCCCGTGGCTATCCGAACAAGACTTTCCAGATGGACATTTCCACCATCAGAGAGGTGTGAGATAAAACTGCAAATTAGAGAAGACATAGCAGAGCCTCCTTTGACAACCTCAAACCTCATAGAGAACATGTGGGGGGAGTGCTTCTTTCCAGGCCATATAGGGCTTTAACTTCCATCTAGCACTTTGAATTGAGTCTAGAGACAAATGGTCAAAGAGTGAAGATCACTGTAATATGATTTCTTTTATGAGATGCTGCCAAGCATCTAACTGCTGCCAGAGATCAGGTGTGCCTAGGTCAGTGGTTCCCAAACCATAGGCCAAAATGTGGGCCCCAGGGAGCCACGGAAACCAGCCAGGAGAGCCATGAAATACCCATGGAAAACCTGCTGCCCTATAATAATAATAATAATAATAATAATAATAATAATAATAATAATAAT
>JAJKFI010000045.1:7517940-7537340 GCA_029204185.1 Lerista edwardsae | reverse complement strand
ATAATAATAATAATAATAATAATAATAATAATAATAATAATAATAATAATAATACATGTATTTATATACCACCTTTCTTAAAATCACCAGATTTCTCTAAAGACTGTAACTCAACGCGGTTTACATAGGCAGACTTTTATTCACAAACCCGAAGGTTTTTACAATTTACAGAAATGTTCTGTCTTTCAAGAACAACACTCATACAGATCTTTCTTTCTGGATTTAGCCTTCTTTCTTAGCCACCCGTCTGTCTTCTGCTGGCTGATAAGAGGCTTCCCTGCTCCCACCAGAGACGCAGCTGACTTCAGCACACTCCTCCTCCCACGAGGCAGCTGGAACTCAGCTTTTAATCAGCCACAGTTTGCAAGGTCTGCTGCTCACAGAGACTTCCGGCAGTCCCAAGCTCACGACCTTCAGATCTTCAGCTGTTATTTTCGGGCAAACGGAGGCATTAACCCTCTCGGCTAAATCTTCTGCCCTATACAATATATAGGATTGCAGTGCTAATGGGAGCTGTGGCCAATAGGTTAAGGAAGCCACCAGTTGAAAAAGTTTGGGAACCTCTGGCCTAGGTCACTCACTTTATGGAGCAGCTTCTTCACCTTAACAAATACAATTCAAATATGATTTCAATTTATAATCTCAGTTTTTATACGCATGCACTCATGCACGTACACACACAGTATTTGTAATCAATCATAGCTCTTGCAATTTTTTAGTAGGCTTCGGTGAAAGAAATTATATACAAAGAAATGCTGATACATGCTGTATAGGAAAAATTGTGGGTGACAGGCTTATGGGAAAACAAAATAAATTTAATATGTAGAGCCTTCTTGTATTAAAATTCAAATCAATAATAAACAAGCAGCTCAGGATCTACCCTACTATATTCATAGAATTCATTTCTCATGTGAACTAACTTGCAGGGTTTCCGGCTTATCTGTTTGAGTAGGAGGAAGTTTCAAAGCAGCTTCAAAAGATGGTTGCACTCCACTTCCTTTCTTGCTGATACCCAACATGGATAACTGCATCAAACCACTGGCGAGGGCGGGGGGGGGGCAATGTGATATAGGAACCTGTGCTCTCACATTGAGTTGACAGTGTTTGCATTATGATCCCCCAATCCAACTGTCTAGTATTTGTTAGCATTGTAGTCTCATCATTCTTGGTTATGATCACAGTATGGGGAGTAAGAAACCCTGGTGGAAGGGGAAAAAGGTGGTGTAGAGTGTTGCCTGGAGGAGCAGCAGAGAGAGAGGGAGGGAGAGAGAGAGAGAGAGAGAGAGAGAGAGAGAGAGAGAGAGAGAGAGCATGCATGAAAAAGATATACCTTACGGGGCGTTTCTGGAAATGTTTCAAGCCCTCTGAATGAACACATCTGCACCACAAATCTGATTCCAATAACATTCAGGTGCCATCCTAGGTGCCCTGCAGTGTTGACACTATGCACAGAGCACTGACACGGGGGCGCCAAGCGCCACCCCCATGTCTGTGCTCTTACTCCGAGATTGGCACTGCCTTGGAGCGCCTGCGCTTCGCTCACTCTGCGCCAGCCAAGCCCAGCTGGCACAAATAAAAGGTGTGACGAACCAGGCCGAGGGAGGAAGTGGGCAGGAAGAGGGCATTTCTGGGTGGGAGGGTGGGCTCTGGGAGGGCTGGCAGGCGTGCTGGCCCAGGAGGGGGGCGGACCTTGGATGCGGCCATAAGGCCTAATCCAAGGCCTTATCCCAAGGCTGCGCAGCCCGGTTCCTGCTCTTTAGCAGGCACAGTTCCAAGCATGCCCTTGCACCTCCCCAAGACAGTGCTGGATTAGGATTGCTTAGGATGGCACCTCCCTTATGAAGAAAGACTGCAGCGTTTGGGGCTCTTCAGCCTAGAAAAAAGGCGCCTGAGGGGGGACATGATTGAGACATACAAAATAATGCACGGAAGGGATAGAGTCGATAGAGGGATGTTCTTTTTCCTCTCTCAAAACACCAGAACCAGGGGGCATCCGCTAAAACTGAGGGTTGGGAGAGTTAAAACAGATAAAAGGAAGTAAAGTACTTTTTTACTCAGCGGGTAGTTAACCTGTGGAACTCTTTGCCACAGGAGGTGGTGATGGCATCTGGTCTTGATGCCTTTAAGAGGGGATTGGACGGATTTCTGGAGGAAAGGTCCATCGTGGGCTATAGGCAATGATGGATGGTGCAACCTCCTTACAAAGGTGGTGGGCTACTGGTACCGGGTGCAAGGGAGTGGCAACAGGATGCAAGCATCTTGTTGTCCCATGCCTCCCTGGGGCACCTGGTGGGCCGCTGTGAGATACAGGAGGCTGGACTAGATGGGCCTTTGGCCTGATCCAGCAGGGCTCTTCTTATGTTCTTATGTTCTTATGTTCACTGTCAGTGTAAGATGAATAAGATGCTGCTCAATTTTACCAGCTGCAGCATATGGTGCCACAGGTTGTTTCCTACATGGTGCCTTTATGTTTTTTGTACATGCTCCAAACATGCATTCCTGGCCCCCCCCCCCCCATGTTGTTTTTTTCATGACATACCTGAAATCTCCCACAGATAAGGGGCAGTGATTTATCAGTGAATTCCAGAAAGCTGGCAGTGTCCCTAGTGCATAAAGTATATGGTGTATGACGATGCACTTGAACATGGAACTTAATTATACTCTACTGTTTCTCTCTAAGTTGGACTTTCCCATGGTTAGCTCTACATAGAGTGGAAAGTGATAGTATTATCACCAAGACTTTTGCTACAATGAATTTATCAATGGAATTGCACCTTTGCCTAACATGTTCCGGGAAGTCTCACTTTTGTCAGCCAGAAGCTGGAGCACTCACACCACTCAACACTGGCAGCCCGCGGCAGGGATGCTGTGAACCACTTCCGAGTCTTAAGTCCCCATTTGAGAATCACTATATTGATTGTGTTGCAAGAGGCAAAGCTGTACCAGGCACAGTGGAAAGGGCTCTTCAATTTGGACACTTCAGCAACAAAAGAATGTATCTGTTTCAGAAAAGTTACTTGGAACACACAGTTAAAATCCATATTTTGCCCACAAATATTTGCTGGGTTTGAGACAATGTCTGAATTGGGGTGTGTGTGTTTATTTTAAAGAAATCCACAAATCCCCGACCTCATCAAATTTGCCGTTTTAGTGCAGATCCAAGGTGACCCATTGGGGTGAAGCCTTGCCCCAGAATAAGGGAACAAAAGTTCCCTTTTGCTCCCCATCGGATACAGCTCACACTCTGTTGGTGAAGCTCCATTGGTGGGAGAGGGATTTTAATTAGAATTGGGGTTGGGGACTATTTAAATTTGGGTTCAACTATATCCCAGCTCCAAGCCTGTTCCTAAGCTCTGCTATGTGTAATGAACTGTTTATGACCCATCAACAAAGGAGTTCGTCAAGGCTGTATACTTGCTCCTTCCCTTTTTAATTTATACCTTGCTGACCTCCCTCCTTTTCTTTCTAGTTCGGAAAACTCCCCCCCCTCCCTTAATGGTGTTCCCATCCCCATTCTTCTTTATGCAGATGATGCAGTGCTGCTGTCAGTCACTAAATCTGGCCTTCGTCACCTGCTATCCTCTTTTCAAGAATACTGTCTTTCCAATGAATTATCGATCAATTCTGAGAAAACCAAAATTTTGGTCTTCTCGAAGTCCTGGGCCCCGACTGCCTGGAAGATCGGCAAATTATCATTCCAGCAAGTTCAGACTTTTAAGTACTTGGGGATCACTTTCCACTTTCGACACAGCTGGCTTCCCCACCGTAAATCTGCCATTTCTGCAGCCTCGCTACATTTAAATGCAATTGCCCGTTTTCATTTTAACAGCGGCAACCAGTACATCCCTGCTGCTCTCCACATATTCCAAATTAAAACTCTTTCCCAACTCCTATATGGAGTCCCAATCTGGATCGAGGCTGCAAATCAAGATCTCGACAAAATAGCTGCCTCCTTCCTCAGAAGGATTCTTGGGGTCCCAAATTTAATCAGATTGTCCACCATGATACTTGAATTAGGCATTCATCTTCCTTCAACCACTGCTTGGTCCCTCACCTTCAAGTTTTGGCTTCGATTGCATCTCAATATTCACCCTGATTCCATACTCTATGATTTATTAAAAGATCCTTTTCTATCCAAGTGGTTTAAACTTCTTGATGCCAAGCTTTCATCTCTGGACCTCTCCCCTGAATCTCTTACAGACATTAACCTTCATAGAGCGCATCAAATTATTAAATCTAAACTCTGGGAACAGGAACTTAATCTATTACTCCCTAATTTAAACCCTACTTGTTCCCCTCACTTTTTTGGCCTTTCCCCCTCACTTGGTCGCCCCTCAAACTATTTCAGTAAACTAATTAATCCCAGTAAAAGGAGAGCATTCATGCTAGCGAGGCTAAACATCTTCCCATCAGCTGTTCATCTTGGCAGATTTTCAAATATTCCACACAATAACAGACTTTGCCTTTTTTGCTCATCTGAGCCAGATACTTTAGGTCATATATTACTTCGTTGCCCGGCTCATCAACACCTACGGAACAATATCCTTGAACCTTTCTTGTCTTCTCTCTCTGCTTCTTTTGCTGACCCCCTGCCTATCCTTTTAAGTGATAATTCAGGGACTATTTCCAATTTGGTAGCGGAATTTTTACTAGCGGTCTCCAAGTCCAAACCCCTTCCCTAACCCCTTTCCCCAACACCTTCCCAGTTCATACCTCCATGATTATTCGTACTTTGTTCGTAATATCAAGGCATTAACTGATACTGTGTATACTTTTCTTTTTTTCCTGTTGTTGTTGTTTTTTTAATGCCAATAAAGGTTTTATAAATTGAAATTGAATTGAACTGTTTATGCATGCCACTTGCTCACAGAGGAGTACAACATTGGATACACTTTTCTGAGCAGGTTGCACACCCTGAACACAACACCCTGAGCACAATACCTCCTATTTGTGAGCATCTACGTGATTGCACTGCTCATGCAAGTAGACCTTGCAAATAAACAGCTACTGTAAGGACAGGCATCAAAGCTGATTAAAAGATAGCCAATAACAGGGCACATCCAAACATGAAGAATGCTCCAGGTTGAATCCCTGGTCTTTCCAGTAGAGCTGGGAAAGACCCCTTTCTGAAGCCCTGGAGAGCCACAGCCAGTCAGTGTAGACAATTCTGAGCTAGAGGGAACAATGGTCTGGCTCCTTAGCAGCAGCCAACATCTTATGCTTGTATGATTCATAATATGTGAGTTAGTCTTAGTTGAAGCCCATGAATAAGATCAGAACATTAATCAAGAGAAGCAAGTTGTATGAAAGATCCACTGGCCTGGAGAAATGACACTGAAGGCCAGGAAACTCCTTTGACAGAAGCCACAGTTTACATAGACACCACATCACTACATTGTGAATTCCTCAGGGGAGAAGGAGAGAGAGATTTCAAGTTGAATGGACAGAGAGTGGTGTGGGAAATAAACTGGAAGGTTGAACTACAATTGTTCTGCTCTGGTACTCCCAGATGAATGAAGGACTCTGACAGAATACCCATGAGGTGGTGGTCATGGAGACAGTGGTTCAAGCAATTACCTGTGGGACTACAACTATCAGAGTGGCGTGCAAGAAACTAGATATATCATTGGACCTGATGTAAAAGAAACATTAATAATAATTAGTGCCATATCAAATATTTCAACCGATGCGAAAACTGCCATTTCAAAAACTGTGAAAAGATCTGCGGGGGCGGGGGGGGGAGAAAACCATGCCTTTCACTGTTTCCCATTTTTTAAGGTCTGTTCAAGGCTCTTGTTGGCATGCTGATTCACATTAAAAGTCTAATTTTAAGCCTCCTTGCTGTGCACAAATGCCTCGCTTTAACAACAACCGTAGAAGTAAAAGACTTATTTACACCTGTTGCTATGCACATTAAAAAGTCTTTTAAAAGCTCTATTGTTGTGTGCTGATAGCACAGGGTTGGCACTGGGGAGGGGGGAATCAGTCTGATCAGGCACAATCTAAGGACCCATGGTTGTCAGAGGACCCATAGCATCAGAGTAAGCCCCCCAGTTCCAATGACAGTGGGAGCATGAGAAGCCCTGCATCATTGCCCTGCATCATTGTAGAAGCCCTGCATCATTGTAGAGCCTCAAAGGGATGATCCCATAGGTTGGTGGAAAGGATGACAGGAGGCTTTGCATGCATGTTTCTCGGAAATGCATACATCAGGTCTGCATTCCCCTCCTCTCAGAAAACGGGCTTTGGGGAGAAAACCCATTGGCCACTGGCGAAGATGGGTGGAGGAGTTGTCATCACTGCTGTCAGAAGATTCAGCAGTGGCAACAGCTCCTCCTGCTTCTAATGTTCTGCCTCCCTCCATGAGTGAACAGGATGTGGCAGTGGCTTCACTTCCTCCTACCCTGCAAGGGCAAGAGAAGCAAAGGATAACACCACAGAGAAAGGTGGAGCAGGAAAGTCAAGGGCAACAAGGGGCAAGAGAGATCAAATGTAGGCTTCCTATTAGGGCTTTAGATCTCCTTCTCTCAGGGTGCAATTCTCTACATGGGGCTGCCTTTGAAGACGGTCCGGAAATTACAACTAGTATAGAACGCGGCGGCTCGGGTGGTTGCTGGGGCACGTCGGTTTGACTCTGTCGAGCCGTTGCTTCGGCGGCTACACTGGCTGCCGGTTCTGTTCTGGGCCCAATTCAAGGTGCTAGTTTTGACTTTTAAAGCCCTTTACGGCTCGGGTCCAGGGTATTTGAGGGACCGCCTCCTTCCATATAATCCTACCCATACTCTTAGATCATCTGGAGGGGCCCTTTTGACTGTGCCGCCACCAGGAGAAGTGAGAGGGGTGGCGGCCAGGAAGAGGGCCTTCTCGGTGGTGGCCCCCAACTTTGGAATACCCTCCCCTTAGAATTGAGAACTGCTCCCTCGTTGTTAACATTTCGGCGGGGGCTGAAGACCTTTTTATTTCAAAAAGCTTTTAATTGTTGACAGGCTGGCTGGCTGGTTTGTTATATTTTATACCGTATGATCCACAGGGCTTCTTGTTTTTAAATTTTATTGCTTTATTTTTATTTTGTTTTATTGTATTGTTTTAATATTGTTTTTTAAATGGTTTTTTAATGGTAAATCTCTATATTTTATGTTGTAATGCCACCTTGGGTGCCTTCGGGCAAAAAGGCGGGATATAAATCTAATAAATAAATAAATAAATAAATAAATAGTGTCGGAACAGGCCCTCCGGTGGGTCTGCGCTACAGTATATGCAATGCCACTTAAAAAGGCAGCAGGAGCCTCCCTGCTGGGCTCCTCAGATCTGTGCCCGTGAAACTTCAGGTGCAGGTCCAAGGAAGCTGCGCAGCCTAAATTGGGGCTGTGCGACCCAGGGATGGAGCCTTGGATAGGGCCTAACGGGCACATCCCAATCCCGTCCCACTCCCCGGGCTGGCACTCCCACCAGCCCACCCACCCCCACTCAGAAACACCTCCCACTTGCCCGCCCTCCTCCCGTAACAGAGAATGGGCTGTTCCCGGCACTCCCGGGCTGACAGTACTCATAGCATTGGCCCGAGCGTTCTATCACTGACATGGAGGTGCCGGTTGGCGCTCCCACGTCGGCACTAGTGACATAGCGCTATATGCCCCATAGGATTGCGCCCTCAAATATTTTCATCAGAGTCTCACAATTGTCTTCTGCTTCAAAAACCTTTGTTTCCTACTGTTAAAAATACTTATTTGAGATAACAATGTCTACTGTGGTTGATGAATGAACCTCCTAGTTGGTAGAGGTTGCTTCGAGTAACCGGATTTGTGACCCAATCCTATGAATCATAAGTTATGATCTGCCACTGTAAGTCCTGGGCCAGTGGTAGATAAGCTGCTCTGCTGGCACATGGGTGGCAGCTATTGGAAAACAGGCACCACAATTTCCCCCTCCTTTGTCACAGAAGCCATTCTTTCACTAGGTCAGTGATGGCAAACCTATGACACGCGTGTCAAAGATGACACACCACAGTGTTTTAGGTGACACGCCAGCATTCAGCAATGCCTGACAAAAACTAAGTTTGTTGTACTCATTTTTCATTTTCATAATTATTTGCTGTTTCTTTATATAATACATAGCATCATACTTGATTGGACTGTATTTTTTGTTTAAATAAATGAATATGTAGAACTATTTCTCTTTTGTTTGGGAGTGGGATTGACACGCCAGCAGAGTAAAGTTAAGCATTTGCCTAAGTTTTGACACGCCAAGCTGAAAAGGTTCGCCATCACTGCCCTAAGTTGTGTTGGGGAAATTGATTTGTGAGTGCTTATATGTAAGATGGGACATGGTGGCGCAGCGAATTAATCCACTGTCGCTGGGCTTTCGACCGCAAGGTTGGGAGTTCGAGACTGCGTGACGGAGTGAGCTCCTGTTGCTTGTCCCAGCTCCTGCCAACCTAACAGTTAGAAAGCACCTAAATGCAAGTTGATAAATAGGGACCACTTTGGTGGGAAGGTAACGGCGTTCCGTGCGCTATGGCGTAGAGTCATGCTGGCCACATGATCGGACAAAAACGCCAGCTCTACAGGCTTTGAAACGGAGATGAGCACCGCCCCCTACAGTCAGTCACAACTAGACCATTCGGTCGTGGGGAAACCTTTACCTTTATATGTAAGAACTTAACAGTCCAGTCCTAGGCATGTCTACTCAGAAGTAAGTCCAATAGGGCTCAGACTGCAATCCTATACAAACTTTCCTGGGAGTAAGTGTCATTTAATAAAATGGAACTTACTTTTGAGTAGATATGCATAGGATTGTGCTCCCAATCCCAGGAAACTGCAGAGTGTGAAAGATTTATCAGGGTTCCGACACTGAAGCCTGCTGGAGGGGAAACATAGCCAAGTTCCATAATACCTGTGATACTACAGAGCTCATAGACCATGACTTTTAATGTGACAGAACAGATGAGCAAGCGACTTGAGCATCTGCTTTTAGCAGTTTGGGTCAAATGTCCAGGAAAGGAACTTGTCCATTTCCGCTTGCTACGAGATGTGTGAGTTGAATCGGCATTGGGTAGTTATGTATTCACTGGGGAAATAAGCCATGTTGCTGCTTGGCACATTGAACTAGAAGCATCACAACTGAGCTTGTGATTTACTCTCCCATCAACTCTCACTGTTTCCCCTGAATGACCTAAATCACCATCAGGGCCCAATTCTGCCACTAGATGTGTGCCACTAAAGCACCCATACACTGCTGGAGAAGGTATGTTGGTGGCAGGAGTGGGTAGGGATGGGGAGTAATAGGGCATTTCAGTGGAAGAACTGGGGGGGAGGGGTGGATCTGGTGGTATTCACATGTGATCCTATCCCCCATTTTTCTACCTGCCCTGCCCCCTGGCTATTCTCATACTTTCACTAGCCGTACAGCTGATGTAGGTCCAAGGATCCCCACAGGTCATCAGGGGCCTATGCAGACTTAAGGGGGAAATATTTGACCTCGCCTGTTTCATATGAAGAAGAACCTCCCAATTAACTTAGAATTTTGCTTTAGATCAAATCCTATAATCACCAGGATTGAATCATGTAGCAACCATGGGTAGAGTACGCATGGGTAACCATGGGTAGAACCATGGGAAAACCACAATAATGGGTAGAATATGCTGTGATTAGCATGTGTGTGTGTGTGTGTGTGTGTGTGTGTGTGTGAATATATATGCTGCTTAGAAGAGATTCAATACTTACCCTTCCCTTAGCTTCTGAAGCCAGTTCTACCATCCTTCTGTAGAGGTAGGGGAGAAACTGTTGCTGATGAAACCATTGTCGGAGCAACTCTTTCTGACCAGATTACTGGTGAAGCCACTTCTTCAAAGAATTGGGGTTATGCTTATTTATATTGGCTGTTGAGAAGTCAAAGGAGTTAAAGGGGAGAATGTGGTGTGATGGCAATCTGTACTGCTCGAGCCTCAGAGCACAATCCTAACTGGAGTTAGGCCGGCGCAAGTTAGGCCAGCAAAGTTTGGCCAGTACAATGGCCATTGCAAAGCATTGCAAAGCATTGCAAAGTCATATCAGGGAGGATGGCACACATCTGTGTGCTGGCCTCTCTGACTCCGAGAATGGCCCAAACATACTTTACGGTACCCTTTGTGTCAGCCAAACTTTGCTGACCTAACCTTGCCAGCCTAACTCCAGGTTAGGATTGCACTCTCAGTGCCCAGACACCTCTTATAGACTGCTACGGAGAGAGTCCAGTGAAGCCACAGAAACCAGGACAATCTGAGACCTCCTATTTCTCACTTGGATGGGTGATGTTAATCCCGGGTGCCACCAAGGTAAGATTGCAAGATCAAATCAGTCTGGCAACCATCAACCATCAAGGAACAATGGGAGACTTAAGAGGCTATTTGGGTGTGAGTCAGGCTACATGAAAAAAAATGTAATCATATAATGTCAGTGCATAATGGAAATCTCATATTGCTTTAGACCAGTGGTTCTGAACTTTTTAGCACTAGGACCCACCTTTGAAAAATGACTCTATTGGACCCATCTAGCTTTACCACACACACACACACACACACACACACACACACACACACACACACACACACACACACAGAGGGAGAGAGAGAGAGAGAGAGAGAGAGAGAGAGAGAGAGAGAGAGAGAGAAGGGGGTTCATTTTACTAGCTGCTCAAGTCTCTATTTTTTTTCTTTTTAATATTGGGGATGGGGGTGGGGAAAGGATCATCTTTTGGAACTTTAGTTGTTCCATGTTCAGAACCATTTTGGTGGTCCCCCCTTGTGTTCCCCTTTTCCTGGCTTTTGATAAGAACTAAGGCACAGTTTCCTATTCACAAGTAAATGCACACATACGACTCTGTTTTGCTTTCCGTAGGGCTCAATACATTTTCCTAGTCAGTTTTGCCACCCACCAAAAATTGGGTCCCAATCCACTGATGGGTCCAACCCACAGTTTGGGAACCACTGCCTTAGACAGTTCCCAACAGTACAGGAGAGTCTATCCTTTGTATATTCCATCTGCTCACCTGACTGGTGGATATATGGTGGTGGCCCATAACCAAACCCTGACCAAGCCTTTCAGTGGGCTTCACATGTTAACATCTATGTGTTTGAAGATGGCAGATGGTAGACTTTCAGCCCAGTCCTGTAACCCGCCAGTCCATAGCATGCTGCCATACCCATGGAGCATGCAGTGCATGCCATGGTGGGGAGGGTGCCCTGAAAGCTAATCAGAGTTAAACACCTCTGGGTGGGCCTTTCGGCTGCCTATGGGTCTCCTCAGACTGGCACAAGTTATGTTACAGGAATGTCTAAGAAAGGAACTAGATGGATGGGAAAGAAGGAATAGGATCCTGGTGCAAATTGCTGCCAGGGAGATTCACCCCATCCCTTCCCGAAACTAACCCTGCCCCCCTTTCCACCCACAATACCCTCCCCCCAACCAATTTACTGGAGTATCTGAGATTTTGAAGGTGCTGCTGCTGCTTTGTGGCAGCTGCCCCAAATGGCCCAGCAGTGGCACAATGTTCATTCCATTGCTGGGCCTTTTATAGCAGTGTTATCTGAAGATACACTGTCATAAAGGCCCATAGCACTGGGCTTAGTCTGGAAATGCAAGTGAATGGCTGTGGCTGGGCTCTTGAAGAGAATAAAACAGAGGTTATATAACTCTCGTTCCTGTCTGCTAGATATCCTTCCTGAGAAAAGATAGGACGCTAAAATGACAAGGCCTTTTTCATTCATGGCTAAAAATGGCAAAGGTCAGAGTTGAAGAGAGAGAAGCAGAGGCGTACTAATACACGGACTAATTGGCTAACACTTCATCACCACAGAATTATGCCTGTTTCTTTCTGCTGAGGTATCCTGGCGTATGGAGTGGTTTTGGGTTATTGTTTTGTTGTCTTTTAAAAGGGGGCTTCTCAGGCTTGCAGTGGCCTTCCCGAAACCTAGAAGCAATAAAGGAGAGCACAAAAATATGCTACTGAACATGCCTGTGCAAACTGTGTCTTACAATCTGTGAAGACCAATAAAAAAAAAATCACAAGGAAGAAAGAATGAGAGGGAACTGGATCTCACTGTATAAAAGCCAGTTTCCAACCCCCCCTCCCCCCCAAAAAACCTGCCTCATTCCAGCACCACAAAGAAACAGCATCCTAGATGGGGCTATGTAAATGGACCAATCTTGATTCTTGCTGGACTTGCTGGCATTATCAGGAGCAGAGAGCAGGTTAAGGGCTTATTATAATCATGTTTCTAAGTGAATCTATTTGCTTTCCCCCATGTAAGTGACAGCGCAATCCTACGGACTGCGCAGCATCGATGCAATGGGGTTGCGTCAATGCTGTGCACTTAGTGCCCATGTGGGGGCACCAATCGGCACCTCCACGTCAGCGCTAAGGCAACAGGACCGGCGCATGTTCCCTTGCTGCGGGGAGGCCCCAACCTCTCTTAAACAGCGTTGGATATGGTGCTGGCCCGTCGGCCTTGCCAGTCCGGCACTGCTTAGGATTGCGCCCTGAATGGTAGTCATTCACTGCTACAAGAAAAAGCTAAGCGTTTCACTTGGGGTCACTTCAATGGGGAAAAATAGCCTGCCCTCCCAAGTCTGTTCTGGGAGATTTGGAACTCACAGAGAGGTCTGATGGGGGTGGGTGGGTCTAATGGCATATCCCCAAAGACAGATATTGTACCCTAACCACTGCGGCTCCTGCAACATATAAACATTTATACAGTAGGAACTTGGTGTTTGTGGGGGATCTGTTCCTGGACTGCCCCTATGAATACTAAAACCCACAAATTATGGAAGTGGGTGATGTCCAATAGGACCCCCAGATGTTCTGTTGGGTCCGGGAGCTCAGGTGAAACCTCCATCATGGGTTCAGAACTCGCAGTGTGTAAAAATCTGCAGGTTCCAAACCTGCTGCACTAGATCAGGGGTATTCAAACTTTTAGACTGGGACCTACTTTTTAGAATGGCACTTGTGTCGGGACCCACCAGAAGTGATGTCATTAACCTGGAAGTGATGTTGTGGCAGGAAGTGACATCATCAAGCAGGAAGTACTGTCATTGTAACATAATAAAATGACACTCCTGAAATACAAATTGGCATTCTTGGACTGTAGCAATTGTGTAACCATGAAACATCCCTGACAGAAAGTGAGATTAGGACAAAATATTATGTAAAACCACTGAACTAAAAACATTTTTTTAAAAAAACAAACAAACCCTCACTTGAAAATTCAAACGATTAACACTCACAAAAGGAATATAACAAGAGTAAGGACTGCACTTTCCAAGATGGCTGCTCCCAGCTTTCTGCGACCCACCTGACATCAGGTCGTGACCCACTCAGTTGGTCCAGACCCGCAGTTTGAGTGATACTGTACTAGATCATGCTGGATTTCTAAACTTCTATAACCTAGACTCCTAGAATAAAGTCCTAGAATAAAAAAGAGTTTAATTTAATTTTAATTTTAGCAAAAAAAATGTAATGCATAATAACACACCAAGAAGAACAAAAAAGAACTGTTTTTTGCCACATTGGCACCTAACAGCAAGTTGATCTAGACAAAGCATAATGCCCCTGGTAACCTTTAGGCCACACATTGCTACCAGGCAGCTGTTAGACATATGGCTCTGGCTGTCATCATAGCAGTGTTTGACTCTGTGTCTATATATACAGCTATGCATTCAGCATCAGTAAATGGCAGAGCAGAAACAATTAGATAAAAGAATATGCAAGTAAATATTTGAGGAGCAAGTGACTTTGTATTAGGCCAGGTGCCTTCTGGCAGTCTGTCAAAAGTCAGCCTCTTTGCCAACCTCATTGTGCAACTTGGCACTCCGGATGCTAATAAAAATGCTAATCTTCTCTAGAAATGGAGAGCAGTTGGCACATGGCAGCCAACACAATAATCTCATGCTTTGCTGTCTCATCCTTGTGCCACTTGACCCATGGTCTCGAACGTTCTGTCGGAGGTTTCTAAATGGACACGGAGAGCAGGGCAGTGATGTCCAAACAGTGTGTCACAAACACTGTGCCATGACAGAATTGCTCCTGGGCCATGAAAAATGAAGTATATCAAGAAAGTCTCCTGTCAGACCATAGGCAAAGAACCCATGTGCAGACTGGAATGTTTGCTGTATCTCTACATACACACTGCTCTGGCCTTTTTTCTACAAGCCTCTTCTGGGGGACATGGAATTCTCTCAAGTCTCTGCATCTGATATGATGCTATTAGTCAGT
This sequence comes from Lerista edwardsae, assembly GCA_029204185.1. Classification (NCBI taxonomy): domain Eukaryota; kingdom Metazoa; phylum Chordata; class Lepidosauria; order Squamata; family Scincidae; genus Lerista; species Lerista edwardsae. The sequence goes on along the minus strand of JAJKFI010000045.1, from coordinate 7,523,093 downwards.
TACTTGACACAGACATTACATAGGAAGCTATCATCTACCAAGTCTACTTGGTCCATCTAGCTTAGTCTTTCCCAACCTGGAGGTCACAACCTCCCAACTCAGGCAAAATGTTCTTGTTTTGGATGCTGCTTCCTTAACCCCCTTTGGCCTAATAGCAAATAATAACAATAATAACAACAATAACAACAACAGTAATAATAATTATAATAATTTAATGTTTAAAAATGAAATTGAAATAGTACGGCTATGGAGAAAGAAGGTCACCATGGTGCCAGTTGTAATAGGAGCATTGGATGCAGTCCCAAAGAGACATAGGGCACAAACCTATGCAGCACCAGAATGGTGAGGCCGACTTGGCAGCGCCTACATCCAACGCTGCATAGGAGAGGCTGGAGCCCCCCCCCATGGCAAGGGAGCTCCCTTACCATTTGCTCCCTTGCCGTAGGGGAGGCTCCAGCCTCGTCTATGTGCTCCTCGGATCTGCACCCACTAAAGAGCAGGCGCAGATCTGAGGAGACCGTGTGGCCTGAATCTGGGCCCGCCCACGTCCGGCACCTCCCAAGCCCGCCCACGTCCTGCCCACTTCCTCCCTCCCTCCCACCAATGTACCGCCCCGTCATAGCGCCTCCCTCGCACCAGCCGGCTTCGGCTGATGCGAGGGAGGTTCTGCATGGGCACAACAGGACCAGCGCTGCCAGCAGCACTGACGTTGCATCAGCCCTAAGTGCCAAATAGGATGGCGCTGTTAAGCAACATCTTAAAGCACTCAAACTCACAGAAATCATACCGGTCACTATACCAGAGTATACCAGTCACTATATCTGTAGTGATTCTGCAGAAGTATAATAATAATATAGAATTTCTATCTTGCCTTTCTACCCCATATTGGGGATATTCACAATATTAAAATTTTAAAGTATAAAATTAAAATGTAAAGTGACTCACAATATTAAAATTACAAACAATAAAATGAGACAAACCAATACAAGATAAAAGATAGGATAAAGATTAAAACAATAGCATTAAACAATTTAAAATGAATAGGCCCCAATGGAGCCCACAATTGCAAGTTAAGAAGGCCAGTCCAGCATGTCAGCAGCTAAATGCCTCCTTAAATAATAAAAAAAGTCTTAAGATCCTGCTGAAAGACTGCCAGACAGGGAGATGTTCTTAGTTCTAAGGGGACAGTATTCCACAACCGTGGAGCCACCACTGACACTAAACAGCAGGCACAGATCCAAGGAGACCGCGCTGCCAAAATTGGGGCTGCGCTGCCTCCTGGACGGGCTTAGGAGGCGGTCGAATGGCCACCTCCCAAGCCCGCCCTCGTCCCGCCCACAATCTCCCTCCCACCGCCAGTCCCACTGCTGCCTCTGCATGGAGCCTCCCTTCCGCCAGCTGGCTTCAGCCGACGCAAGACAGGCTCAGCGGAGGCACAACAGGACCGTCGCTGCCTGCAGTCCCGGGGGTGCCAATTGGTGGCTCTGCGTTGGCGCTCCGCCCCTTGCGTCAATGCTATGATGTAGCATTGATGCAATGGGTGCAATAGGATTGTGCTGCCCGTCTGATCCGGCAAAGATACTTCTTCTACTCTTAAGATCATTTTCAGACCCAGTTGATTCTGAACTCTCACTTGTCACTCTCACCTGACAGTACACCATTGCAACAGCTGCATGAATAACCTAAAATCCTCTCTATGAGCAAATTATTTATTTAGAAACTGCTTTTAAGAAAACACTGGCTATGTGCTTTATTCATTCCCATGAGGTATGGAAAAATCCAACCCCTGAGCCCGATCTACAAAGCCAGTCAGGATTTGCCAAGGGTCAGGGCCCAAGCATCATTGGGGGGGAACCAGTACAGGATTGTAAGATGAGCCCCTCTCACGAGCATATCACAATCCCATCCTGTACATTTATGCTCATTTGCCATAGGCATAGTCTCTACTGTATACTGAAAACATTTTCAGTTTATTTTTCTTCATCCACTTCTCTAGTTAGTGTATTCCCTGAGCTAGGCTGCAGAAAGATTTTGTCTGTTTTGAAAACCTGTAGAATTGGTTTCCTTTAGTTTCTTTTAGGGCCCTTTGTTTAACAAGCTCTCCCCTTTTAATTTCCAGGCACTTAATAATTGTATCTTTAATTATCCTTTCCACCATTTACCTCAAACCAACATGTGCCAACCAGCTTATGATGATTATATGCAACCTCCAAGTTTCAGAGGGAGCCTCTCTCTGAATGCCAGATGTAAGGGAATAGCAAGAGGATAGAGGTATGTTGTCTTGTATGCCCCAAAGGCATGTGGTCAGCCACTGTGAGATACAGAGAACTGGATGGACTCTTGGCCTGATCCAGCAGTGCTTTTCTTAAGTTCTTAATACAAATGCATTGACATCATTCAAATCAAACTGAGATCTTGGATTACTCTATAGCACTCAATTCCGTCCAGCCTCACCTTTTAACTGCCATACTTTCATGGCTGGTCCATAGCTGCTATGACTAGGATTCTGATGCACAGGGAAACAGCTATTGCTATTTTTGTTGTTCCTATGCATACTCAGTTAAGAACCCTATTTATATCTGAGAATCTGGAAACCAACAAACTTGGGATAGAGATGGACATGCAAAGAAACCCTAAAAAATTTTTTTGTCTTTCTTTCCAGAAGAATTTGATATAGACAGAAACAGTGATTGACATCTAGCTGTTTATTCGGGGTTTAAAGAGATGCTGGAAATATGAAAGAAAACAATGTAACAAATGCACCAACAATGCACGTTTCTGGCAAATGCATACTGTGCTTGTAGATTTGACAAGTAGAACAGGCACAGATCTCATTGAGTGAGTTGATTTATGCTGGTGATTGACAGCTGGATTGTGAAAGGACATGTTTGCAAGGCCAGAAAAGTAGGATATTTTATCTAGTTGTGTGTACCGAAACTATAGGGATTTGAAGAAAATGCAATTCTGCATTTTAGTGTGACTTACACTGCTACTTATACAGGAATGTCTATATGAATGTGAGGTTTTCTATGAAAAAGTAATGATTCTCAGCAACATTTCATCTAAAGAAAAATTGGAACAGACACGAGCCAATTGGATAATACATTATTGCCCAAACTGGCTCCATGTCATTAAAAAAAAATAAAAAATGTGTGCACTGAAGTTGCATGCATGTCCTGGCCCTTTCTCTCACTTCTTGGAGAAGCCAGAATCATTTCCCTTAGTCCAAACTTCCTCACTCTATACGATTTGCAAATTGGCCCCAGACTCCTCAGTAATCTAGCGTTCAGGATGTCTCTTCTCATGTGACCGGTGAAAAAGTACAAGCAAGGCCTGCAATCCTACACAGATGCCCACCCAATACCTGTGGATCCCATATCTACAGTTTCACTTATCCACCATTCTCAAATCACCCCATGTTGCGCTAATGACTCACTTTAAACGCAATATAATACTAAGGTGTGCTGAAATGGTGAGGCTGGTGAGGCTGGCGCTGGGGAGCCTCCCCGGGGCAAGGGCATGTTCACACCCTTGCCCCAGAAGAGGCTCCAACCTCCCCTTGGGTTCCTCGGATCTGCGCCTGCATGGCCCGAATTGGGGCCCCGGCCTCACACCCTCCCCGGGCAGGCACACCCACGGCCTGCCCACCCCCTGCCTAGAACTGGCCTCCCGCCTGGCCTCCCTCCTCTCAGAACCGCCCTTGCGCCAGCCAAGTTCAGCTGGCGCAAGGGCAGCTCAGTGCCAGCACTCTTGGGCTGACACTACTGCTAGTCACGTACGTTGGCCCAACACAAGCATGTTGCATTGGCCCAATGTGACTTTCTGGATTGCACATTTCTCCTCATGTGCAAACATTTCGCAAAAGGACACTTTTTCCGTTGTTATGCTTTGGAATGCTTTGGAAAAGGAAGCAGAGAGCAAGAACCTAGACATGTCACTGCTAGAGGATGCTATCAGGAAGTGGAGGCTAGCATTCCTGATGTCTTTTGCTTCCTCTGCTGTCTGCTTCCTGTCAGCATTCTCGCTGTCGCCACCTCTAGCGCTCCTAGCAGTGACAAGTCTAGGTTCTGACTTTCTGCTTTCTTTTCCAAAGTATTCCAAACCAAAAAGAAGAAAAAGCTGCTTTTTACAAAGTGTTTACAAACGAAGAGAGATGAATCATGAGCACAACGGTGGGATTTGAATAATGTGTTATTATCTGTGGTTTTGGGTATCCATTGCAGCAGCGGCAGGATCATATCCCCTGTGGATACTGGGGCATCTATACACACTTACAGGGGAGTAAGTCCTGTTGAAATCAGTGAGGATCACTTCTGAGCAGACATGGTTGCCTGATAGCAATATTTCTCAGGTTTATCAGCTGCATCCCAAGGTTTTTGTTATCAAATGTAACCCTTGAAATGTTCACAAAGGATTTGGCTCCTCCTGCAATGAGGTGTCTGAAGAATCTTGACGAAAGTCTTCGGGATTAGTTTTGGCATCCCTGCTAATCCTGCCTGTATGAAAGACTAACCAAGATGAAGAGAGGGGCAAGCCAATCCTGAGCTGCCCGACTTTCATAGGAGCAACAGTACCAAAATAGCTACAGCCACTGCAGCCATTGGGGTCTTGTCAGGGGAAGCTCTGACCTCCACAATGGGACTCCTCAAGTCTCCACCAGCTATTTCTGCCAACAGAGAATTGAGCAGCCACCCCTCCATACAGGCTCGATTCTCCCCTCCCACACCCAGTTCCACCACCACCCTGCCAGAAACTATTTAGTGGCTTGCCATCACTGCTGGAGTGCCAGCAGCCTTTCCTTACAGGGATGAGGCTGGGCTCACTGGTGCCAGCCCAGCACCAGCACTCCCTCCTCTCTGGGTACCACAAATGTGTTTTACAGGATGTTCGCCACACTTTTAGCCAGTGGGACACATGCACTGCTCGTGTTTTGGACAGTAGGATTGTACCCTACATTTTCCTGGTGGATTCAGACACTAGCCAAGGGCCCTCTGAGGCCTGAAGGCCCAACCAATCTGTCTCTGAAGTTGTTGCCCCTCCATGCACCAGGCTGCAGCAACACAAGTTACTTGTGCCATTTCTGCACCTCCCTCACCTTATCCATCTATAATAATAATAATAATAATAATAATAATAATAATAATAATAATAAT
>JAJKFI010000045.1:7488638-7517930 GCA_029204185.1 Lerista edwardsae | reverse complement strand
ATAATAATAATAATAATAATAATAATAATAATAATAATAATAATAATAATAATAATAATAATACTTGTATTTATATACCGCCTTTCTTAGGTCATTAGATTACTCTAATGACTGTAACTCAAGGCGGTTTACATGGGCAGACTTTATTCATAAACCCAAAGGTTTTTACAATTTTACAGAAACGTTCTATCTTACAAGAACAACACAAACAGATGGATCTTTCTGGATTTAGTCTTCTTTCTAGCCGCATGTTTGTCTTCTGCTGGCTGATAAGCGGCTTCTCTACCCCAACCAGAGAAGCAGCTGACCCAGCACACTCCCCCTTTCACAAGGCAGCTGGAGACAGCTCAGCTTTTAATCAGCCACAGTTTTTACAAGGTCTGTCACTCACAGAGACTTCTGGTAGTCCCAAACGGGCGACCTTCAGATCTTCAGTTCTTTATCTTCAGGCAAACGGAGGCATTAACCCTCTCGACTAAATCTTCTGCCCTCCTCAGAGGCCCTTCTCAGAGGCTCATATCATGACACAGGGTCTCTGTGGAAGCCACTTGCAGAGGAGAGGAGGCTGCTGGTTGCTCCTACCTCTATGTCCACGGCTTTGAGGGAGAAGTGCTCAGAAATTGCTCTCCTCTCCTTTCCCATTCATTCAGGGTGCGGGGAGAATACTTTGGATGCTCCTCTCTCAGTGTCCAGGAAACACAAAGCATCCAAAATACTGTGGAGGCATGACACTATGTGCATGCACAAACATGTGTGAGTGTCAAGGAGGATCTAGTTTCCAAGGGCCCCAAGAACCTGGTGCTGAAATATCCTACTAGTGTGTATACATTGAAAGATAGAATCTAGCTTGCACCTTTGCTGCCGAGATTCACTTCCTCCAGCCTGTTTATTTTTTTGCTGTTAACATTGGCATGATAAACATCCTTTTAATGTTTTTAAAAGCTTGGTTGGGAGAGTTATTGAAGAAACAAAGGAAAGGCTATGTCTAAGGGTGCCATTGGAGCCCTCCTCATTTGTGCCTGCTAAAACATCGATCTGACAGTTCAACATCTTGACCCTCCAGACACGAGATAATAGGACAGAAATGAAATGGAACTGCTTCTTTGCAGTGCTTAAACTAATTCAAGGAAAGGTGTTGTTTGGCTTTCCCACAGCTTTGGCCTACAAGTATATTGTGAGACCTAAGCAGAGCCAAAATGGGAATCTCAGTTGAAGAAATGCATAGGTTTGCATTCTCTTTTGCTGCACCGACTTTTGACAGTGACATAACATGACAGTTCAACTGCAAGGTAGAACCAGAGTGTTATGGGAGCTGCATGGCTCCTGCCAAGAACAGAATCTGCACATCTGTTTCAGATGCCGCATCCAAGGCATCTGGGAGGCCACATGCCGCACATGCCTGTCCCCTGGCCGCACAGCCCCAATTCAGGCCCCATGGTTTCCTCGAACCTGTGCCTGCAATTTTGCGGGTGCAGATCTGAAAAACCCATAGGGGATGCTGCTGCCTCCCCTGGAGCAAGGGCACAAATGTGACCTCTCAAACTGCCAAATGTGACCTCCCAAGCTGCACTGGATATAGTGCAGGCCAGCCAGCCGGCCTGTTCCAAGGCAGTTTAGGATTGTGCTCCCAGTTTTTTCTAATGCTCACCTAGATTTTCCCAACTCACCTAGACCTGCGCATAAGCAAACAGTAGCTCTTCTAGCTGTCATGCCATAGTTGATGTGAACAGACAGCCAAGATGGAATGGCAAACAGCAGCTCACCCATTCCCAACAACTGAAAGTTAGCTCTTAGTCAACCAGAGAATCGGACCTGCTGAAGCTTCTGGGTAATGATCTAATCAACTAAGACTGAGGTCAATCATTCACTCTGATTTCTCCCCAACAGAAGATTGACAGCTGCAATGCATTCTGAATTAGCAAGACCTTGATGTCCAGTCTGTTATCATGCCTCTCATCCAGCCCAAGTGAGATTCAAGATTAGGTGCTTCTTCTCAGCCTTCTAACTGGCTCTGTCTCCACAGCTGCTGCAAAATGGCTAAGGCCTACAAGATGGAGTCAGACTTAAGTCAGTGATTTTACCTGGTCCTTTGCAGTACAGATATCTCAAGTGTAAATTCCAATAACTCAAGCAGAAGTATTTCAAGTAGCAGAACAGGGAGGAACATCTGCCAGAGACAATGACAAGCTCAGATCAGCACCTACATCCACTCATAGTCAAGTGCAGTTACTGAGGAGTTATAAGAATTCCTAAGTAGCAAACTTCAGGAGTGATTTTAGATGTGCTTGAGCAACAGTCAAACCATCACTACATTCAAAAGGGTTGGATTCTTGTTTCCGAATCAGTACTGATAAAAATGCATCATCTGATCTTAGTTGTTCAGTGTTATGGCTTGGGTGGTAGATTAGAAGGAACTTACGACACCTTATCACACCACTATCTTATCATACCACTATCAGAGAATCCATATTTGCTTATGCGCCTTTACAGTGGCATAGCTAAAGAAAGTGTAGCCCAGTGCAGAGGGCAAAGTGATGCCCCCGAAATGACATCACAACAGGAAGTGACATCACAGTTGTATTTTTGTTTTTTGTTTTTGTTTCCATAACTATTGACAGAATGACGATATTACACTCTGGTTTGTTTAACATTTCATTCTGCAAGAAATTTTGCATCAATTGATATAAAACATGACAGCATTATTCCTTAAAATCACAATTTTAACAAACCACAATGCTTATGACAGTTGTATTTTTGGGGTTTGGGGCAATACATTTTAACGGAGTGTAGATATTACACTTCAGTTTATTTCATTGAATTCTTCATTTAACTTCGCATCAAATGATATATAATATGACAGTTGTGGACCCAGCCAATGGGCTGCCAAGGGACAGACAAGGAGGCGGTCTGCCCCTCCTCTGTTCCCTGCCCCTATGCACTGATTTGCTTCACCCCCATGCCACTCCAAGCTCTATTTTGGAGCTGTACAATGGCAGGGGCGGGCAAAGGGTTGAAACCGCTCGTCTCTCAGCAAGGTGAGGTGCCCCGCCACCACCCGCCCCAGCAGCACTACGCCCAGGGCTTTTGCCCCCCCCCAGACATAATGGTAGGTCCACAACTGTGACATGACAGTATTATTCCTAAAAAAACTACAATTTTTATTGACAGCTGTATTTTTGTTTTCCGGTGTTTTGGCCATAACTTGTGATAGAGTAAATATATTACACTCCAGTTTATTTCATTGCATTCAGCATTAAATTGCCTTTCCAATGGTATGTAACATGATGGTATTGTTCATACTTTCCAAGGTTTCCACAATTTTGGCCGCTAGTTTCCAACTCAGCTTGTAGCCCCCTAATGCTTGTTGCCTGGTGCAGTTGCACCCCCTGCACCCTGTTAGCTATGCCTCTGTGTGCCTGTCGTTCTGGAGACAACATAAAAAATAAGGTTTCTGAAACAGCTCTGACTTCCAGTTCAGCAGAAGCTGAGTTCCTCTGATGCTGGACAGTGCTATTTGCTGCTAGTGTTGCAGCATTGAACACCTATAGTTGCTTACAAAGTCTGAAACAAAGGCTGCTTGTTTGATGCAGTTACTGATTGGTGTAATGTTGTGATGATCTTTTTTTTTTTTTCCTGCAGTGAATGATAATGTGATCTCTGGTGGTTCCCCGGTGCTGCAGTATTAATGAGCTATATAGCACATTTTGCCTATTGTAGTTTGAAATGAGAAAACATTTCACACCTGCATGTTCCTCCCCCCAATTCCATGTGTTCTCTTTCTTTCTTCTGGATATAATATGAGAATATGAATATTACATTCTGGTTGCTAAAAAGCGAGAAGATGGAGCAGGTAAAAGAAATTGATACAGAGGATTTTTTTTTCAATCATTTTGTAAGGCATATTCATTAAGAATGGGCAGAATGCAGTAATTCTTAGATGAGCGAGCTGATAGTTGTCATTCCTGTTTATGGGTTCCATTCTTCCTCTCAAAGCCATTGAAGTGATGAATGCTTTGCTGCTGAACCGCAGAAGCAAGAGAAGTGGGAATGCGGGGACTGCTAAGGAGCGATTCCAGACAAAGACCTCCCTGGGATGTAATGCTGCTGGCTGTTAGCATTATACCAGCACTAGTAGATCTGCAGTGATGTATCTTCATTTCATGTAATAAAAGGGCACAGAGCTTTCCCATCTGCAGGAATATGTAGGATTGCTCCAGGTGAGATTGACATGAGCTTTACAATGTATCAGAAGGGGATACATTGTGCCGCAGAAAGGATGGCTATAAGGAAAGGAGAGAAGAAAGAAGGCACTCAGCAGGGCATGGTTAGGCACTCAACTTGTGACATGTCTTGCACAGATGTAACAGACACCATTCGACAGGCTCATGACACCAGCATGGCCATTCCTCCCAGATCAAAGGTCATCTCATGCTTTGGGGTTTAGCCACATGCCAAACCAGAGCTGCTAGTATCCCTTACTCTCCCATCCACCCACATATACCGTGGGGATGCTTGAAGAGGAAAATGGCATTTGACTCAGGGCACAATCCCAACCAACTTTCCAGCACTGGGGTAAGGGCAATGTGGCTCCAAGGTAAGGGAACAAACATTCCCTAGCCTTGAGGAGACCTCCGTAACTATGCTGCTCCACTGCACCAGGGCACAGCTACTGTATGTCAGAGCTGGGAAGCTGAGTAGGACTTGGGCCTCACAGTCATTCTGGGAGGAGCACTTCACAGGCTCTGAACCTGGCTTGGCAAAACTGTTAATATTTTCTACTCTCTTAAAAACAGTCCCTTTCACCAATCAAAGGGTTAAACTAGACAAGACATTTAACACATGCTTTCAAACTGTATGCTTTGGTGAGCTCTTGTTCCCTCTTTGAATAGTAGCTGTGGATAGATTCCACCCCAGGAGAAAGGATATTCTTGTGGGAGGACAATCTGGTTTGGGAGCTTTCATGGATAACTACACCAATGAAAACCCAAATGCTGACTCTTTATGCAACTGATCTGTGACTTGATACATATAACTTATTAACCAGGTGGCTATCACAGAAGAACAGCTGGAATCTCAGGCATCTGGTGGGCTACTGTGAGATACAGGAAGCTGGACTAGATAAACCCTTGGCCTGATTCAGAAAGGTTTTTCTTATGGAATCAGAGCACATTCATTCAAATCCCTGCTTTTGAAAGAAGCTGAATGTTCACCCACAGCAAACACTGTGATGGGAGAATGTGGCAGAATTGCCATCTATGGCCTAAAGTATCTCATGAAGATTGCCACCAACCACCATCACCACCAAAAATAATATGAAATGTAACAGCAGAAATAACTGGCAGGCATCTGGATAAAATAATGTTGACCACCAGTGGTGCTTTTACTCAATGCCTGCTTATCATTTTTTTTTTAATCTAGTGTGTTTGACTGGCTGTTGCTAATTTTAACACTTGTTGCAAATTGGTCAGTGGAATGGGGGTGGGATTTCATAAGTGGTGATCCTGCTGCTAGCTGGGGGGGGGCAAATGTTCCCAGGAAGCAGACTGTAGAGCATCCCTGGGCCCTCCAGAAGCTGGTTCACAAGACTTCCGGTTTTCATTGGAAGCCATCTGAAAGTATTAGAACGCTTTTGGAAGGTTAAGGGATATTGTGTGAGGCACCAGAATGTGTGAGGTGGGGGGGGGGAAGCAGTCTGCATGGGCCAGGACGCCACTGGATTTCATGTCAGACATGGGTCTGATGTAAGATAGCAATCAAATCTGCTGTCTTATACGAGTACATCTTTGCCTCTGCTTGTACTCTGCTGATATATTTGTACACAAAGTACATACTATGAAGATGCCATAAATATACAATATTTTTATCCAAAGGGAACCCAACCCACTAGTGCTATACCTGGAATTTTTCATCGCTCAGCCTCGTGCATGCGTTTACGCATCCCAGCTATTTTCTATTCTCTGCCTCCAGAAAGGTACTGCAAAACAATGTGTAAGCAATAGCAGGACTGGATTCCAACTTTTTATTATTACATTGATGCTGTACGCCAATCAAGGTATCATAAGCAAGTAATTACTTTTATGATACGACCTTGAACCATTTTAATATTGAATATTCCCAGTTGATGCCATACCTTGCCTGTGCCTGAAACAGGTACAATCCCTTTCAGCTTGCCTTTGAGCTTGACAAGCAGTCTGTTTTCCTCCTATAAATGTTTAATCCCCTCTCTCAGAGAATGTGTTAACAATCATCTATTGGTTGCTCCATGGACTGTACCCTAGAACTGGATAGACCTTGGCCGTTTGTACTTTAACAGTTGGTTAAACAATACTTTCCACTTGAAAAGTTTGAGGCAAAAAAAAGAAAAAAAAAAGAATGAAAGACAGAAAGACAAATGTTCTGGAAAGCCCATCTCAGAAGGCAGGTACCCTCCATCAGCCTTAGTGCATTGCAGGTGATACATCAAAACTATTCATAGTTCACATACAATAGACCAGTGGGAACCAACTGGCAGACTTCATAACATCAAAAATAGTACTGTCAGTGCCCAGCTGCAGTTCTGTGTCTCTCCATCATGTCACAAGGCTTTCTTCATTAGTTGTGATTGTTCCATTTGTGGCTCACTCCCTGCAGCTCTTTGTTGGCCACAGAATCCCAGGCTTGGGTGGCTATTCCCAAATTTGCAGGATTGATTGGGAAGGCAAACATGATGCTCGACAATATTGCTCCGGCAATAGCTGGTAGCATTTGGGATGGGTGTAACCTGAGTGTGGATTTTGATTGGTTGACCTCTTATGAAGCAGATTCTGTAAATACTGCAAAGAAGGGTGAATGGGATATGGATGCAGGATATGCTGCTACTGATTGCATGTTTGAATCCAATGCTCAACACAGAAAACCTGGGGTGCCAGCAATTACATCATTCGAATCAAAGCTCAGGACTATGGAACAACTGATGCTTGATGGTTGAGCCTGGTGACCAGTGACCACAATGGGCCTTCAAGTAGGCTGGAAGCAATCCACCATGACTGGAGGGGACTCTTTTGTGCTCCCTCTAAACACCCAGTTGGGGTGTCAGTCAAAATGTTATATTATTTTTATACATCTTTTGACTTACCCTTCCCATGAATTATTTTTTTGTTTTTCAGTTGCTTCCTCACAATGATGGTGTTTTCCCAGACAATGGACAGTACTGCACCAAAAAAAATTATGCTCTTCTTTTCCAGTGAACATGCTGTATGCTTAATTTGTACCAGATAATGACTAATAACCTGGATTGACCTTTTGTTCTAAACCATCCCTTTGTTCCTTTTAAGAAACTTTTTTCTACTCTTAAATAATGCCCTTCCTGTCTTATTGCACCCTATTGCCTCCCACTCTCCAACAGACCACTCTTGATCAAACACTACAAAGGCTGTGTGTGTGTGTGTGTGTGTGCATGCACGCACATGCATGCAGAGGAGCAAGGAATTGCTATGTCAGTTGGCACCTCTTTCCCTTTATGAGCAACAGGGTTCAGTGCTGAAGGATACCTAGATCAATAGAACACTCCAAGCAGGAGAAAAAGTGTGAGATGAACCCTTTAAAAACTCATCACTAGTAACAGCCAATCTACCCCCTTGAGATCTTGGGGTTGCCTTTCTGGGACATTCCAACAACAATCAGGAAAGTCTTCCCTTGAGGAATCAGAGAGTTCAAGGGAAGCATGATGCACATTTTGTCTCCCCCTCACCATTTGGTAGTAGACATTACCTTTTGGTTTATCTTGATAAAGCTGTCATCCTACTTTACATGTGGGCTTTTTCTTCTAATGACCAGCCAAGTACCTAGACTTTATAAGCTGTTCATGCTTTCCCTGCCATTGTGATGGTGATGGCATCTGGCCTAGGTGCCTTTAAAAGGGGATTGGATGGATTTCTGGAGGAAAAGTCCATCGCGGGCTACAGGCCATGATGGGTTGTGCAACCTCCTTACATTATTAGTAGGCTACTTCAGAATGCCAGGTGCAAGGGAGTGGCAACAGGATGCAGGCATCTTGTTGTCTCGTGTGCTCCCTGAAGCATCTGGTGGGCCACTGTGAGAAACAGGAAGCTGGACTAGATGGGCCCATGGCATGATCCAACTGGGCTTATAGTACTTATTTCTGAAACTTTCTCTGCCATTGTGTGTTTTCTGCCCATCTGGAACCACTCCAAGCCACGCACTCAAGCACATGCATCTTTCTAATTTCTGCTTGCCTCAATATTTCTGCTTAATGAAACCTCCTAGTCAAACCATGGACCTATCTGTTCTTATAACATCTTTGTTCATATTCCAAATGTGGATACAGGATAGAAGACCAACTGGAAAAGTCTAAACATTTACTATCAAAGTACCCACTATCTCAATCCGTCTGGTTCAATATCCTAAACACACATCTTCCATCACTTGGTAATTAAGTAATTTCAGAAACGGACTTTGTAGACCTTTTCATGTCCCACTATAGATTTAACTTCTCTTACAGCGCAATCCTAGATTGCATGTAGCGTCAACGCAACATTGTTGCATCGATGCTACGTGCTTAGCACAGAGCAATACCCCCACATCAGCGCTAAAGCTCTAAAGCCGATACTACTCGTAGCATTGGCTTCAGAGCACCGACGGAGAGCCTCCCTTGCGCCGACTGAAGCCAGTCGGCGCAAGGGAGGCTCTGTCCCATATTGGGATGGGGATTGGTGGGAATAGGGAGGCTGGGGGTGGGACTTTGGTGAGACATGGGTAGGCTCGGGAGGTGGCCATATGGCCACATCCTAAGCCCGTCCACAAGGATGCGAGGCCGCGAGGCCCCCATTTGGACCGCGCGGTCTCTTCGGATCTGCACCTGCTGTTTAGCGGGCGCAGATCTGAGGAGCATATAGGGAAGGCTGGAGCCTCCCCTACGGTAAGGAGCAAATGCGCCCTTGCCGTGAGGTGGGGGAGCTCCAGCCTCTCCTATGCAGCGTCGGATATGGCGCTGCCAAGTCAGACTTGCCATTCCAGCGCTGCATAGGATTGCATCCTTAATTTTCAACAACAGTTTAGCAACAGCTTGCTTCTTCAACTATATCAAATCAAATGTTTACTATATTGATATTGGAAAATGCTGAGAGGCTACTGAGTAGTGATGAATTACCTTTATTAATTTGTTGTTGTCAACCCAGTGCCATTATTTCCCTGGATATTTTGCCATCTGAAATGTCATGGATGAGCCCCTAGGCACTATGGTACTTATTCCTGAATACTTTGCCATCCAAAATGTCATGGATGAGCCTATAGGCAGCTTCATGAATTAAACGGCTTTAAAAACTGAGTTTGCATGTCTTGATTTTTTTTTCTTTTTGCAAGCATTTCTTTGTCCCCTTTGGCATTTTGCAAAAGCCATTTATTTATGCAGTGATCTGATCAGATGACGTAAGATGTGCGGGCGGTGAACAGAGGAGATTTCAGTCAATATTGTAGAGGCCCTCCAGCATCACCAACCAGCTTTAAGTTCCAGAAAGTGAAGATTATTATCATTCATCTTTTTTGAAACTGTTTATTACAACCTGTGTGTCAGGAACAGACTTTTACCTTTTATGATATATTTGGACTCATTTCCTTTCCCATTCTTCAAGATGGTCAGGGGGTGGGCAGGCCTAGGGGCTGAAAAGGATTGTTTTGCATTTACAACATAATGCCTTTATAACAACACAATGGGATCTGAGTTGTGTGACATGGTTACACATGTCGTTATTACATATTAAGAAACAGTGGCTGCAATCCTAGCCGCACTTTCCTGGGAGTGAGTCCTGCTGAACACAATAGTCTACTAATGGTATTATTAGTAGACATGCATAGAATTGTGCTGACCATTCAAAAAGGCAAGAGAGGTTGTTATGACTGTGAGACATAGACCTTATTCTGCCCTGCTCAGAAAAACAAGCCTTGTCAGAATGCAGAATCAGGTCCCCCCCCCCCAATGCTTTCTTTCATTCAAAATATCACAAAGCTAAGGCTTTGTACTTAAATCTGTGCGGTTTTACTCTGGGATTTATTTATTTAGATTCACTGTCCATGTCAGGAGAAAAAAAAGCTTATTATTAGGGGTGGGTTTTTGGGGGGTTGTTGTTGTTGTTGAAAACCGCTTTTTTGGCCATTAAACACCACCTTTTGGCAGTTAAAATCTATATATATATAAAAGAGCCTGGGTGTGTATGTATGTGTGTGTGTGTGTATGTATGTATGTATGTCTCGCATAGGCTCCGCAACGCCTGGAGCGATCGGCACGAAACTCGGCACGCATACATCTTGCGGCCTGGCGACAAACACTGCGGGGGTCGGGGCCCCCTAGCGCCCCCGGGGGTGGGGGTACGCGGGGGTCCCCGCTTGAAAACGGTCAAAAACGGCCAAAATCGGCGTCAAATCCACAGTTTCCGGGGTCGCCGAGATGAGTGATGACGCTCCCGACACCATAAGAGTCCGGGTTCAGCCCGCCCTCGACGTGGGGGGCAAGAAGGGGTGCGAAACAAGACGTCCGCCATGCCCCGCTGTGACGCCTGGACCGATTGGCGCCACACTCGGCATGCGGAAGCGTAGTGGCCTGGCGACAAACACTGCGGGAGTCGGGCCCCCCTAGCGCCCCTGGGGGTGGGGGTACGCGGGGGTACCTGCGTGAAAACGGTCAAAACTGGCCAATATCGGCGTCAAATCCACAGTTTCCAGGGTCGCCGAGATGAGCGGTGCCGCTCCCGATGCCGTTGGAGTCCGGGATCAGCCCCCCCTCAACGTGGGGGGCAAGAAGGGGTGCGAAAGAAAACGTCCGCCATGCCCTGCCGGAACTCCCGGACCGATTGGCGCCAGACGCGGCGTGCGGAAGCCTAGCGGCCTGGCCACAAACACTGCGGGGGTCGGGCCCCCCTAGAGCCCCTGGGGGTGGGGGTACGCGGGGGTCCCCAAGTGAAAACGCTCAAAAATTGCCCATATCGGCATCAAATCCGCAGTTTCCGGGGTTGCTGAGATGAGCGGCAACGCCCCCGATGCCGTCGGAGTCCGGGTTCAGCCCTCCCTCGACATGGGGTGCGAGAAGGGGTGCGAAACACAACGTCCACCATGCCCCGCTGTGACACCTGGACCGATTGGCACCACACGCGGAATGCAGAAGCATCGAGTCCATAGTTTCCGGGGTCGCCAGGACGAGTGGCGACACTCCCGATGCCGCTGGAGTCCGGGTTTGGGGCCCCCTCAGCATGGGGGGCCAGAAGGGGTGCAAAACAAAAAGTCCGCCATGCCGTGCTGGAACGCCTGGAGCAACATGCACCAACCAAGGCACGCACGTGCATTGCGGCCTGGCGACAAACACTGCGGGGGTCAGCCCCCCCTAGCACCCTCGGGGTGGGGGTCACAGGGGGCCCCACGTGAAGATGGCTGACAATGGCCAAAATTGGCATCGACTCCGTAGTTTTCGGGGTCGCCGAGATGAGCAGCGATGCTCCCGACACAGTTGGAGTCCGGGTTTGGGCCCCCCTCGACGTGGGGGGCGAGAAGGGGTGCGAAACAAAAGGCCCACCATGCCCCACTGTGATGCCTGGACCGATTGGCACCAAACTCGGCATGCGGAAGCCTCGCGGCCTGGCCACAAACACTGCGGGGGTCAGGGCCCCGTAGCACCCCCAGGGGTGGGGGTACGCGGGGGTCCCCACATGAAGACAGCCGGAAACGGCTGAAATCGGCGTCGAGTCCACAGTGTCCAGGGGCGCCGGGACAACCGGCGACGCTCCTGACCCCGTTGGAGTCTGGGTTCGGACCCCCCTCAACGTGGAGGGCAAGAAGGGGTGCAAAACACAATGTCTGCCATGCCCTGCTGGAACGCCTGGACCGATTGGCACCAAATGCGGAAGCCTAGCGGCCTGGCCACAAACACTGCGGGGGTTGTGGCCCCCTAGCACCCCCGGGGGCAGGGGTGCACAGGGGCCCCTGTGTGAAAATGGTCGAAAATGGCCAAAATTGGCATCAAATCCGTAGTTTCCAGGGTCGCTGGGACGAGCGACAACGGTATCAACGCCATCAGAGTCCGGGTCTGCCCCCCCCAGCGTAGGGGGTGAGAAGGTGTGCGAAACACGATGTCTGCCATGCCGTGCTGGAACGCCTGGAGTGATGCGCACCAAACTTGGCATGCGCGTGCGTTGCGGCCTGGCGACGGACACTCCGGGGTTCAGGCCCCCTAGCGCCCCGGGGGGGTGGGCTGCCCCAGGGCCCCTGTATGAAAACGGTCAAAACTCCCCCCTCGACATGGGGGGCAAGAAGGGGTGCAAAACGAGACATCCGCCATGCCCCACTGCGACACCTGGAGTGATTGGCGCCAGACTTGGCATGCGTATGCCTTGCGGCCTGGCGACAAACACTGCGGGGGTCAGACCCCGCTAGCACCCCTGGGGGTTGGGGTACATGGGGTTCCCGTGAGAAGATGGTCGAAAATGGCTGAAAACGGCATTGAATCCATAGTTCCTGGGCTCACGGGGGCGAGTGGCAACACTCCCGACACTGTTGGAGTCCAGGTTCGGCCCCCCCTTGGCGTGGTGGGCAAGAAGGGGTGCGAAACACAACCTCCGCCATGCCCTGCTGGCATGCCTGAACCGATCGACACAAAACCTGGCATGCATACACCTTGCAGCCTGGTGACAAACACTGCGGGGGGCAGACCGCCTTAGTGCCCCCAGGGGTGGGGGACGTGGGGGTCTCCACATGAGAATGGTCAAAAATGGCTGAAATCTGCATCGAGTCCATAGTTCCCGGGGTCGCCGAGACGAGCGGCGACACTCCCGACACAGTTGGAGTCCGGGTTCAGGCTCCCCTCAGCGTGGAAGGCGAGAAGGGATGCAAAACGAAATGTCTGCCATGCCATGCTGGAATGCCTGGAGCGATGCGCACCAAACCTGGCAAGCGCGTGGCAACAAACACTGTGGGGGTCAGGCCCCCCCCAGCCCCCCGGGGGTGGCGGTATGCACAGGGCCCTGCAGAAATCGGTTGGAAACAGCGGTAATTGGTGTTGAATCTGTAGTTTCCGGAGTCGCCGAGGTGAGTGGCTATGCTCCCGATGCCATGGGAGTCTGGGTTCGGGACCGCCTCAGCGTGGGGGCGGGAATGGGTGCGAAACAAGATGTCTGCTATGTCCCGCTGCAACGCCTGGAGCGATTGGCGCCAGACTCGGCACGCGCATGCCTTGAGGCCCGGTGACAAAACCTGCAGGGATCAGGCTCCACTACCGCCCGCAGGGGTGGGGTACACGGGGCCCCCTGCATGAGAATGGTCAAGAATGGACGAAATCGGCATCAGACCCGTAGTTTCCGGGGTCGTCGAGGCCTGAGGCAGAGGGCCAAGGCAGGGGGCGAGGCAGGGGGCCTGAAGTGAAGACGGCCGAAAGCGGGCGAAATTGGCATAGAGTCCATAGTTTCCGGGGTTGCGAGGCGCCCGGTGACGCTCCCGACGTGGTTGGAGTCCGGGTTTGGCCCCCGTCGGCGTGGGGGGCGAGAAGGGTGCAAAACTCATAAACTCTGGAAGATCATTTTGTTACCCGGGCAACGCCGGGTAACAAAAAGCTAGTATCTGAATAAAAATACAGAACACTGCATTTTGGTGTTTTAAGATATTTTCCAGAAATTTAAATGGACTACTTTTTTCCAATTAGAAATAATACTGTGGCAACATCTGCTGAAACCTATATCACCTATATCACCTAGTACACTTATAAAGTAAAATTTTTGAAAAAAAACTTATAAAGTAGTACATTTATAAAATAAAAATGAGAACTTGGAATACGAATGCCGAATAAAAACACACAACACTGCAATTTGCTATTTTAATCAAGAAATTTTGGGGGAAAAAATATCACCAAAACACACATATCCAGTGGTGGGATTCAAATAAATTAACAACCAGTTCTATGACGTCATAGGCGGAGCCAAAAAAAAACCCGAAGCCAGCCGAGGTAAGTGGGCGGGGTAAGTGGGTGGGGCCTGGCCATTTAACAACCGGTTCTATAGAACCTGGGCAAACCCCCTGAATCCCACCACTGCACATACCCCTACTTATCATGTACATCCTTACAACAATCTTGAGCGGGAATGGCCACAGGATACAGGTATCTTGTTGTCTCTTGCATTTCTAGAGGCGTTGAGTGGGCCACTGTGAGATACAAGAAAATGGACTAGCACTAGATTGGAAACTGAACTAGAAACTGGAAGCTCTTGGCCTGATCCAGCAGTGCCCTTCTTACATTCTTGAGAGACAATTGCCCAAGATTGTTCAGAAAGTCCATGGCTTTCTTCATGGCCAGCACAATATTCTTCCTATCAATAAAACCAGTCTGGCAGTTGGAGCATCTCAACTGCCTGCACTGTTGCGTTTCGTTGCACTGCGAAGGGGTTATATCTCCAGATGGGAAGAGCATGAAAGAGGAAGCTCAGGGCATGCTTTCCTGAGCTCGGCTCTGTTTCATGATAAATGGCTAAACGGCACGGCGGGTTCTATCTCTGCAAGCAGATGCCGGCCAAACCAGCCTTTGATTCCCTACCCATGTAAATAAACTCCAGACAAGATCGCTGATTTGGGGAAACCAGCAGCCAAAAGCACAGTTTATATATCCCTTTACCATGTAAACACCCCCTAAGAAACCCCATGGAAGCAAAAGGAGGGGAAAGGTTGCCTTGTCGCTGCTCCATACCCCACTGGTTGGTGTTTGCATTAGGCCAGGAGAGAATTGTCGTCTGCCACATTTTGCTGAGAGCTCTCCAGTTCTATCTTTAGCCATGTCTGGAGGTTAGCTGGGGAAAGAAAAATGTGTAACTTTATGTCCAGAGATATTTTTTTTTCAGTTCTACCTTTTGGGTCCTGTGTCACAGGGACTTGGCTCTGCCTCAAACCTGAACACCTCAGGCATGGGGTTTAACGCATTTATTTTAAAAATAAATCTAGGTGGAAAACTAACCTTTTAGATTTAACTTACAGCTCGTATTGATTTCACGCCATGGGCTTGTGAGCTGATGATGCTTTATCCATCAGAAGTGCTACGGCGGAGGGGAGCTCTGTTGGGACTTGTGCAGGAGGAACTGTCAGGAAAAAGGGGGGAGGAAGGAGGGAAGCTTTTAATGTTTGTGTGGGGGGCGCCAACTGCACATAATCTTCTCCCGCCATTTTAATAGCACGTCAGCAATTTTCTGGGAGCATCTCATTCGGCATCCTAATGCATTCTCCCTGGCCTGGCTGTGCATTATCTGCTGATTTTCCTTCCCGCTTAATAGAAGCAAAAGGCTCTCGAGGCAATTACTGCTGCTCTCCTTTAGAGTACTTTGAGACAGGCTCTCCTTGATGTGCCCCGGCTTGGGACAGTCCAATCTGGGCTGTGACCTGACACATTGAGCTCAAGGGAGCCCTTTCCATCGTGCTCCCCAAACACCTTCCAGTGTGCTGTAATTTATACATTTATTGCAGCTCCTGCTGCTGCTGCTGGCAAAAGTCTGTTCCAAGTCAGCCAGGAGGCAATGCAATCTCAGCCCTGATGCCTCTTTAGCAGATCCAGAAAGGACCCAGGTCATATATAATAATGCTTAGCATTTATACAGCACATTTCACATTTTCCAAGCAGTCCACATAAATTCACCCAGTCATTCTTCCGGAGCTGTGAGGTAGGCCAGTAATATGCCCATGAGTGTGGGTGGGAGGAGTAGGCGAGGATGCTGAAAGGAGAGCTCCTTTGCATTTATACCAGGGTTTTATCTCTGCTGCTCTGCAGAGCTATCTTCAGCTTTCTTCTGTTGTTCTTCCATGGTGCCTTTTCTGTTGGTGGGTCTATAGGGAAATAGACCGTGGAGAGTGCCATATCCCACATCTTCCGTGGTGTGTGAGAAAGCAAGTAGCTGATATCAGGGCCAAAGTTTCACCCAGCAAGTTATATATCAGGGAAAACGTGAACTGGGGGAGCCTGAATAATCTTCTGACCTTATACTATATTATTCAATACCCACCTTCAGGGAAATTTAGGCACTGAAGTTGTTTGTAGGATATCCCTTCCCCGTGATGAAAAGAAAATGAAACTATGGCATATTGTTTATAGTGAGTCAAGCTTGAGTTGACTTCTGCTGAGTGGACAAGCCGTGTTAGACTGAACATTTTGGAGAGAGTATCATTTTTGCACCCATTTCTGTCCATTTCCTTTTTAATGTGTGTTCCACTTTTCTACGTTGCTGTACACAAGGCAAACTGACGGAGATACTGAGTGTTGTAGAAATAACATCAAGGAATTCTTGTCCATGTTATCTGGTTTGGAGAAAATATCAGGTGGTGCTGCGATGATGGGTGAAGATTAGCCTAGAGGTACTGGAAAAGTTTCATTTCAAGAAAGAACATCAGCAATACCTTCCCAGCAATTTTGGTTGACAATACACCTTAGCGTCCCACAAGCAAAATATGTTTACAGCTGGAAACAATAAAAATGAGACTCACTATTTTCTTTTGTTCTGGAACACTTAACTACATTGAACTATCACAAGTTAATTCAGAGTACAACATGTTTTCATCAGAAGCTGAAATGTTTCTCTCAACAAATCATTATGTTCTGTTTTGCGGTTTCATTTTTTGATTCCTTCAACATATAACTTTCCAAATGCTGCTGCAGGTTCTCTGTGTTACCATTATAGTCTGAGCTTCACACACCTTGCACATCCACCTTGCAGTTCAGTCCTAATGGCATAGCCTATGCCACAATACAGCAGCATAGAATTGGCCACTGCTGTATCCCTTGTGGGCAGGGATGCAGCTGGAGGCCGTCTCGAGGTAAGGGAATATTTGCTTCCTTGCCCTGTGTCAAATCCCAGTAGCTGCTATAGGTCTACTTGGATCCACACCAGCTCAATCAAGTAGCCCCAGGTAGGGCTTTCAAGGCATAAAATAGAGACTAGGAGATGACCCCCCTCCTTGGCCAGACCACCCTCCGCTCCACTGTGCCCAGTTTTGCCTCTCCACCTTTCCCCTGCGCTCCCTGCACCCTAGAACACTTCCATGACATTCAGTGGCAGACTCGCCACCCGCTGTGTAGGCCCATTGCCCACCCATCCTGGTGTCTGTGCTGGTACCTCCCTCCTTCAGGCCGTTGCAAACTGCTTTACATGCCTCTTTGACCTCTGAATACCCTGTGAATGCTGGCTCACCCCAATGGCATAGTTAAAAGGAGTAGGGGGTATATTGCCTTGATGGGGTGTTGCATCTTCCAATCCTCAAGGAGGGGATGGCCTCTGAATATCCTGTGAATTTTGCCTCACCATGTGGTTAACTGGCCACTTATTCTTTCAGTAACACCAGCCTCAAGGAAGGGGGTGCCGCTTTGACCTCTGAAAATCATGTGCACAGGTTGAGGGGGGGAAACCCATATTTCGTATTGAGCTGCTTGCTTCAACAGGTACTTCATCTGCTTTGCGGCCTCAGACCAGAAGCAGAAACTATCATCACCAGGTCACTTGCTGGAAAGACCGGTCTTCAGCAAGACAAAGCTTGAGATAATCCCCCTACTTTGATAAACCTGTACATTGCTGAAAACATACGTTTTCAATTTTTTAAAAAAAATGATGCAGGCTGCAATCCTATGTACACCACTTACCTGGGAGAAAAGGCTCTGTCAACTCAATGGGATTTAGTCTTGAGTAGGCATGCATGGTCTTGAACTCCCAACTTTCTGGGCTTTCTGTCTGGAAGGTTGGGAGTTCGAGACCATGTGACAGAGTGAGCTCCCGTTGCTTGTCCCAGCTCCTGCCAACCTAGTAGTTCAAAAGCACCTAAAAATGCAAGCAGATAAATAGGTACCACTTCGGTGGGAAGGTAACAGCATTCTGTGCGCTACAGCATATAGTCATGCTGGCCACATGACCACGGAAGCTTGTCCTCGGACAAACGCCGGCTCTACAGGTTTAGAAACGAAGATGAGCACCGCCCCCTACAGTTGGTCACGACTAGACCATTCGGTCGGTCTTTACCTTTACCTTAGGCATGCCTAGGTCTGTGCTATCAGTTTAGCAGTGTTGAGAAAGAAAGCAGCCAGAATCTTTGAATAGCTTATATTATGTTTTTTATCTGAACGACAATAGAAGTAGAAATCTCCCTTCACTGACTCAAGCTGATGTCTGGAACTACAGCTGGGTCTGGCTTATGTTCCACAGAACGATTTATGAATAAAACCCAGCAGAATTCCCCCCTTCCACCAAGACATCAAAAGTGACTGAATATTTATCACTTTACAAAGCTTTAGTCAACTTTCTACATTAGCTGTGCATCATCTGTGTTATTTATATGTACATCATCTAGATGTACATCATCTACATTATCTACATTAGATATGGTTGTGCAAAGGTGTGTTCCACAGCTGATTTCAGGTATTCATCTGTAACTGAGGGGCTGCAAACTGCAGTGGAAAATGTGAAAGATTCCCCCCCCCTCTGTGTGGATAGTGTGGCACTAGCAGTAGTCCCTTGTTTGACAGGTCTGGGAAGTACAGGGTTAAAACCAGGACTTTAGAGTGCAATTGTTATGGTTCACAGCTGCACTCATGTTGGGATAGTAAGGACCAGGGAGATAAAAGTGGTGACTGAAGCAAAGAGAGATGTGAGAAGAGGAGAAAATACTAAAATTAAGAGCACAATCCTACCCTGGAATTAGGCTGCCACAGTTAGGCCAGCAAAGTTTAGCTGGCACAAAGGACACCGTAAAGTATGTGTGGACCACTCTTCGAGTCAGAGAGGCCAGCACATTCGCCATCCTCCCTGACTCTGAGAGTGGTCCAAATGTGCTTTATAGCTGCTCTTATACCAACCAATTTTTGCTGGCCTAACTGTGCCACCCTAACTCCAGGTTAGGATTGCACCTGAAGAGTGATTCTGGGGCAGGTGTACGGGAAGTTGACTTTATTTGTGATGGTGGAACCCTCTGGTTGCACTACTGGTAGGGTTCAGTGGTAGGTTTGTTTGTTTTTCTTCCTGCATGGCTATTGCTAATTTATGAACAAAGGGAGCTAATTAGTTTAAAGTGGGCATAAGGGGTTCTAAAAAGAATTTTGAGGAAACACAAACCAAGAGGATTCCAAAGTCTAGTCCCTCACTATAAACAAAATGAAACAATAAGTTTCATTTTCTTTTTACCCTACAAACAACTCCAGTGCCAAAATGTCCCTGAAGTACTGATCTTTGCCTTCCTGATACATTAAAATGGTTGACCCTAAAACCCCTGGAAAAAAAATGCAGAGAAATCCTTTCATCTCTCCGACAGAAAAAAAAAAAATTCAGACAAATTGGTGGGATGTTTTTTTTTGTTTTTTTTGTTTTGTATCCCACCTATTACCAGCATTGCGCTAATGCATCTATGCATTATGTTTTTTGAAATAACATATGAAACAACATGGTATAAAAAAAAATTATTATTTTTTTAGAGCTAATTTTATGGTGGCTATGAAACAAGTTTACAGTACATTGTGTGAAGTGCACTGAGAACAACAGAAAACAAAAGGGGAAATATTTGTTGTGTTCTACCCCTCTAGGGCTTATGTTAATATTGAGTTGTGAGATTATCCACAGAGACAAACTTTTAGCAATTTCCTTTTGAGGCTGAAAAACTGGAAGGTAATCAAATGTCTAAGATGCATATGATCTTTAGAACAGAAACAAATTGTTGCAAGCAAGCAAACAGAAAGTCCCACCGAGTCTATGTCTGATATCGTTTTTTTCATTATAACTTTCTAAATAATTAATACTAAAATAATTCAGTTGTAATGTCACGTGAGGGATCTGGGCTTTCCTTCACTCTTGGCTAGAATGACAGATCAGGGCAATGAGATCCCTTTAGAAAACCATTCCCCATTCATTAGAGTCCAAAAGTCATTTTGTGGGGCTGTAAAAGCTGTTGCTCGATTTACATTTTTAATTCACCTGTGTTAATGACAGAGTGGTGTATTCCCTTAATTGTGAGCAGAGCCGTTGCACATAAGGATGCAATTTTCTTAATGTTGGACAAGCTTCCAGTGTTGCAATAACACTTGATGCAAATGCCATCTCCGACGTGCACCTCCATGCTCCAGCATTAATAAGACTCCAGTGTCTCCTATGGGTTTCTTTTTCTCCTGACAAAGGACTTGACAAATATGTAAACCAGAGATGAAGACAAGCAAACCAAGCTGGATTCAGATCATCTCTTGTCCTATTAAGTGATGCCTTTTGCTGTCACGGCTCAGTGGGATTGAATGGAGCTGGACTGTCTGGAGGAGTCCGTTGTCAGATGAACTCTCAGAGCTCCATGTGCAGAAATCCCCTAAGAAATCTCACTCATCTTACGCAAACATATCTGGCTTCCCTTGAGAAAGAGAGAGAAATGATGAAATGTGCTCAGAGTTGCACTTTTCCTCCTTTTTGGCATCCATCCTGTTTTTCTTCATATAAGATCCCTGCAAATTCTTGAGAGCACAGCCCCCAAGGTTCACCAACTTAGAGGCATGCTGGTGGCTGAAGGTCCTTTCAGCTGTCACAAATGGTGGAAAGCCATTTGGCATAGCCTGGACACCTCTGCAAGTGGTGTGCGGCTGGTTCCACATATCAGCTGCTGGAGGAGGCCTGCCAGTGCTGGTAAGAAAGAGGCAGTGGGGTATGAAGGGGGGAGAACAAGGAGGAGGGCAGTTTGGAGTCAGGAGATTGATATCAATGGAAGCAGTGCATGCCAATATCCTAACCCTCTTCCCAGCCTCGGACCCCTGACCCAGGTCCATCAACCAACAGTATTTACATACTGTTTTGCTTTTCAACACAAAGTTCACAAAGTGGTTTACAGACAAGCAGTAACAATAAAATTAAATGGCTCCCTGTCCCCAAAGGGCTCACAATCTAAAACAAATGCAGAACCCCACCAGCAACAGCCGCTGGAAAAGACACTGCGCTGGGGTAAAGAGGGACAATTACTCTCCTCCTGCTAAATATAAGAGGGGCACCACTTGAAGAAGTGCCTCTTGCCCAGTTAGCCGGTCCATGCAGACTTGCGCCAGCTATAGAGCAGGTGCAGGTCCAGGTAGACCCAATGGGCAGGCATTGTGATATTCCCTTACTCCAGAGGTCAAACGTTCCCCATGAGATTCATCTGGTGTTGTGTTGGAGCTACTGCATTGCTACATGGGGAGTTATTAAGCAGGACTGGGTTGTTAATAATGATGCCACAATGCTACATATGACATGATGACATTTCAGGCATCCATATCCACAAAACCACCAATCATATCCAAAGGCTGTGAGAACAGAACGAAGAAATCAAAAGCAGCAGCCAAGGAAAGAAACGGATACAGAAGTGTAATCAAATGGACTGAATATTTAACAATATATACAGCATAGTCAGTAATTTCTTCAACTATGTTGAAAGCTGTAATTTTGAAGTGACTACTGAAATGAGATGACATTCAGTGCAGCACTAGACTGTATCTTTTGGGTCTACTGTTGACCTAGAGACAAATCTTCCTTGGTCCCCTGTGCGGCAATGCCCCAGTTCTTGCAACTCGGTGATTATTTGACTGCAGGTTCCTGCTCTCATTAGTGTGCTACATCCCATAATCTGGTAAACACTGTCAGTATGCAGTGCTATCATGAAAAGGCAAAAGCATAGAAAAGGAGTATGCAATAGAATGTGGAGCCCAACAAATGGGTAAAACAGCATTGCGTCATTCAAGATGCTGTTGAAAATTATTTAGAAACCAAAACCTGCCAGTGCTGTGATGCTTTTGCACCCACCTGAGACAATTGTGATTATAAAGAGAGGACATTGTAACTCACAAAGATTGGCACAGCGTTCACTATCTGGGAATGTTATCAAAGCAGAGGAATCTGGAATGTCCTTTGGTGTATGCAAAGGGTACCATAGCCCACTAATTTGGCATGCCCAAGGCAGCTCAGATTGACATCACAGAACAACTTGGCATCTGCACGATTAAAACAGGCCCCGTAGGTGCCAGAAAGGAATGGATATTTTTCCACTCCGTTTGTCTCCAGCAGTACATCCAACAGAATCTTTTCGTTACATAAAACCTCATTAAAGGCATCCATTAAAATAACAAGATCAGGCCAGTACACTAAGTTAAATGCTAGCATTTTTTCTACCCGCGTTTTATGTTTAAAACTTTGCTTTACACACCTTATCCTTGTGCAAGAGGAAGAGACACAACAGCATTATGCAATCTCATAATAGTGTTATTGACAGTTTATTTACAGGCACATTGTTACTGGCTGACTCATTGGGAAATGGGGACTGCTGTGCCAAATGGAAAGTTAGCATGGGGATGAAAAGGGGAAATATGGAATAAAAGTGGGGAAGGTGGTATCAGGGAAATGACACACACCGTGGATGTGAAAACTGTGGGTATGGGGGGGAACCTGTAGTAGCAGTCCCTGCACACATCCTTGCATGCATGCCATGTACCCATTAGCATTGTTTAAAAGTTTACCGGCAATAAGCATTTCAAGCTTATAGCGCGACTTGAGTAGGCTGCCAGCAGCCTGATGCTAAATTCTTTTTTTTTTTTGAAGATGATTTTATTGATTTTATAATTATAAAGATACAGGAAAAGGATAGTCAGTAACATAGGATGGGTATACATAGGGTCAAACAATAGGAAGTGAGGCAGTACGAGAGTAACATATAAATGCAAAAATTAGTAATTTCCATTATCATATATTCCATCTGAAAGGACACAATCATTATGATTCACAAAACTACGTCAATTTTCGTTATTCATTCAAATCTTCAATAATTTCAATAATTCCACAGTTACTTAGCAAACTCAAGCAAGAAAAGTCAACTATACCTACAATTATCCGTCTCCAATTTATAGTAAAAGTCAATGAAATAATAAACTAAAAGGGAAGAACCTACTATATAAAGCACAGAAATGGAATAAACATAGATGAAGCTGGGAAGTCAAACTGTTTAAACTAGCACTCTGTTAATCTCTTCATCTCTATTCATATTGCTTATATTATTTTTCAATCTTAATCTTTAATTAATCTTTGTTACAAAACTTATTCTATTAGAATTAAAACAGCCCATCTCAGAAAAGAAAAAAAAAATACGCCATAAAAATAAGGAGCATAAAGATATAACATGACATCCATCACTTCATAATCATCATTAGAACTTAATAACATTTTTTTTCTAAAATCATATCTTAATGTAAGCTTGAGTTATCACATACCTTTGTTAAAAAAGAAAGAAAGAAAATAATCGCTTAGTTATATAATCTGACGCAAAATTACAAGCCTACAATTATCGCTTTTCAGATCAAGGCTCAATGCTAACCATTTCTTTCTATCACAAATCTCACAGGAAGGAATGAACTTTGTCACCTTTTAATCCTCATTTCTATTTTTACCATTAATTCAATTTTTAAATCATAAATTTCATTACTCAAATTCCCCCCGCCCATTTATTATAAAAAGCCAAAAATTATACAAATCATTAAAAATTAACATCTGGTCAAAACCTTCCCCTCTCCTGCCACTAGAGGGGAGCCTGCTGACAATAAACACTCTCACTGTATTTGTCAGCAGACCATAAAAAAATATCTTGTTCATAGTCTCTTTCTCTTAAATCTTGTTAATTCAGACAGGGCTGTCCATCTTCAGAAATACATTCCTCTTGTCCTTCCACAAAGTTCATTTCTCCAAGTCCTTGAACATGCTTCAAACATCTTTCAACTCTTGATTGTAGATCTGTCGGTTTCCTTCTCATTAACGCCATGTTGACTCAATTGCGCAGTAAAAAATTCAAGCTTTCTTTAAACATACAAATCAAAATACTCCCTATTTTTGTGTTCTCTTATCTCATTAATAAATCCTCTTGATATGCAAATAGGACTGTCCGTTTTCAAATAAATGAGCTCCAATTATAAATCTTCTGCCGCCTCTCGACGCCATGTTTAGACTGCTATGCAGCAAAAAATTCAGCATAAAACAGAGTACTTTTTTATTCCATACTTCAGCTTCCCACACCACATCAAAGCATTTAGAAAAGAAAATAGAAACAGAAGCAGAAAAAAACAGCAATGCACTTCAGTGGATATCTTGTGTTGAAGATTAAGCAGGTTTAATTCCACTGACCTCACTGGCCCGCAGCCAACTCTCCAGTGCACTTCACGCCAAGATGTTAAACATTTACGCCTACATGCCACTTCTTCTTCCCACACGATTGTCTTCATTAGGGGGACTTCTGAAGACCTTCCAGGCTGTAATCCATCATTCTCTCTCCGGTGTTGTCACTCTCCAAGTCAGAGACCGTCCACATGGTCTGCCAGAAGGCAGAGTCTCTTCTGCTCCCAGGCACAAGCAAACATCATTCACCTCCGGAGTTGGCCACTATCCAGAGGCTAGATGTTAATGCTTACCCCCAACCCAGTTCTACTACTGGAGTTGGGCCTGAACCCCTTGCAGAGATTCAGGAAAGAACACAAGCCCCAGCCACTCATAAAAAGCGACTGCCATGTTCAAGTCTCTGGCTCCTTCCCCACCTGATGCTAAATTCTTGAATGGTCTAGGAATGAGGAGGTAATAGAGACACTGCTCTTGGATTCATTCAAATTATGGGATTGATATTACTTAAAATGCATATAATTCTCCCTCTGTCCCAGGCTGACAGGGGCACCCCTGGGTTTCATCATTATGCCCTTTCCAGTGGTGTCATTCAAATGATTTAGGAACAGGAACTCACTTTTGATTGGCACTTGTCGGGAACCTGGAACCAGCCACGGAGCCCGTTAGGATCCGGAACGCCCATTCTGGTCCGTTCCCCTTGAATCACATCACTGCCTTCGCCCCCCTAGGAATCCGGAGTCGCTCCCTTTAACCCTCTGAGTGCCAGCCAACCAAGAAAAGCTCTTTGCAGAGGAATTGGGAGGGGGAGGAGGGAGAGTGAAGTGGGCGGAGTCAGCCCTAATTTTAACTAGTGGAACTGAGTTCCCCCGCATTCCCCTGCGTGACATCACTGGCCCTTTCCCAGCATTTTTTGCTGCTGTTATGGCAAATACAGTCAATCCTCATTATTCCAGACCTCAGTATATGCCACCTCACCTATCTGTACATGCACACATATCTCCGTGTTGTGTGATAAAGTGCATGAGAGTAAGTAAGTAAATAAATAAATAAATAAATATGGCTAGTAGATGGTGAGGAATTGTGATGCATAGGTAGGTGTTTGATCCAGGCCGGGTAAGGTGGGAATGGACATCAGTTGTGCTTATGGAGAAGGGATTTGGTGAGCTGAGCTGTGGAAAACATAATACTGGGATAAGATGATAGATATCTTTAGACTCCAACCACTGCCTCCCCATTAAAAAAACCATGGATTTTGGGCTGTGTTCCCTGAGAATCTATTGTTGTTGCTGCTGTTATTAATTATAGTAGTTTTCAACATAAAGTTCACAAAGAGCCCAATCATATTCCCCCGCAGTGGCACCAAAATGGCTACCGCAGTATCCTGTGGGGGGGGCAGTTGAGGAGGTCTCCTCTGGGTGAAGGAACAAACATTCCCTTACTCAGGTGTAAGCCTCCACAGCATGGGGGGAGATCTATTCAAATCTGCACTAGTTTAAATAGCTGGTACAGGTCCACATAGATCCAGCCCTCAGAATCAGGTAGTTATGATTCAGCAGCAGTGGCTACCACTGAACCCGCCCCTTTTCTAGACCCAATCCATCCTCCTCTTGCCTCTGTCACTTCTTTCTGACCTCCCCCAACCCAGTTCCATTCTTCTCACAACGCTACTGCTTCTGCGCACTGCCAGAATGCCTTTCACAACTGGTGCCAACTGTTTTTTGGCAGTCTGCACCAATGTAAGGGGTGCTCAGATGATGGCCCACTTAGGATAGAAAGTGGCTTACCCAGCAATGTATTAAGATTACAGAGGGTAACTTTATTCTCCTGATGACCTCACTGGGAACAGAATGCCATCTCAAAGTCCAAAGAGGCTATATTATTCAATTTTGGAGGGGGGTAGTTTTTTCGCTGTACTCTTCATTGCGCTGGAGTTCAATCAACAAGTCAAGCAGTCTGTAGACCAGCGATTTTCAACCAGTATGCCACAGCACAATGGTGTGCCACGAATGGTCTGCAGATTTGCCTTGGGAGTTGCAGGGGGTTCATTTATTACTAGCATCGCTGAGGTGTGTGAGCCTCTCAGCAACAGCATGGTGGGCCTTGTGTCAATTGTCAAAAAGCGAATAAAAATGTAAGACAAGCCTTGCTGGATCAGGCCAAGGGCCCATCTAGTCCAGCTTCCTGTACTTCCTGTGGCCCACCAGATGCCTCAGGGAGCACACAGGACAACCAGATACTTGTATCTCGCCGCCACTCCCCTGCATTTGGCATTCTAAAGTAGCCTGTTACCCTTGCACACACCCCCACCACCAAGGAAGACACCAGAATAAGGTTGGGGGTTAACTTTATTGAACACAAATGTAAATCATTTGTGCCTTGACAATCTTAGCACCTTGTCAGTGTGCCATGAAATGAAAAAAAAGGTTGAAAATCACTGCTTTAGACTGCGGTCCTAACAGCCCTCAAAAACTGGATGCTCCACGTTTCCCCAGTATAGATGGCTTCCTCTGTGTCTGGCTCGATCTTTTCTTCTTGACAGCATAAAAAATACTCTTGAATACTCCAGAGCAAAGCAGTTTTATTTTAATGTATTTCTGCTTCATTTGT
Source organism: Lerista edwardsae (assembly GCA_029204185.1). Taxonomy (NCBI): domain Eukaryota; kingdom Metazoa; phylum Chordata; class Lepidosauria; order Squamata; family Scincidae; genus Lerista; species Lerista edwardsae. Next base: position 7,491,180 of record JAJKFI010000045.1, on the reverse strand, counting down.
ATAACAGAATCTATCCCAGTTTTATATCTATGGCAGAAAGATGAAATATCAAGTCTAATCTTTTCTATAATTTAATGGGGATCCAATACAATCCAAGGACAGTGAATAATGTAAAATCCTATATTTTACTCTAGTAGTAATATTTAGCTCTAGCTGGAGCTTCCTCAGCTCATCCATATTGAAAGAGAGATGCAAGCAAGATTGGGAAAAGCATGTAAGTAATCGAATGCTTAGCTCTGATATATGGTAAGCTGTTGAAGAGCAGTTACTGTAATTATAATTTCTTTTTATGTCCAAGAAAGCTGCAAATGTCGATTTGCAGTTTCATGTTTCATCTAGGTATTCAAACAGATAGATTTATAGGATTTATTCTAATTATTTTTCAAATTAGCATCTAACCACAATGTGTACTTAACCACAATGTAAATGATCAACAATAACATCATCCTTGTGTTATGATATGAGTACTTTGAAGGACATGCAAAAAAAAATGTCCAGAGCAAAGAAGTATGTTAAAATACTTCTGAATCATTAACCATTTCCACAGATGTCTAAAGAATAATCTGGGAAAAGATTTAAGTGCAATTCTGTGTACACTTATTTAGGAATGTCTCATTGACATTGATTGGACTTACCCGACAGTATATTTACTAATGTTCTCTCTCTCCCTCTCTCTCATATCTACATCTATACCTATATATTTATCTCTGTTTCTCTCTCTCTCTCTCTCTCTCTCTCTCTCTGTGTGTGTGTGTGTGTGTGTGAGTGTGTGTGTGTGTGTGTGTGTGTGTGTGTGTGTGAGAGAGAGAGAGAGAGAGAGAGAGTGTTCTTGCTTGCTTGCGTGCCTCAGTTTTCATTTCAAAGGAAGCAAAGTATTACTATGGTAAGTTACAAAATTGTATAACGATGCAAATGCATCTTGGCAAGGTGAGCTAAGCAATTGCAAGCGCAATCCTAACCTGGAGTTAGGCCAGCACAGTTAGGCCAGCAAGGTTTGGCCAGCACAAAGGACACCGTAAAGCTTATTTGGACCAGCACACTGATGTGCGCCATCCTCCTTGACTCTGAGAGTGGTCCAAACGCACTTTACGGTGGCTGTTGTGCCAGCCAAACATTGCTGGTCTAACTGTGCTGGCTTAACTCCAGGTTAGGATTGCACTCTGAATGACATATTGATGGAGTTTAATGCACATGAAGACAATGGAAGAAAGATGTTAGAAGAATTACTCGTATAGAATCCCCTTTGAACCAGAGGTGATTCTGTCTGGGGTATTTTAAGAGCACATTAAATAGAGAGTACCAAGATCCAGTGTGCTATTATTAGCTGCTGAAGAAATTAACTAGTGGGAAAGTATTGTTGGCCAATATTGACAAATATAGATAGCAATTGCATGCGTCAATGGGCCAACACAGATATAACACCAGGCATAGACAGAGCTTACATATCACTTCAAATGCAATGTTTTTTCAGCAGAGTTGAAGAGTTGAACCATTCACATATTCAGTTGTCAGTCATCAAGTGTGCACACAGTAATTGAGGCCAATCTGTTTACACATGCTGGGTTCCACTCAGAACTGAATATAGCTCAGAACTGAATATAGCAGTGGATTTACCATTCCCACCGTAGCAGAATAATGTAAAATCCTATATTTTACTCTAGTAGTAATATTTAGCTCTAGCTGGAGCTTCCTCAGCTCATCCATATTGAAAGAGAGATGCAAGCACAGACAGCTCAGAACCCATTAGCCTATAGGTAAAGTTTTGGTTTTTTGCCCCAATGTGCATCACTTTACATTTGTCTATGTTGAAACGCATCTGCCATTTGGCTGCCCATTCCCCCAACTTGGAGAGATCCTTCTGGAGCTCTTCACAATCCTTTCTGGTTTTTACCACCCGGAAAAGTTTTGTGTCATCCGCAAACTTGGCCATCTCGCTGCTTATCCCTGTCTCCAGGTCATTTATGAACAAGTTGAAAAGCACCGGCCCCAAGACAGATCCCTGGGACACTCCACTTTTCACCTCTCTCCATTCTGAAAATTGCCCATTGACCCCCACTCTCTGTTTCCTGGCCCTCAACCAATTCTGGATCCATAAGAGGACCATCGATTTGTACAATGACATGATAATATTGGCTGTTTTATTCTCAACCCCTTTTTTAATTACCCCAAGCATGGAATTGGCCTTCTTAATTGCTGCCGCACACTGGGTCAACACCTTCATTGAATTGTCCACCAGCACCCCAAGTTCTCTCTCTTGAGCTGTCACAGACAGAAGAGTTGAACCGTTCCAATTCCAATCTGTGTGTATCTTAGGGCCCAATCCTATCCAAATTTCTAGGGCTGGTGCAATCACAGTGCAGGTCTGATGAAAGGGATCAAATGTTCCCTTACCTTGAGGAGGGCTCTGTAACTGTCAGCAAATCACAGGAAGTAGCACATGCCATATTGACACAGTGGCATTGGTGATAGAAAGTTGGATAGGATTGAGCCCTTACCTCTCTCTCTCTCTCTCTCTCTCTCTCTCTCTCTCTCTCTCTCTCTC
>JAJKFI010000045.1:7437840-7463856 GCA_029204185.1 Lerista edwardsae | reverse complement strand
ATGATGATGATGATGATGATGATGATGATGATGATGATGATGATGATTACCTCCTCTTCCAGCTCCACTGCCATGATTATCAACAGCAATGCTGGAGGAAGAATCAACGTGTCTCCTTCTCCTTCTTTCACTCCTCCAAAGAAAGAGCAATGGCTGGGCAGGCAGTGAACCAGAGGAGGCAGCAGGCGGGCACTGGGCGAGCAATCATAACCTGGAGTTAGGCCGGCACAGTTAGACCAGCAAAGGTTGGCTGGCAGAAGGGACACTGTAAAGCACGTTTGGACCACTTTTGGAGTCAGGGAGGATGGCGCACATTTGTGTGCTGGCCTCTCTGACTCTGAGAGTGGTCCAAACACACTTGACGGTGTCCCTTGTGCCAGCCAAACTTTGCTGGCCTAACTGAGGCAGCCTAACTCCAGGTCAGGATTGTGCCCTGGGGGGGATGCACCCCAGTCTGCTGCCTGTCTGCTGCTCAAGGTAGCTGCTTCATCCTGATTCATGGGTGTGCCATTTATCTTCCAAAGAGAAAACGCTTTGCTGGTCTATGTTTTCTCCTGTTTCCATGATTGCTTTTCCAAGATAACGTCCTCCTTATGTCAGTTAGAACTTAGATAATCAGTTGCATTACCCATCTCCCTCATGCAAATCAGCTCCTGACCAAACTGGGACAATACATGGAAATAATTTGCCTGTTTAAATATTGAATCGATTTATTTTATTATTACTTCCTCTCAGGAAGCTTTCTACTGAAAGTGATGTTATAATCCTGTTGAGCTTAATCTTCTCTCTTCTGCCTCTTCTCTCTGTCTTGCTGAACACAGCTTAAATTCTTTAAGGCATATACTTCGTACTCTGTGGAAGGGACCTTTGGATGCCTTCTGAATGAAATAGTCAGTACCTCATAGCCATGTATGAAAAAAATCCCCATGCAAATGCATATCCTTGGAGTGTTCTGACATGTTGCATGACGGAGAATGTCATAAGAGCATAAGGAGAGCCCTACTGGATCTGGCCAAGGGCCCATCTAGTCCAGCTTCCTGTATCTCACAATGGTCCACCAGATGCCTCAGGGAGCACACAAGACAATTAGATACCTGCGTCTCATTGCCACTCCCCTGCATCTGGCATTCTGAAGTAACTTCTACTGTAAGGAGATTGCATCACCCACTCACAATGGCCTGTAGCCTGCAATGAACTTGTCCTTCATGGAAGTATTTCCCCTCTGAAAATAGAATGAAGCCCATTGAATTTAAACAGAATCTTATCTCTTGGATGTTCCAGCTGTCAGGTGTGTATATCTGCCTCATTCCTAAGCCAAAGGACCACTATAAATCAGCTCCCACCCTGTCTAGCTGCAAGCCTGTAACAACCCACCCTAATGGATGAGGGACAAACTAGATGAGATGTGATCTTCTTTTTTTTTATCTATAGCATTGGTGTGTGTATGTGGGGGGGGGAATCAGACTGTCACTTCCTAACTTTATATCTCATTTGACTCTCTCATGTTTAGAACATAAGAAAAGCCTTGCTGGATCAGGCCAAGGGCCCATCTAGTCCAGCTTTCTGTATCTCATCAGTGGCCCACCTCATGCCTCAGGGAGCACACAGGACAACAAGATACTTGCATCTCATTACCACTCCCCTGCATCTGGCATTCTGAAGTAGCCTACTTCCAATGTAAGGAGGTCGAACCATCCATCATGGCCTGTAGCCTGCAATGGATTTTTCCTCCAGAAATTTTTCCAGACTCCTTTTAAAGGCACCTAGGCCAGACACCACTTCCTGTGGTAAGGAGTCCCATAGATTAGTTACCCGCTGGGTAAAAAGTATTTTCCCCCACATTCAATTTTAATGGATGTCCTCTGGTTCTGGTGTTCTGAGAGAGGGAATGTCGACCATGTGAATCACTCTTTAGTCAGCAAACTGTGGGTCTGGGACTCACCAGTGGGTCGTGATCTAGTTTTTATGGGGTTGCAAAACTGACAGGGCAGATTAGGCTATGTGCATCAAGGGTTAAACAAGCTGTTATGAGTGGGGGGGGAGAGCATTGCTGTTCAATAGCCATTATAGCCAACCCGCTTGCATTTATAAATCAGGCAGGAGGGCCCCTAAAAAGATTGAAAACCACTCCTTATTCAGTACGCTGGTATGATTCCCCCCCCCCTCCGTTCAGGTCACTTTTCTTATGGCCCAATCTTCACTTTGTCCTGCAGGGTGCAGTGACACTTTCTGCTGCATTTGGTGGGCTGCCCGGGGACCATGGTATGATGGAAAGGTAGCTAAACAAAACTCTGCTTTACCTACTGTACACTGCCACATCATAACAGCGGGTCTACTCAGATCTGCTGCAGCTCTTTGTTTGGAGCAAGTCTCAGTGGACCATGTGGACTCCCCCCCTGCACACAGTTGATCACACCAATCCTTGTCCCAATCCGCCCCCTCTCCACTGTAATCCTTTTCTTCCCTCCCCACAGCCCCCCCCCCCACACCTCCTCTGGCTGTTTCTGGGCACTGTGGTGGTGCACATGTGTTTGCTAACTTTTCACATTGGTGACTTCACAGTACACATTGTCACTCCAGCCATAGCCCTGCCAGAGTGGGCCTTTTACTTCTGGAATGTTCCATTGGCTTGGGTTGCCAAGCTCTGCCATCATTGCGAACAAAATGTGTAGATTCTATGCAATCATCATCCCTAGATTTTATCAGCCCAATCCGAACTACACACACACACACACACACACACACACACACACACACACACACCAATGCAACTGGGACAACGGCAGCTTACGGTAGAGGGAGCTGCAGAGGTCTTCTCATGGTAAGGGAGCTTTCATTCCTTCACCCTGGGGCAAATCTCCACTGCCCAAATGGTTCTCCTTGGATCAGCAAAAGCCATTTTGCTGGTGCAGAACCAAGGATAATAACAGAGGGAAGGAAAAAGGACTGGTTCTGGTGGAGGGAAAGAACATGGATAGGATAGGAATGGGCTGGTGTTGTGAAGATTCACCCCACCCTCTCCTATTTCATCTCCCACCCTCCCCACCCAGACACTCTCCCCCTTCCTTCCCCTCCCCACCCTGTTCCTCCCACCTTCTCCTACACCCCCTTACCTGCAGCTCCATCCAGTAGCCATTTGCTGTTGCAAGCCAACAATATTGCTGCCATTTGCAGTTCCAAAATGGCCACAAGCGGCGCACTGCTATATGACCATTTATGACAGTGGAACACCTGTTCTGCTGTCTTAACTCTTATTGGGCTGCCAGTTCCAGTAAATATCCACTATACAGGAATATGGATATAGTCACGACAGGAAACACTGACTTAGCCTACAGCAAATCCTATAATATGTTCTGTAAGACTCTCTGAATATCATATGACAAATCTGTTGGGGGAAAAAATGACTTTATGTATGGTTGTGAAAGATTGCTTTAAAACACTTCAAAATGCTTATTCTAATGTGTGACGTATATCTGCCGAGCAGTATCTAGACCACCGCTGGTGAAAAATTTATACTAAATTATAACCATGGTAAACATAGTTAAATGGATATTCTGCCAGTCATAAGATAATATTTAGATGCAGTTTTATATATGTATAATATTCATACTTTTAGTCATGACGTTATTGGTTAAACAGCCTCAGTTCTTGTGAGGCGAGCTCTTACAATATTCTGCCTCTAGGATAGATTGAAAAGTAAACGTCTTACAGAGAAAAATCCCTCATTTCAGTGTGCACACCTAACACGATTTACCCATTTGGAAGATAAAGAGTCAGGTCTCAGGCTTTTAGGGTCCTGATGAATTACTGCTCTCCTAATCATACATTTCATCACGAGGGCACATCCTTCAAACTGATGTGGCCCTGCCCTCCTGTAATACCATATCAGATTTTACGTGTGGATGGCTTAATTTGAAAAAAAATCCAAGGAGAGACTTCTCATCCATAACTTTTACGAGTTGTATTCTAGGAGTTCATAATAATAAAGGGGGGGGGACCTGTTACAGCCAGAGGGCACGTTCTTTCACCTGTCACAGAAACAGCCCTGTGCAGATCTCCATAGGCATCTCCTGGTCTCTTTTTTCAACCTCCTCTCAACATATGCTGCAAATTGTACCAGGCATAACTCAACATACGATACAATAATCGGAGACTCCACCACACTGTCCATGCAATTACCCATCTGCCTTTGCCTCTCAAGGTCTCCCGGCTTGCAGCATACTTGAAGTTTTTGTGAGCAACCTATGCAAACAGTACAGAGACTAGAATACCAACGTGAGCCACAGGTTAAATGCCAGCCTTCGTTAGCATCCTCTCTTCCGCCCTAGATAAGGATCACAGTGAATTTACTGCCCCATCACGATGTGTTCTGCAAATGCCACCTTTATTTTTGAAAGCTGACCTGAAATCTGAATACGGTACAGGGCAAAATGTCAGAATTGGTTTTTGGCTTTACGTTTTGTATACCATTTCAGAAATATCAAATCCTAGCAGCCCAATCCTATGGGGCTCGTATGGTGGCAGATAGTAGGATCTGACGTTGTAAGCCCCCAAGTGGTGCTGCAAAAGCTGCACTACCATTGTGCGCTTTGGAGCCATTGAAACAAATGGCCAGAGGATCTATGAGTGAGTGTACCAGGGGTTCCTGGACACTCCACTGAAGCATGTGGTTCAGGGATCGGGGGGGGGGGGGGGTACCAGGATGAACGGGGGGGGGAGGGGGAGGATCTTAGTGGCAGAAGCTCATACCACTATCTTCCTGGCCTGGGTCCACCCCTGGGAGTCTCCTTGGACACATGCCAGCAAAAGAGATGACAGGTCCAAGGTCACCCATGAAGGGCTGACCCATTTCTACAGAGAGGTAAGCACAATGTTTTGTACCTACCCATCTTGGGCCATTTGGTTGCCCCTCCCAGCATAGCACATTCCATCAGTGGCTCTGCATGTTTTGGGCTGAGAAGGGGTAGGATTGGGCCATATGTTTCACCAATTGACAGTAATAATATGGAGCATGAATCTGTTTTTTTAAAGTACTTTTACTCCTTGTAGAATCCACCACAATCTAAAAGTCTGCATGCATACGTATGAAAAAAACATCATTTGAGTAAATAAATCAATTTTCAAACCTCCAAACCTTTTCCAGCCAAATTCAAATGTGCCTGAGTTTCCATCCCATTTTGTTCAGCTTTAGATTTCCCCTCCTTCCTACTGAATTCTTCCATTTCCATCCACTTTTTTGCTACAAAGGCCAAAAGGGAAGCTTGGACTGCTTCTCTCCACGCACTTTTGTGAATAATGGGGGGAAAACGGATTGGCTATTTGTGTCCCCTAACACAGTTTGTGTGCACTAAATCAGCTAAAACAGGCATTTCTATTTTTCCATTTGCTATATAAAATTGGATTTCTTCCAGTTTCTATTAAAAGCTGTCTGCCACCGAGCACATATACTCTGAACTTGGTACTGAGCCACAATAGATGGTTCATCACTCTCTCACTTCCATCGCTTTCGTGAAGCAGAACTACAGCAAGGGTCCGACTGGATGAAGTCAATTACTGTCACTGCAGCTAATATTCTACCGTTGGTTGCTACTCCAACCAAGAAAGATCAGCTGTATCAATTATTCAGCTGCCACTTCCATTGAAGGACCTGTTTTAAACTTCTTCGCTAAAGCTCACTTTTATTCTGGGGGTCTTTCATTGTTGACCATACATTACAGCCAAGCAAAGCTAGGCCTCTGGTTGAACTCATTGGTGTGTCATTTTTGCTAAAGGTGGTCCAATTTGCTAGTCCTGTGTGTTCATTTGTTGATAAAATGTGCTTATAGCTTAGTAGTAAGGGACGTGGTGGCGCTGTGGGTTAAACCACTGAGCTGCTGAGCTTGCTGACCGGAAGGTTGGCAGTTTGAGACCACACAACAGAGTGAGCTTCTGTTGCTTGTCCCAGCTCCTGCCAATCTAGCAGTTCGAAAGCACGTAAAAACGTGAGTAGATAAATAGGTTCCACTTTGGTGGGAAGGTAAACAGCGTTCCATGCGCCTCGACGTATAGTCATGCTGGCCACATTTCTTCGGCTTAGAAACGGAGATGAGCACAGCCCCCTAGAGTCGGTCACAACTAGACCATTAGGTCACGGAGAAATCTTTACTTTTTTTAGCTCAGTAGTACAGTATATCCTTTATATCTAGAAGGCCCCAAATTCTGATGTTTCCAGGTGGGAAGGGAAAAGACTTCTTCCGGAATCCCTAAGGACCTGCGTGTTGCCATTGCCCACTGTAGTGGCTCCAGTGGCGAGTGGGAGGGGCTGCTTACAAGGCATAATGTGGCACCTGCAGTACTTACTGTGATGCCACCTGGAGCTATGCAGGTCTGAGAGTGACGTCATACCAGCAACACTCATCAAAAGAGCCTCTGACTTCAACCATACAGCAGAACCATGAGGGACATTGTGCTTCCTAGAGCCCAATTCTGTCCAGCACTGATACAGCCATACCAATGGGGCATGTGCTTCATCCTTGGGGGGGGGGCAGTCACAGAGACCTCCTCAAGGTAAGGCAACATTTGTACCCATATTTAGGGGTTGATTTGCATCAGTGTTGGAAAATCGGATAGGGTGCCCCCTGTTACACAATCAAACTTGCTTGCCCAGCAACCTCTGTAACCAATGATGATAAATGAAGCAGTGATGTGAGACAGCTATGGCTGTGTTAGCCAAAGTAACACTATGTGGATAACATAGTAGCACTTCCCAAAGTCACGGGTCGTGACACAGTGTTGGGAAGACAAACTGGGCTATTTCCCCTTAAGGGGAGTGGCCCACTAATGAGTATCCTGAGTACCACAGCAAATGCAGCACCACTGGTACCCAGGGGCTTTTGCCCTTTCCTAGGGGGTCATGCTGGCCTTGGGCTGGATTGTGGAAGCCAGCAACCCCCTCCCTGATGTTTAAAATAGCTCCATTTTGTGATCAGAATGCACTTCTGGTTTCGTGTAAAGACCGGAAGTGTTCTCCAATCTCAAAATGGAGCTATTTTAAACATTGAGGAGGCCACAGGTGGGGCTGTGGAACTCCCTGACCTTTCCCAAGGCCATAATAAGAGCATAAGGGCATAAGAAAAAGCCTTGCTGGATCAGGCCAAAGGCCCATCTAGTCCAGCTTCCTGCATCTCACCGTGGCCCACCAGATGCCTCAGGGAGCACGCAAGACAACCAGATACTTGTGTCCTGCTGCCATTCCCCTGCATCTGGCATTTAAAAGTAGACTATTACCCTTGCACCACCCCCAAGGAAGAGACCAGACTGAGGTTGGGGTTTAACTTCATTAAGCACAATGTGAATCTTGAACACCCATCCCTCCCTCGCCAGTCTGGGGTAGGCAAAAAAAACAACTGCCATCCATACTTGGCCAGCATGATCCCCCAGGTAAGGACAAAAACTCCTGAGTGCCCACAGTGCCACAGTGTCAGGTACCCTCCCAGTCCCTGCCGCCACAGATACTTATTTGTAGTTCCGAAGTCTGTGTAGGACTTTGGGTACTGCTGGAATAAAGGATTACAAGAACTACACATTTCCCCCCAAACAGCCCAGTAGCTGAAAAATTCCTGTGAAAAGAAAGAGCATTCCTTCACTAAGGGTGATCATCATTCTCCTTTTCCCTCTCCTGTTCTCACCAATATAGTTGTGAAGCTGCTGCTTGTGCAACCTACCTTATTAACTTACAACCCAGTGTGTGTGAGAGTGATGACTCGCCAGCTGGCGACAAATAGGTTGGAAGCTATGCTGTGGATCTCTCACATTTTTATAATGCTGAAAGCCATAAAAGCCCTATAAACCTATGTTGTGTTGAATACTGCAGCTAGGCTGAAGGTTCTGTGACATTGCTGAGGGGCCAGCAAAATTCTTTATAGTTCCAAGCTGACAACAAGAGGCAGTAAACACAGTAGAGTGGAAAGGCCCTGAGTATAATGTTCCTGGCAGCATCTGGCCATGGTAAGGGGATGGTAAAATGCAGCGTACAACTTCATTAAACGGAATGAGGGTGTGCTAGGCTAGAGAGAGTAGAAGTAACAAAATGTACTTTGGATTCCAGTGTCGTCATATTTTTTTTTCCAGTTCTTGTCAAATGATATTAATATTGCCTATTGACAAAATTGTAATGGAGGAAGTGTACTGTCATGTGAAAAAGGTTTTTTTCTTCATTGAGAAACACTGGCAGAGATGCTCAATATTTGCAACATGCTTTAATTCACTTTTCTGTTCTTTCTGCACCAACGCGAAGAACTGGCAAGAACAATTTCACTTTTGCAGGAAAGATCAGAGTGGGTTCCTGAGCCTGTTTGAACCGCCCCAGAATGTCCACGAACCAGCCTAGTCAGTGTCAGTGTGAAATTTCACCACCAGGGCCAGCCTTAAGCCAATGTGGCCAATGTTATCACATGGGGCCCCACACTTCGGGGGGGGGGATCCTGCACCAGCGCAGCAAGTATATCACTTGCTGCTGCAGCCGGGATCACTATGAACTGTAAGCAGGGCCGGCACTAGCCGCAGTGGGGGCCAATGTGGGGCATTCCTGTGGCCCCCCACGGGGCCCCCACTCACCAAGAAGAGCTCTGTTTGTGCCATGTGCAAAGCATGGCATGTGGAAATAGTTGGTGGTGATATCATAGCATCACGCCCACTGCTTCCAGGTGGCCCATCTTGGGCTGTTCAGAGGCAGAGGCAGAGGCAGGTGGGAGAGACCAAGGTAAAGCTGCTCTGCTCACCCCACTGATTTACAGCCAGCTAGAGATCCCAGCTGCAGCCACAGGCAACATGCTCACCCTGCTAGTGCGGGGCCCCCTGAAGCGTGGGGCCCGATGTGACGACATTGGTCACATTGGCTTAAAGCCAGCCCTGACTATAAGTCAGTGGGGTGAGCAGAGCAGCTTTACCTTCCAGCTGCCCTTGCTCTGAACTGCCCAAGATGGGCTTGCTGGAAGCAGTTGGTGGTGACATCATCATTTCACTACCATTTCCAGTTGTTGCACCACAAGCACTTTTCTTGGTGAGTGGGGGCCTCAGGGGAAGGGTGGGGGACCCTGCAGGAATTCCCCGCATTGGGCCCCACCACTCCTGGTGGGGAGCAGTGACCCTTCACTACACGTTACAGAATGTCCGAAACTGCCAATTATGGGCACAATCCTAACCAACTTACCAGCACTGACATAGCTGTGCCAATGGGACATGTGTTGCATCCTGCAGTGGAATAGTAGTCATGGAGGCTTCCTCAAGGGAAGGGAATGTTTGTTCCTTCACCTTGGATATGCATTGCCCTTACCCCTGTGCTGGAAAATTGGTTAGAATTACACACTACAGCATTTAATCATAATCGGAGACCCCACCACACTGTCCATGCAATTCCTGATCCGCCTTTGCCTCTCAAGGTCTCCTGGCTTGCAGCATACTTGAGGATTTTGTGAGTACCCTATGCAAACAGTACAGAGACTAGAATACCAACGTGAGCCACAGGTTAAATGCCAGCCTTCGTTAGCATCCTCTTCTGCCCTAGGCAAAGATCACAGTGAATTTACTGCCCCATCACTATGTGTTCTGCAAATGCCACCTTTATTTTTGAAAGCTGACCTTACCCTGGTGCTGGAAAATTGGTTAGAATTGCACCCTACAGCATTTAATCATGATCAGTCTTATAAAATTGAATTCATTGGGAACCTGAAAACAGAAAGGCCGGGTAAAAATCTAAGAATGAATGAATGAATGAATGAATGAATGAATGAATGAATGAATGAAATACTATAAGATACCAAATATAGAATACTAATACAAAACTAAAATGTTAGATATTAAATACAAGAATCGGGGTTTTCAGGCATCTCGGAGAACAAACAGTAGAGCTTCCTAGTTGCAGCTGGCGCAAGTGTAGCCCATATCAGACCCAGTGAGGGGTGTTGTGTTTCCCCCCCCCCCCAATGAATTGTATTTATATAACTCTTTTCAAGTCCACAAAGCAGCTCAGGATCCCTTAGTGAGTCCTGAGTAGTTTTCCCCTGCACCCAAGTCAGTTGCTGGCTCAAAACCTGTTGGAAGGGTAAGGAAGGGTGTTCAAGAAGGGGCATAGCTCATTAATAGAAGGTGCCAGGTCTGGAAAGTCTCCTGTCTGAAAACCTGGATAGCATCTGTCAATCAGTATACTGAACCAGATGGTCCAATAGCCTGACTCAGAGTGCAATCCTAAACTGTGCTGGAATGACGAGGCTGGCAGGCCAACGCCAAATCCCAACGCAATATAGTGAATGCTGGAGCCTCCCTGCAACAAGGGAACATGCGCTCCTTTACCGTAGGGGAGGCTCCAGCCTCCCCTATGCGCCCCTCAGATCTGCACCTGCTAAATAGCAGGCGCAGATCCGAGGAGACTGTGTGGCCCAAATTGGGGCCACGCAGCCTCCCGTTCGGGCTTAGGAAGCCTCCCAAACACACTTACATCCCGCACTCCCCCTGCCCACAATCTCTCTGCCCCCCACCACTCTGACGCGGAATGGGAGGGAGCCTCCCTTGTGCCGACCGGCTTCTGTTGGCGCAAGAGAAGCTCAGCGCAGGAGCAGCAGGACCAGCGCTGTAGAACTGGTGACGTGGGAGGTGCCACTAGTAATGCCATGCAGATGCTATGATGTAGCATCGGCACGACAGGCAGTGCAGGATTGTGCTGCCATAAAGATAAATCAGATGAACAATGAATTCCTGTGTTCCTTGGATGGTAAAGTTTGGAGTTTTTTTTAAAAAAAAAAATTGGGTACATTCTCTTTTCTATATGTATTTTATGGGAAGGAATGAAAGGAAGGAATTCTAGATATAGTTAGTTTAAGGGGGTATCGTTCTTGCAGTACTTTTTTCAAATTAACGTATTTTTTTCATGATGATGAACTTTTAACAAAATGCTTTTTCACATCCTGATTGCTGCAAAGCCATGACTTGGAATTGTGCTTGGAATTTCATCACAGGGCGCAACCCTAACCCATAAGACCCTTATGCCAGCCCAGGAGTGTTTCAAACGCACTATACAGCACATTTGGACCACTCTTGGAGTCAGGGAGGATGGCGCGTTACGGCGCATTTGCAACACTCCTGGGCTGCCATTTTTTTTCCTTCCAGATGAAGCCCATTCTTCCTTCCACTGAGGAGGACACCAGTCGGTGCAATCCTATATGTGTTTACTCAGCAGTAAGTCCCACTGAGTTCAATGGAGCTTACTCCCAGGTAAGTATGAATCGGATTGCAGCCAGGGACTTCCCCATCTAGGTGCATCTGTCTCTTCCCATTTTGCATGACCAGGATAGTTCTAAAGGTTAAGCAGGAATAAGAGTTCTGATCTCTATATAATGGTAGAATAATGTAATGTCTTATTATTGTGGATTAGCATCATTCCTTTATGAAGAATATGATATTGCGCTAGGCACTGTACAAGTCAAAAACAAACCATGCCTTTGTATAGCATGCCTTGAGATAACTTAGAGCCTAATGCTAAGCAACTTTTCAGAACTGATGCAGCCGCAATAAGGGTATAAGGGTCCCTTACCTTGAGAAAGGCTTCCGTGACTGTCCCTCCATTACAGAATGCAGCACACTTCCCATTGGCATAACTGCATCAGTGCTGGAATGTTGATAGAATTGACCCTTAGGGGGCAATTCACACAACAATTATGAGATTACAAATGGGGGCTTCTAGTACCATATTACTGTTTGTTCCTGTAGAACTGCACTGAGAATTTATTCCTGTATTTTGACTGACCATCTTCCAGAGAAGTCATTTAATTGCAAATTGAGCTTTTTGTGCTCACCGTACCTTTCTCATGCAAAGTGACTATACTAGTCAATTCTTCTCTCTGGAGTACGTTTCCTTATATCAAAAGAAATGTATGATAAGAGAGTCTTCATATGTTCCAGTGATAGTTTTTAGCCAGGAACGAGAGATTAATGTTCAGAATTGTCCCTGGTTAAACTTACCGGTGATTGAAGGGCATTTCCCCATAGAGCAGACGGTTGTCTTGTTTCACCTCTGCGAGGTCTTTAAGACTCCTATGTGGTTGTAATAAATCCAGGTCAAGAACCTTGTAGTTGGGGTTGGGGGCAGCATTCTGGCACCTTCCTGGGTACCACAAACACAGTGTCAGCACAACCCTATGCATGTCTACTCAGAAGCAAGTCCTATTGAGCTCATTGGGGCTTACTCTCAGGAAAGTGGGAGTAGGATTGCAACTCCCAATTGTAGTGTTTGAAATGACCTATGCTGTGTCTTTCTGTGATATGGAAGTCTGAGTGGCCACGAATCTTTTGTTAATATTATTTCTTTTGTACTGTAAGTCACCTTAGTTTCAGCCCAATGGTTTCCAACAGGCAAGAAAGGTAAAATAAAAATATATTAAAACATATAAAAACATCTTGATCAAGTCTCCCCTGTGCAACAGGTTGCTAGGTGCCCATTGAGGTACTGTGGTTCATGCCAATAAAGGTCAATGAATGAATGAATGAATGAATGAATGAATGAATGAATGAATGAAGTTACTGTGGTGAGATTTCTTTCTTCTACTGCTTATGTCATTGATTTTTATTAGAATGCACTCTCCCATATTGGCAGAGCAATCCTAACTTGCCCCTGAACCAGCACCCCTTCCTTGTACTGGCTCCCAAGTGTCGCAAATGTGCCATAAAACACGTTTGCAGCTACTAGGAAGCTGGCTGAGCCAGCACACAGTTGTGCACTGGCTTGCTGAAGCTGAATCCAGGATGGGAGAAGGTGAGTTTGTGCTGGCTCATGAAGGCTGGCACAGGGGGGTGGGGGAAGGCAGAATGGAGGTGGGGAGGGGGGCATTCTTGTGTGGAGGGATGGCAGACCAGATCAGGCCCAGGTAGTAGTAGTAGTAGTAGTAGTAGTAGTAGTAGTAGTAGTAGTAGTAGTAATAGTAGTAGTAGTAGTAATAATAATAATAATAATAATAATACTTGTATTTATATACCCCCTTTCTTAGGTCACCAGATTTCTCTAATGACTGTAACTCAAGGCGGTTTACATAGGCAGACTTTATTCAGAATCCCGAAGGCTTTTACAATTTTTACAGAAACATTCTATCTTCAAAGAACTACACACATACAGATGGATCTTTCTGGATTTAGTCCTTCTTTCTGGCCACCTGTTTATCTTCTTGCTGGCTGATAAGCAGCTTCCCTGCTCCCACCAGAGAAGCAGCTGACTTCGGCACAGCTCCCTCTCTCACAAGGCAGCCGAAGACAGCTCAGCTGTTAATCAGTCGCAATTTACAAGGTCTGCCGCTCACAGAGATTTCCGGTAGTCCCGAACTAGCGACCTTCAGATCTTCAGCTCTTATCTTCAGGCAAACGGAGGCATTAACCCTCTCGACTAAATCTTCTGCTCCTAAGCCTGGATCCTAAGCCTGGCCCAACCAGCTATTTCACAGATTCAAGTAGCCCCATAGATGTGGCTGGCATGCAACACAGTGTAAGGGGGCAAAAATTCCCTAACTCCAAATTGTGCTCCAGCCTGCACCTACTTCGAACTGGATATAATGCAGGCAACTCCACCTGCACCCCGAATCATCACAAAGCTTCAGGAAGTGTGATGTCCAAATATGGCTACGGAATGGTGTTTTAGCTGACAGCTCTTGCCAGGGGCTGGAGGTTCTTTTGGATCAGAGGAGGAAATGAGTCTGAACCCAAGAGCTTTAGTTATGAGCATCAATTCATAGGAGCACTCCTGGGCCTTCAGAAGCATCTCCAGGCACAAAATTCAGGCAAACTCACCAGACGACACAGCCTGCCAGTGTCCCACACCAAGTCCAGGAGCCTTGTGAGGCACCTCCAAGTGACATAGCCTCCAGTGACCATCAGCTAAGTCTGGAAGCATGTCCAAGTGACCCATTGGATACCACGGCCAGTGAGCATCCATCAGCAAGGGCTGGGAGCAAACTAATGGCCCAGGACATGGGCTTTTATCAGCTGGTACTCCAAAGTATTAGCCAAAGATAGATGTGCAGAGCTGTTGCGGGTGGGGGTGGGGGGTGGGTGGGTATCAATCTGCATGCAGGTGGCAACAGGCTGATGAGGGGAAAAGACACGCTCATGGTCAGGGAGAATTGGCAGCAGCTGGGGCTCTTGGTTAGTGTCCAACTTCTTGTTGTTTCCCCTGGTTACAGCTCAGACAAGGGCTCTCAGGGGCTAAGAGACACACATGTAGTTTCTGGGCCTTGAACCAACCATTACACATACATGTGTGTATGTGTGTGTGTGCGTGCGTGTGTGTGCGTGTGTGTGTGTGTGTGTGTGTGTGTGTGTGTGTGTGTGTGTGAGAGAGAGAGAGAGAGAGAGAGAGAGAGAGAGAGAGAGTGGGTGTGCAAAAACACAGAATAGGAATGGACCACTCAGTGGCAAAACACATGTTTTGCATGCATATGGTCCCAGAGTCAGTGGTTGGCATCCCTAAGTATCTCAGGTTATAGATGTTGGGAAAGATTCTTGCCTATGGAGAGCTTCAATCAGACACAGTAGATAAAAGATATTGGGCTAGGTGGACCAATGTTCTAACTTGGTGTAAAGCAGTTTCTTATCTTCGTATTCGATGAGGCAACAGCAAAATCTTTTCAGTATGCACAACGAGGAGGGAAAGAAACGTGTATACTCAGTCACACCTCCCTACCTATAATTGGTGTGAACTATATCATTTTTTTGTCATTTTGCAGACACATTCTGGGGCACAATCCCATCTGGACTGGACCTTATCCCAGGAATTTCAACTAGAAGGCAATTGAAAGAGTCACAAAGTGGTGATTATTTTTCTGTAAAGCAGTCCATTGTGGCATGCATTACTGAAGGAGGTAGAATACTAATTACAGTATAAGGAAGCACAGGTAACAAACATGGTACATGGATTATGTCAGTTTAAATTAGAAATGATTATTTGGAAACCAGTTAGTGTGAAACTGTGATTTACCTGACTAGAAATTTCTGTGAAGCCAAAGTAATGGTATAAACACTGACAATAACCATAAATTTAAGTATACTATCCAGAGAAGCTGTTCTGAATATGATCTTCCATGGTTAGCTTTCCTAAGCACAGTACTACAGTATTGAGTTTTCAGTGCACAACATCGAACTCACTACACATTAGCCTTGAGTTTATATCACTCTGTTTCAATTCCGCAAATTGATCATTGGCCTGAATCCAGTACTATAAAACACCCCCAAAATACAATACAGGCAAGATAAGAGGCTGGTTTAAATTTGGAATATGGCTATACACGATATATATCATACAGTATATTGCCCTTATCTGTCTCCAAGGGCCTGCTCACGTGATTGTGTTGGCAGACTGAGATTATGGTTTGAGAGGATCAGTGGAGAGTTTGGCAGGAGCTGAATCAGTGCAGCTGGTACAATGGAAGTATGCAATCAAGAAAAATGAAACATAAGCAGTTGAAAGGTGAGAGAACTGCAGAAACTTATAGGGCTATGAATATGCAGAACTGCCACAAGAAATGCCATTAGTGTTATTAGAAATTTCCCTTAAAACTCTGCTTAGTTTCTCCAGCAAGAATCTTTGATATTGCCTTGGAGTGATGCTTCAGGTAAAATTCAGAGGCACTGTAGAGCACAATCCCAATCTGGAGTTAGGCTGGCATAGTTAAGCCAGCAAAAGGTCCACTGTAAAGCACACCGTAAAGCCCAGATAGTGTACTTAAAGATCTCCCTCAGAGCCAGGGAGGATGGTGCACGTCTGTGTACTGGCCTCTCTGACTCCAAGTGTGTTCCAAACATACTTTACGGTGTCCCTTGTGCCGGCCAAACGTTGCTGGCCCAACTGTGCTGGCCTAACTCCAGGTTAGGATTGCACCCTCAGTCCTGCCTAGGTTTTATCAATTTACATACGACATAGAGCATAAGGTTCTAGTGTGGGTGCAGTGCAATCCTAACCTTGATTTAGGCCGGCATAGTTAAGCCAGCAAAGTTTGACTGGAACAAAGGGCCACCGTAAAGCGTGGTTGGATCACACTCGGAGTCAAGGGAGGATGGTGCACATCTGTGTGCTGGCATCTCTGACTCCGAGAGTGGTCTAAACATACATTATGGTGGCCCTTGTGCCAGCCAAACATTGCTGGCTTAACTATGCCAGCCTAACTCAAGGTTAGGATTGTGCCCACAGTATCATCTTGCAGCTTAGCAGCTGACAGGTGGGCTACAAAGTGACACCTCAACAGAAGTGGCACTGCTGAAAGGCCAGCACATGTGATAATTGGATTCTCAGAAGTATCTCCCTCTCCCACCCATCTTGGTCTACCTCTTCCCCTTCTGTGGCCTCCTTCCATCTCTACTTCGCAGATAAGAGCTTCAGCAGAAGCAGGACTGTGGAAAGGCAGCACTGGACAAGTCCAATTATCATGGGGGCTGGATAAAGAGCTTCTGGGGGCTACATCTGGCCTCATGTTTGACACCCCTGGTGAAAAAGATTCTTCAGCAGCCACAAACTTCCCCCTTTGCCAATTTACATCCCTCTTGTTAATGTTGGAAATCACTAAATTATGTGTAGTTTTTTAAAATGCATTTACCTCAGTGGTTTCCAAACATTTTAGCACTGGGACCCACTTTCTGAAGCAACACTCTATTGGGACTTACATAGCTCTACAAGGCTATAAACATGTTTCACTTACCAGCTATTCTGTTTTTATTCTTTTTAATGGGCCGGTGGCTTCATGTTTGGGACTATTCTATTGACCTTTGTTCCCCTTGAGTTCTCCTGTCATCCAAGGACAGGAGAACTAAAGGGGAATAAAAGGTCAATAGAACAGAAAAGAAGAGCTGAGGCATGTTGGCCTCTTTGTGAGTAAACATGCACATTTGGCTCAGTTTCGCTTTCCTTCAGGCTCAATACATTTTCCTTGTCAGCTTTGAGGCGGGAACTTCCTTCTCAGAGCTTGTTGGGGCCTGCATTCTTTGCCCAGGGACCATTCTGGTGGCTTTGCATTCTCCTTGGTCTGCCCTTCGAAGTGGACAAAGTCATGTTTGCCTCCTCAGAAGAAAATACACACCTGCTGCTCTGCTTCAGTTTCCATAAGGCTCAATACATTTTCCCTGTCAGATACCAGGTTGTCAGTTTCACGACCCACCAGAAATTGGGTCGTGGTCTACTGCTGCATCCCGACCCACAGTTTGGGAATTACTGAACCAGTCTACAAAGAAAAAAACAGTAATGATAATATAAGAAATGCAATAGAAGTGTGAAGGTTTCAAAATTACAAATAATATTGATTAGTGTGATATTCTCCTACATTTAATAGCCATATTAGAAATCAAACTGGATATGGGAATGGCAGGTTCCTAAACTTCATATTTAGAGAGGTGAAGGGAGCCTTTATGCACCTATAAAAAACAAAATAAAAATTTCAGTCTAAGATGAAAAAGTTACGGTTGGAGTGCCTTAAATTTTGAAATGCAAACATGGAGCAATATTGAAGATTTATTCTTCCTTCACCCCCCAGCATTAGCAACCTGGGGAAAATAAAGATTTCTGATGACATGCAGCATCATGGCAGTAAATAAATAAAAGGCTGAATAATGCCAAACACACTAGTAGACTGACAGGAGGAACACAAATGAGTCCAGATTTTCTGTATGGCTTACTTAAGGTTCACTGCCATCTGGATATGTGGAGCACCCACGCATATTAATACATACTGTAATAATGCTTTAGAGTTTTTGTTTAGATGCACAGTCTCTGCTTAGAAGAGTGTACCATGGCTATTGGATACAGTCCCAAGCAGGGCTGGCTTTAGGCTGATGTGGGAGATATCCTCACTTTGGGCCACAAATTTGGGGAGGGGAACCTTTGGGCGGTGAGCAGATCAGCTGCTGTTGCGGCCACAACCAGGATCTGGAGGGTTGGGTGGGTAAGTCGGGTGGTTCCTGCATTTGGTCTACCTGCTCTCGCTTCCAAAAGGCCAGAAACGGTCCTCCCAGAAACAGTTGGCAGTGATGACATCACATCATCTGAGATGCATGGTGGGTGGCTGGCCCTGCGGAGAGGGGGGTTCTGCAGGAATGCCCTGCATTGGGCCCCACTGATCCTGGGCTGGCTCTGATCCCCCCTCCCAAGACAGCTGTGACTAAAGCTGCAATCTTGTGTACGCTCACTTGTGAATAAGTCAGTTTAACTCACCGGGGTTTGCTTGTATAGGATCATGCTAAAAGTCCCATTGAAAACAATAGAATAGGATTTGTACTCACATGTGCTGGTCTTCCAGTGCTATCAATGAGATGTCTCTTATGGCCCAATTCTATGGTGGCCTTACAGCCCTCCACCATCAAGCCTTGGACACTGGTGTGAAAGCTGTAGATCCTGTTGTGCAGTTCAGAGTTGCCAGCACAAATTGCCAGAGGCTCCATGCCTGTGGCAGCAACTCACAGATGCTCAACTGCATCAGGTGGTAAGGTCAATGGCAAGGGCAACTCGGGGTGGTTCAGGGTGGGGGGTTGTCTGGGTAGGAGGGTGGGATGCCCACCCCTAAGTCTTCTCAGCCTTATGCCATCAAAGAAGCTGATGTAGGTCCAAGGAGTCCAATCAGAGGCCAGGAAGCCTATGGGGAGATAAAAAAATACTTTTTACTTTCCTCTCTGGGGCCATCTGCTCACACACACACCAATAGCATGCAGCACATGCTCTAGCAGTGGAGCTGCATGCTACGAGCTGGCAGGGGGTAGGATTGGGCAGCTAGTCTGGTACTTGCATGGCCCAGGTATCTCAGATCCACAGAAGTCTTTCTGGTAGCTGGTAATAATGTCTGGGGGAAATGAGAGAATATAGCTGCTGCCTGGATACAGGGATGGCCTCATAGGAGCCTGACATCAGGTGGGAGGGGGTTAATTCTCACTTTCCCATCCTCCACCTGAGAGTATAATTCTTGAATTATGTTGAAGTAGCTGTCAGTCCCTGTAGTCTGCAGAAGGACATCCAAATCACTCTTGATATGAGTAGAGTCTCCAGCTTCTGCCTGCCTCCTTCCACCCATGATTAATTTAAAGCCCTCATTCATTGTTGAGCATGCTGTTCTGGCCTCTTCCTTGTTTGTGTAGCCTGGATCTACATCAGATCTACCTGGATCTATATCAACATGGTTCTGGGAGCTGTGCAAATCTATGCCGGGAGTCCCTGTGGGGTCTCTCTTAGTTTGGCCTCCAGGGAGACAGCACTGTTGTGACTGAGGATGGGGTGCTCCAGGCTTGCAGGTGACCTCAGGAAGTTTTTGCTGAATCCAGACATCAGAGATTATGAGAGTGGTAGGCCCCATCCTCGTCTTCTCTTCTTTGTCATGCCATCAGTGGCATACCCATTGATGGGAGCAGCTGCTTGCAAAACTTAGTGCTGTGATCCCCCCACCTCTAGGCACGCCTCTGCATGCCATGTCTGGTCAAATAAAATGTCTGATGTGACATCACTGTGTGGTGAGTTTCTTCTTCCCACTTCACTTTATGGGCCTAATATTTAGGGACCGGATAACTCACAACGCTCTGATGCCATAGTTTAGTTTACTAGACATTAGTGGGAGGGGAAGAAAGAAGGTTCTGAGCTGTGTTCCTGTGTCTATATTCTCTAGTTTCAGCAGGAACCAGATGATTTCTGTGACATCTGGTTTCAGCCTTAGGCATGATCAGCCTTTTGTTGGATAGCGTCCATTGAATTGACCTAGTTCCAGAAAGACTGTCTGAACAGTATTTCAGCTGCAGTGAATCATACAGGGTTGAAATTGATTCATACTGATCCTTATGGTATAGAATGGAAAATGTAGAGATGTTTGGAGAGGCTTTCATTCATTCATTCATTCATTCATTCATTCATTATATTAATGTGTGGTAAGATTCTTCCACTGTTTTTCCTTTCAGTTTTTCCACTGGAAAATTAGTTCTCTGGAGGCTTGTCAAAATCCAGGTTGATTCACATGATGTTCTGCCGAGCTGCCAGCCTGAGCATGGCAAAGTGATTTTCCGAACACTCAGCTGTTTGCTGAGACGGTGATGAATCGTGTACTAAAAACCTTTGAAAGGCAGGTCTGAACAGGATATTGTGAATCATGATCTTGATATGGTTCAGGACATATTGAAGACGGCTCTACACTATCCACTCCACCCGCTCATCAAGGCATCACAATGCGTAGCTGTGCCCCGCACATGAATTGGCTCTGAAAGACGTGCGAAAAGTGAACAGCACTACATATTCCTGACATAATTAAAAACAGGAAAATTGGCAAGATGAATCAGTCGACAGGGCTCTCCTGGTCAACCCTCAATCTCCAACAACAGCTAGATGCCCTGAGCTGGCAAACATTGAGAGGCTGAGAAAAAATAACAGAAAACAAAACAACCACACAAAATCATTAAAACCATGAGATGGGGGGTGGGTGGGAATTCAAGGCCAAACCAGACATGACAGCAGCTGTTCTTGTGTCAATATCAAGTCAGCCCCCAAATCACAATGAATCAAGAGAGAGAAGAGATAAAGAATGTTTAAAGAAACAGGGGGAAGGAGTTTCTGGATCATGCTTTCTCACCCCAAACTAATTTTTTTGAAGGTTTTTTTTTTTTCTTCTTCCAGTGGAGCTCAGGTTGGGTCACTAGATACAAACTGGGATAGGATGTCTATACCTTTAGCCATTGTATAGAAGAGGGAATTTGGGCAGGTGCAGTTTTTGAAACTCTTCCATAATGAGCTGCACCTGCCCAAATCCCCTCTTCTATATAATGGTTGAAAATATAGGCACTCTGTCCTATTTGTATCTGGTAACCCTAGCTCAGGAGTGAGCCCTGCTGGAAGAAGAGAATTGGGAGGATTCAGCAAGTGCACTTTAAATTATCCCAACTCTTATTTTGTCATGTTTCATGGCAGACCTTTTGGGGTTTTGACATTTGGATCTGCAGTTATCATGTCCAGTTGGCCTTCACAAGCAAAGATACCTGGTAGGTTGTGTCCAGCATCTGGTGATTTGTGTTGTACTGCCTCTGAACCGAAAATCAATGCTGGAAAAGTCACAGTCCAGAGGCCTCCCCTACATGAATACGTCTTTGCTTTCAAACAATGGTGCCTTATGTACCATGTTCCTGCAAGCGTTACCAGAGAAGGGCCTTCTGCCTTCTGGATATGTGTTATCAGCAAAACAGTGTGTGCCTGTGTAATGAGGTTCCCCTTCCAAAGCCCCAGAATACCAGTTGCTGACCTGCTTGATCACCGTTCCTGCCACCACTCCCTAGCTTGCCAGAGACTCTGTCTTCTGCAGAGCTTCGAACAACTGGGGATGCTTCCCTCTCTGATTCTTGAACCCAGTGCCCAGGTGGCACTTCAATAGCTTGGTCTTCGTCGAAATGAGGAGTGGAAGGTTAACAGCGCAATCCGAACCTAATAGCCCAAGCTGTATCCGATGCAGATTAGGAGCAGGCTGGACGTCCTCTCTATGTAAGGGGGTATTTCCCCTTATCTCGTGTAACATTCCAAGCTATCTTATGGAGCTACTCAGATCTACACCAGCTATCTTCATCTGCACCGAAAAGCCCAATGTAACATTGGGCCAACTAGCCGGGGGATTAGGAAACGGTGGAAACCTGTTCTATGGATCCTGTCCTCTCCTGGGCCTGATCTGCTTTCTGTTCCACCCTCTCCCCACCCAAAAATGCTCCCTCTCTACACCCAAACTGCCCTACCACCCCAGGCTGCCTGGTGCACACTTACCTGTGTGAGCTGGTGCAGGGTCAGGAACAGAACTGGTGTGGGCCTCCGTGCCAGTCCAGTCAGCTCCCAAGTAATTGCAAACGGGCTCAAGAAGGATTGGACTGGGCTGCCTATGAGACAGTGACGTTTTTCCAAGAAATGCAGTTTTTTCAATATAGTGAAGCTTATCTACAAGGGTATTTACAGATTCAGTTTCTGCCTTATATTGTTTTAATTTAGCACATCTGGTTAGTGGTTCACAGCCCAATCTTAACCAACTTTCTAGAACCGATTCAGGCACAATGCAGCCCCGAGGGAAAGGGACCTTTGTCCTCTTACTTTGAGAAGGCCTCTGTGACTGCGCCCCCCCCCCCCAAACAAGATGCAGCACATGCCCCATTGGCACAGCTGCACCTGTACAGGGAAGTTAGATGTGATTGGGCCGTCACTGTGGTAAATATCTCTTCCAGATTACTCCAACAACCGTCTCCCCCATCTCCAGCCTCTCCAACTTCAGACCACTTGGACAGGGAGGAAGTTGCCCTTATATAGACTCTAGGACTGACCAACTCCTTCCTTTTTCAGTTAACCATTTGAAGAGAGGTCAATTCAAACAGCTGGAGAGAGCTGGACCATAAGAAAGGCGGAGCGCCGAAGAATAGATGCTTTCGAATTATGGTGTTGGAGAAGACGCTTGAGAGTCCCCTGGACTGCAAGGAGGTCCAATCGGTCCATCCTACAGGAAGTCAGGCCTGATTGCTCTCTGGAAGGACAAATCCTGAAGCTGAAGCTCCAATACTTTGGCCACCTCATGAGAAGAGAGGACTCTTTAGAAAAGACCCTCATGCTGGGAAAGATGGAAGGCAAAAGGAGAAGGGGGTGGCAGAGGATGAGATGGTTAGATAGTGTCTCTGAAGCGATGAACATGAAATTGGGCGAACTCCGGAAGCTAGTGGAGGACAGGGAGGCCTGGCGTGCTGTGGTCCATGGGGTTGCGAAGTGTCGGACACAACTTAGCGACTGAACAACAAGAATTCAAACAAAGACAGTCCTTCCCACCTTCAATGGTTCTGGAGGGACAGCTGTATTTTTATTTCCAGCTGACTTTACTTTTTAGTTCCTATCACACAGGGACAGAAAAGCAAAACCAATTTATTGCAAACTTTGTTCCTAACAGCATATGTGTGAGTGAAAAGCAGGCATGAAAGATACCATGGGGCCACCCAGAAGCCTGCAGTTCCTGCCAGGGCTCAGGGAAGGGTTAATGTTTTGCATCAAGCAGGAGGCAGGGGAGGGAGGCAGGAGCAGGCACTCTAGCCCAGATTACCATTGAATGAAGGATGAGCAGTCTGATTTTTTTTCCTTTGGGTGAGGGAGGGCAGAAGGAATAGCCCAAGAGGTTCTTGCCTTAGGATTGACTGAAGAAGCCAAGGGAGGCAGAAAATGAGGAAGGAGGAAGCCCGGAGGCAGTTCATAGCGATCACATGGGCTCCGTTGTTACCTGGGAGGAGGGAGCTCATTGAATAACCAGCAGGCTGAGTTCCCATCCCTGGTAAAAAACATGGAGCTGCCACTATTATTTCTTATGCATACAGAAAACAGTACCTTTTTAGTTTGCCTCTGATCATGTAAAAGGAGCCTTAAAACCAATTAGAAATGAAGCAACAAAGAGAGGATTGTCGATCGATGCCCTATATGGTATGGATGGGCTTTGTAGGAAGCAGTGCTTAAAACAAAAAACATCATTCGATATTTGTACTGAAGCCTTTAATTTATTTAATTTATAAATTAATGAACTAAAGCTTTAATTCATTAATTAGTGGAAGTCAATTTCAATCAGGGGTGGCCAGTTTTAATTGGTGAGCCTGATCAAGTGGAGCATGGTTGGTTTGTTTTACCCTGAGGTTATTTTACTTTTGGGATGATGATATAAAACACTGTGTGTGTATCTGTTTGCACATACACACATGCATGCACATGTGTGTGCATGCAAGCGAGAGCGCATTCCTAAACTGGAGTTAGGTCGGCATAAGCTAAGCCAGCAAAGTTTGGCCAGCACAAGGGCCACCATAAAGCGTGTTTGGACCACTCTCGGAGTCAGGGAGGATGCCTCACGTCTGTATGATGGCGTCTTTGACTCCAAGAGTGGTCCAAACATACTTTACGGTGTCTTTTGTGCTGACCAAACTTTGCTGGCTTAGTTTATGCCGGCCTAACTCAGTTTAGGATTGCACCCTGAGTGAAAGGGTTCAACTTCTTCCAATAGTGAGTGGTAACTTATGTTTCTCAAATTGGAAGTTCTCTTATTACCTTCAGTATACCAATAAGACAGATAAATACAATTTATTTAGCATTTCTTTTAAGTTAATGAAGTGATCAATTAAAATAGGGATGTGTGAAACCTCTCTAGGAAATTTTACTGCGCTTATCAGCATTTCGTGAGTTACTGTCAAAATTCCTCTGCTGTTTTACATGAGCAAGAACGTCACAGGCTGCCATTGAATTCAGTGGCAACTCTCGTTAAAAGGAGGTGATTAATCTATTAAACAGTCTTTAATCAGTTGACAAGCCTAGTTTGCATTCCTACATCATTTGTACACCTCCAAAGAGATAAGAGCTCTTCTCCCTTTTTGAAACGCAGTAATGGCATACAGGTTGAACATGCTTTTCAATTTTCTGTGACATAATGCAGTATAACGGTGATGCCTTTGAAAGGCAAATTGTATGTCGTAAATTAATGGTTTCTGTTGTTGCTGCATGGTCCTGGCTCTATCACCTAATGGAGAAAGATGTCTCCCCACAGCCTCCCCATAGCTTTCTTTTCTTGCTCTTATCTCTGCCTGACAAATACCATCGATCCATCAGTTCCCAGATGACAGAAAAGCAGTGTGGATGGAGTCACTCTCCACCCACCTCTTTTAGAAAAGGAGGCTTGTCCTTGCACAGCATAGATTAAAAAAAAGAAAAGAATGGTGCTTTTGTTTGATAGGAAGGCCTTATCCTGAACTGTATACAGTATGTCTCAAAACTTCATCCATGGTAGGTTCAATCTCTTTGCTTCAATTTCAAATATAATGTTTTTTTTTTCTTTCAGAAAATACTGGAAAAATAAGAGTCGCTAGAGTGGTGGAGTGACAATTTTTTTTAAAGTGTAGGAGCTCTTCACAACCCACCCCTAGCCATGCCCCATTAAGACTATAACCAACAACAACACATTAAATGTCTTCATTAGAATGCTTTCTCCTGGCACTTATTTCTACTTCGTAACATATTCTACTTGATAATGCATTAAATCCTACTTTGTAGTGCATTAGACCAGTGTTTCTCAAACTGTGGGTCAGGACCTACTTGACAGGTTGAAGTCAGGGGGGTCACGGAAAGCTGGGAGCCACCATTTTGGAAGCTGAAAACCTTACTTTTGCTATATTCCTTTTGTGAGTATTGACAGTTTGAATTTTCAAGTGATTTTTTAAAATTGTTTTTAGTTCAGTCTTTTTACAGAATATTTTACATAATATTTTGTCCTAGTCTTGCTTTCTGTCAGGGATGTTTCATGGTTGTACTATCGCTGCAGTTCATTCATTCCTATTGCTACATTCATTCCAAGAATATCATTTGATTATGTCACAATTACAATACGTCCTGCTTGATGATGTTACCTCCAGCCATGACATCACTTCTGGTGGATCCCAACACGAGCACCATTCTAAAAAGTGGATCCCAGTGCAAAACGTTTGATAACAACTGGTTCAGTTGCTGTGAGTCAGGTTGCTGTGGTATGCTTCTGGGCCACTGCCACAAATTGAGGCCTCTGTTAGCACCAGTAAGTTGGTAGGTAAAGAACTAGGAGGGGGGAGAACCAGAAGAAGGCAGCAGCTTGGGATGGAGAAGGAGAGGATGGATCTCCACAGCACTGGTGTGAGCAAGCTTTTATTCCCTATTTCTCAAGCTGCTCCGCCTCTTTTCTCTCCTATATCTATGTAGCTGGCTTAGGTCCAAGGAGATCCACGGACAATTGGGGAGTCTACCCAGAGGTCCAGAAAAAACTATTTTTAATTACCTCCTGCAGGCTGTTTCCCTCCCCACACCATAGCATGCAGTGCTGGTCAGGCTGCATGCTCCAATGTGGCAGGGTATTGGTATAGGGCAGTTGTTCTCAGGAAATTTTGCCTAGGATTGTAGCTTTAATGTAACATTCTCTCTCTCTCTCTCTCTCTCTCTCTCTCTCTCTCTCTCTCTCTCTCTCTCTCTCTCTCTCTCTCTCTCTC
>JAJKFI010000045.1:7413485-7437830 GCA_029204185.1 Lerista edwardsae | reverse complement strand
CTCTCTCTCTCTCTCTCTCTCTCTCTCTCTCTCTCTCTCTCTCTCTCCCTCCCATAGCCCTTTGCAATTATGATGGCTTAGACATTAACATGCAGTTCGAAAGCACCTAAAATGCAAGTAGATAAATAGGGACACTTCGGTGGGAAGGTAACGGTGTTCCTTAGTCATGCCGGCCACATGACCACGGAAGCTTGTCCTCGGACAAAAACACCGGCTCTACAGGCTTTGAAACGGAGATGAGCACCGTCCCCTACAGTCGGTCACGACTAGACCATTCGGTCGTGGGGAAACCTTTACTTTTACCTTTAGACATTAACATGTGCCGTTAGGCAATTTTTTTCAGTTTGCATTGTGTTGAGCCAAATGTGGTTAGCCTTCTTGGTATAAGTCCTTTGGGGGAAAAAGGGGGGGTTAACTGCAGTACCTGGAGCTCACACCTCTTCATTCTTTCCTGAGTACAGCATGGGTGCCTGAGATCTGCAACTTTTACCTAAATGTGGTTAAATTGTAGAGGTTAAGTTTTTGTGTTTTTTTTCCATTGAGGACTGTAAAATAATTCAAGAATTTTTGTTGATTGCTCACTTTCTTCTAAACTAATTAATTAAATATAAACAAATGTGTGTATTACCAAGACCAGAGGAGCAGTGCTATTTTGCAATACAGAAGGAAGCGTGAAATTGCAATTTAGAAAACAAAAGCTACGACTTATTGTTGGGAGAGGGGAGACAATCATTAAATTTTCATTTTCATTTTTTATTTCAGGAACAGACGTGAACTGAAATAGACTTGAAAATAAGCATACTTATAGATCTCAATCCAGCTGCAGTTATTAACTATCTCATCATCACAGCTACTGGCTCCAGATGTGGCTATGCATTCTCATGGTGCCCTGGCTAGAGAGTACTAAGATACAGAACTGGGCTGAACAACACCTACAAGTTTATGAGTCATTTACATATGGCTACAATGGGTTGAACTTCATTGGAGTCAGCTGCTTCTCTGGTGGGAGCAGGGAAGCCGTTCATCAGCCAGCAAGAAGACAAACGGGCGGCCAGGAAGAAGGACTAAATCCAGACAGATCCATCTGTATGTGTGTAGTTCTTGGAAGATAGAACATTTCTGTATAAATTGTAAAAACTTCGGGTTTCTGAATAAAGTCTGCCTATGTAAACTGCCTTGAGTTATTGTCATTAGAGAAATCTGGTGACATAAGAAAGGCGGTATATAAATAATTATTATTGCTCCAGTGCAACAATACAGAATCCATTGATAATTTCTGGAGGAAGGATTATTTCACAAGTCAGAATAAAATGAAAGATGGCATGCATACTCATACTAGATTCATGTGCAGCTTGATCCTAAATGTGTCTATATTGTAATTTATAGGTATGATTTTAATTTTGCTAGTAGTTTGTCACTACTATTGCCTTTACATTCAACAATAATATGGAAATTATGATTTATGAGTAACATTCGTACAAAAAACATTACTAAAGATTCTGTATGGTCTGGTATGGGAAGAGCTCCCTGGGGCTGACACCATGATTTCTCACCCAAAGTGACCTAGTGATGCCTCTGGGATTGTGACCAATTAAGTCTCCTCTGCCTCTGTAGTTCCCAATAATAGTTCAGTCTTCTATGCTAGCACCACTTTCTGAATAATTCACTACTAAATATAAAGAAATCTTCCACGTGATTTTCTGGCTTTAGATACAATAGTACTATCTCCCAGCCATGGAGTGCTTTATTATCCTGGCAAAAGGATTGCTGAGAGTTGCAATTTTCTTCTCCTTTATTTCATTAAAATGTAGCCTAGCTAGAAATATGAGAACTTTGGTCAAAACTAAAGTGCTGGGCAATCAGACAACAAAGCAGGGACGCACATAAAATGGAAGTGAAAACAGCAGGCCGATAACGAGAAAAAACATGTTTGCCAAGCAAAATCCTCAGACACAAGAACACACAGGGAAACCTACACACACACACACACACACACACACACACAGAGAGAGAGAGAGAGAGAGAGAGAGAGAGAGAGAGAGAGAGAGAGATGCTAGATTAATTTATAACATGTGAGGGGAAAGGAGGGGAGATGTTCTGGGATGAAATCTCATAAGTAGCAACTTGACCCCAAAACTCATCCCGCCATTGCCTGGTCTAAAGACAAACAGCTCATCAGTGACAGAACCATTTCAAATGGCAGGTGGTGGATTGCATATTCGAAAGCTGCTCTCTTGAGGAATCAAGTCTGTACAATTAGAAAAGTAGAAGAGAATGTAACAACGCTTGATGAGCCTGGAAATGGCAAACTTGGAAATCAAATCCTGTGAGGACTTGGCTCATTCAGAAAAAATATCTTTTTTTTTCCTTCTCTCTCTCTCTCTCTCTCTCTCTCTCTCTCTCTCTCTCTCTCTCTCTCTCTCTCGGGTGAATTTTGAAAGCAGTGCAGTTGCCATTACTTCTGGGTACCAGTGATGTACAAATGAGCTTATTATAGAATCAGAGGCAGTGTCAGAAGGGAGCAAGGGGCCAAGCAACCCCCCAGCAACTAGCTTATCCCCTCATGTCCCTAGTTTCTGTGTCTCTGAGGTAATTTGAAGAACAATCCCTTTTCATATACTTGGATGCTTTCCTATTATTATCAACTGTGTATATTAAAAACATTAATATATACAAGAGCAGTTCCCCATGAGCTCAATCTTGTTTATGTTTGAATGGAAGCATTAATGTGAAATCCACCAGTTTTTTTTCCTTTCAGAAATTTAATATGTGGGGCAATGTTCATCGCCCTCCTGAAATGCACTCTGCCCTTTCCAGAGTCTTTTCTTCTTCTTCTTCCGGTGCTGCCACTGTACAGTATAGTCAAGGAGGAGTAACTTTGTAGGACAGGGCTTTGTAACATTTTTGTAAGTTACGTTACAGGTGCAATGTCTTGACCTGGAACCAGACTATAGCCCCAGCTGCAGCTTTGGACCCAACTTTCTTCAGGGCTTAATGAGAAAAGTCCAATTTTGACTATGTGACTGTTTCTTAATTGAAAAAATATCCATATTAATGCATGTGTACTCCCATGTTTATCAGCAGTGGTGATGAATTACCATGGTGGGCAACAGCTCCTCCCACCCTCCTCACTGGCAAATGAGGAGAATCTGTGTCTGCTGACTGGAACACACACACCCCCCCCCCCCGCTGATTTAAATTGGGACGGTGAAGGGCGAAATTAGCAGTTTCCCTCTGTGCCGTTTCCTGATTAATGTTTCCACCCCACATGCCTTCTGTTCGCTGCATTCAAGGAAACTTGCATCTATTCACCAGGCAAGGGGAAACGGTCCTTTTTGAAAATGTACATCCCATTTTTAATGTTTCCTGTTGTAAGAATGCCCAGCCCTCTTTCTGACAGCTGCATTTTCTGGATCTGATTACAATGTTTTGGATATAATTTCATAGCAAATTAGAATTTAGCCTAAATCTTAAATTCATAGCATTATTTTGCTGAATACCGTGATGTCAAAAATAACAATAAATTGTTCATAAGAAGCAAGGGTCTTTAGCTAAGAAATTAAATAAAAAGACAGGAGGTTGAATGTTCATCCTTCCTCCCTACTATCCCGTTAATCTCCTAGTTATGTACACTACACAATTACACGCACTGACATTGAGATATCACAGAAGATGAAGACCTTTAGAAAGCACTTTTATGTAAATCTTTTGTGAACATTTATAAAGCATTTAACAGCTTCCGAGACAGTCTGATTTGTCCAGC
Organism: Lerista edwardsae; assembly: GCA_029204185.1. Taxonomy (NCBI): domain Eukaryota; kingdom Metazoa; phylum Chordata; class Lepidosauria; order Squamata; family Scincidae; genus Lerista; species Lerista edwardsae. The sequence continues at coordinate 7,434,067 of JAJKFI010000045.1, read as the reverse complement.
CCGTTTGCCTTACATCCTTGGTGCGACGGTAAAATGACATTTGAAAAAGTCACCTGTTAACTGTTAATGTCGGTCGAAAAATGACAGGCCTGAACAGGTATGCTTTGATCCTAAGAGGCTCACAGAGGCATGGCGTCAGACAGAAATATTAAAGTGTTCAGTCACATATTTAAAGGGTGGTTACATGAAGGCCCAAGGGTAGTAGACTTGACCAAGTGATTTGCTTATTAAACAGCTGAGCGGCAGTGTCTGTTGAGATGTCCAAGCACTGAGGGGAACAATAAATGGATTTGGGCTCCCCCCCCCCCATAGTGGCTGCTGAGGCTTACCCTGGGACAAGGGGACAAATGTTCCCTAACCCTGAGGAGACCTCCAGCAGCTGAAGACACCTCACAGGATACAATGGTAACCACACTGGCAGCACAGTATCACTGTGTGGGGACTTAAAACTGAGCTGCCCAATCCCCATCCCATCCTTTCCCCCCTGCCAATGCAGCCAGGCCAAAGAGGCATGCACCGTAATCAGCGGAGGGGGGCAGGGAGATTGGGAGGCTTCATAATATAAGAACATAAGAAAAACCTTGCTGGATCAGGCCAGGGCCCATCTAATCCAGCTTCCTGTCTCAGTGGCCCACCAGATTCCTCAGGGAGCATGCAAGACAAGCAGATACTTGTATCTCACTGCCACTCCCCTGCATCTGGCATTCTGAGGTGGTTTATTATCCTTGCACCACCCCCAAGGAAGACACCAGACTGAGGTTGGGGCTTAATTTTATTGAACACAAATGTAAAACATGAAACCTACTGAACACCCATCCTTCCATCCCCAGTCTGGGGTAGACAAAAAAACAAAACTGCAATCTGTGGCCAATTTGGTTGACATTCTGGGAATTAATTGCTTTTGGAATTTTTGGGAATTGCTTTGGGAATTTGGGCTTTGGGAACTATTTCCCTTTACCTCCCTGTGAGCCTCTTGCCCTGCAATAGGTCTCCTCGGACCCGTGCCATATCTTTTGTTGGTGCAGGTCTGAGAAAAAGAAAGGGGCAGGGAGGTTTGAAAAGAAGGGATAGAATTTGTCACGATTGGCACTGGATCCAACCACTCCTGCTGCCTCCTTGCCCTCATTCCTCTCCCTTCTCCACTCTGTTTTGCCCCTCCCTTCTCCCTCCCTTCCCACCGCCACCAAAACAACCGTAATAAAAAAGAATGTTTTTGCCTCTGGAGGCTGAAACTCCACCACAGAATACATTGGGCGCCACATTGGTACCACTGCATTATCACGCGGGGAGTTGTGGTCAATTGGGCTATAACTTTTGCCATGTCCTCCTGTTAACATAATTTCAGTTTCCAAGAAGTTACACCAGTCCAACTGTGGTTTGGCATCCTGCTCAAAGTACACACTGGTTATATTTTTCTTCACTCATGTCCGCAAGGCTCACACATTCAGCCTCGTTTAGCAGAATATGCTTGGAATGATCAGGTTCCTTGAGATATTTGTTGGAAGAACTTTTGTGTTGTTTGCTTTTTATTGCCTGCATGTTCTCCTTTTCAGAACGAGAATTGCTGCTGAATTGTCCATTAAATTTTCTCAGCTATTGAGCCTCCTTAAAAAGATTTGCTTGCTTGAGGCAATATAAAAGGGAAAGGCTGTGAATGTGCTTTCAGCAGCTCAGTTATATAACAGAAAAGAAAAGAAAAGTCTATGTGCAGCACCACAACATGGTCTATTGGGAAAATATATTCCCTGGCATGTTGTAGACGATGTTCCAAAAAACATATCTGGCATCTGCCTGATTTTCTTTTGTTCCCATCGCCATCCATTACAGGCACCTCAGAAGTACGTAGCCAGGTTGCGTTTGCAAAATATTATAAGATGGGAGAAAGAATGAATAGAAAACTAATATTGTGGCACCGGAAATTTATTATCACTTTTCTTCTTCACTGAAGATCAATATTATCCGAAGAGAGATAATGGAGGAAATTTTGCCTTCCTTTGAAATGGTAAAGGGCTTGGTCTTGCAGAAAATGTGTGTGCAATAATAAGAGTGGTTGCACTAGTGTAAAAATCATATACGTACAATAGGGGAAAGCAAATAGTTTATCCTCACGTGCTCAGCCTTTGTTGCCATGGGAAAAATAAGAAAATAAGGAGTCTTCTGAAGCGCGTTGAACATGAAAAGCCCTATATAACAGGGGTGGCTTGGGGGGGGCACATGTGGAACAACAAAACATGTTCAGCTCTCAGAAATATATTGGACTGAGCTCCTTTTTGCATCACAATTAATATAAAAGGTAAATAAGAAGATTTACAATTATTTACCAGGTATAAACTGAGAGTCCACTGGATTGAAAAGGAAGTTTAATGTTTATGGTGAGTGAATATATTCAAGAATTTAAATACTTCTTAAATATTGCGGCTCTCAAACATCTCAAATTTATCATATGTGGCTCTTTTGTAGAGTGGAATTAGCTGGCCACTTCTGGGTCAGGTAGGAATGTTTTGCCCCCTCGCCTGATTGGTTCAAGGTGAGATGCTGTTGTTATTCATGCTGCAATGTCAGTGGAGTTTTTAGAGCCAGGTCATAATGGCAGGGGCAGAACAGGTCATGGAAGATAAGGGTAGGTGGCCAAGATATTGGTATCCAGTGCAAGAAGAGGGCTGGACTACAAACCCCTAGGCCTGTACAATGGGGAGCTGTGGAACAAGTGTCTGATCCTCTGGGATCATGTCCTCAAGGCTTTGTGGTTGGAGACTTGGAAATGGTCCTGGCTCATTCATTGGAGGGAAGGGGAGTAGAACCATAGAACTAACAACCCACTTCTTTTGCCAAGAGGTGGATCCCCCAGTCTTCCCTGTTTTCGGTAAAAGTTAATAATTCAGGAACTTGGCTGCAGTTATATTGTTAAAACAACTTTCTACCTAAGTTATTGCCCTCAAATATGCATGGGGTATGAGGGAATGACCTGATCCAATCCTGTTCCAGCAGGTGAGCTGGTCTGCAAGCCTATACATGCTTCGGTGTAGTCCTGCTAAGATTGCACTGTTAATTGTATGGTGGAAGATGTTGGTATGCAACAACGGTCTTGCAAATGCAAACTTTTGAGTTAATGATGCCCCCCAATTTTCCTCATTTGGAATTTGTTTATTGTTGTACACCACTTTGAACATGTGAAAAGTGGTATAGAAATAATCATCCTTATGGATTATGATGATGGTGTGATTATTATGTGACTTTTTTTCCTATTTAGGCAAGATGTGCTCAGAAGTGATATTTTGGTAAGCCCTGCATGCATATGATTTAGGGTGCAATCCTAACTTGCTCTGAGAGCTGCCTGTAGCCTCTGCATTCATTCCCTTACCCCGGGGTAGGTACCAGACACCCCATTGGATCGGCATCTGCTATTTAGCAGGCGCAGCTCTGAGCAAGTTGTGCGGCCTGAATCAGGACCGCATGGCCTGGGGGTGGGAGCTTGGCTGCATCCAAGTTCCCCCCCCTCCCTGGGCCAGCACAATCACCTCCCCCTCTGCTGCCTCCATTCTTAGCCTGCTGAATGACTTCAGCAGGCTCAGAATGTGGAAGTAATTGGTGGTGATGTCATCACGTCACGGCCAATTATTTTCAGGTCTGTTGTAGTATATGTTCATAAGGCATCATGGCGAGGCCCAGTAGTCCTCACCAATACACTGCAGTGTTGGACCTGAGGGGGTGCAAGGGGTGCAAATGCCCCAGGTGAAAGGGCATGTCTGGTCGCTCCAAGAAGTGACTTCTGCCATGGAAGCTGCTTTCCAGAGTGACCTGGCACAGCTCCAAGAAGGGGCAGGCAGTGCTTCAGAGCCACTCCAAGAAGTGGCTTCCGTAGCTGTTTCTCAGAGCAATCAGGAGTGCTCCAAAGGGCCCCTGCCTCTTCTTTGAGGGGCAGACAGCCCTTCAGAGCCATGCAAGGCTGTGGGGAGAGCGAAACCTGCTGGGGGACACAGGATCACCCCCCCCCACAGGATCGCCCCTGATACACTGAGAAATTATGACAGGACCCTGGAAAAAATTTCATCTGCTCTGCAATGCTCAGTAGGTTTATGCTTGATGTGAGTTTCTCAGCAGACAAATCCATGCAGAAAGATGTAGATTCCATGGATGCATATTTGAAGACCATTGACAAAACACACAATATATATCTGCATAACAATATTCATTTCCCCCCCATTAAAACTTAAATAGGACTGCATTTTATTGTAATGATGTGTGAACATTATTGATGGTAGTAGTAACAGGATGAGCAGGAAAAGGCTGCGTTCCCATTTTTTTAGTCAGCTTTTTATAGTTGAACTACAATGGCTGAGGTTTATTTCTTGTTTTTCTTGCATTGTGCTAGTGAGTTTCTTAAAGCAGCAGGCAATAAATTATGCATACTGTAAGGCAGAAAACATTTCTTGAAAGAGAAAAAAAATAATGATGAAGATCTTCTCAGTTCTAGAATGATAGCCTTAGAAATAATACTGATTGCTCAGGACTAGAGCTGTTTACTCAGAAGCAAGCCCCATTGAATCCTGTGGTGATTACTCCCAAGTAAGCATGCACAAAATTCCATCCCCAGTCATGTTAAAGTTGGATGAATCTTGAGAACAGTATGAGAACTATAGGTTGAGCTGGCCCACTAATGAGCCCCTCTGAAACCTAATGTTCCAGCAGAGCAACCACTACCTCTGATGGGCACCCCAAGTTTTTCCCCTTGCTGCCACCTCCAAGGTCTGGGGCTCCTTCCTTCCTCCTGCTCATTCTGCCCATTCTGCTCTGCTGAAAACAGAGACCATGGAGCAAGAGAGGAATCCGCTCTATATTAGCCACTTCAGGCACATACCATGTGAACCGTATATAAAATTATTCATGTATGAGAGAGAGAGAGAGAGAGAGAGAGAGAGAGAGAGAGAGAGAGAGAGAGAGAGAGCACAATCCCATAGTTTTTTTTTTTTTTTTTCCTGATCACATTACTGTAGGGAGGGGGGAATTGCAAGAGACAAAAAACAACTGGGACAGGGGTTCTAGACCATTTCTTGGCCAACTGATTCTCCCCTGCAAAATACCCTATTAGATCACTTACAGTGCAATCCAATGCATGTTTACTCCTAAGGTAAAGGTAAAGGTTTCCCCATGACCGAATGGTCTAGTCATGACCAGCTATGCTCATCTCCTTTTCTAAGCCAAAGAGCCAGCGTTTGTCCAAGGACAAGTTTCAATGGTCATGTGGCCAGCATGAATATACACCAAGGCGCACGGAATGCTGTTACCTTCCCACCGAAGTGGTACGTATTTATCTACTCGCATATTTATGTACTTTCGAACTGCTAGGTTGGCAGGAGCTGGGGCAAGGGACGGGAGTTCACTCCGTTGCATGGTCTCGAACTGCCAAACTTCCAGTCAGCAAGCTCAACAGCTCTGCTTAGTTCCTAAGTTTACTCCTATGTTTACTCCTAAGTAAGTCCTATTATGTTTAATGGGGCTTACTCTCAAGAAAGAGTGCACAGGATTGCAGTCCAGGCAGGTTCCAAAACGGGAAGTTAGCCTGGGTGAAGAAGCCTCTCTGCCGGTCTGTGTGTGAGTGTGTGTGTGTGTGTGTGTGTGCCCATCTACATCTGCAGAACATAGTCTAAAGGCATCAGAAGGGTTAAGTAGGTTTCTTTCTCTTACCCACCAATTTTTCCTTCCTAAGGAAGTCTTGCCACTGCCTCTGCTTTAAGACTGTAGATGTAGAGCGCAATCCTATACCTGTGTTGTGCCGGTGCTGTGCTCTTGCGCTGGTCCAGCACTGTTGCAAACGTGTAGTCAGGCACATCTGCCAGCAAATCGGGCACTGGACTGGTGCAAGCAGCAGCGCCAGTGCTTGAGCACCGCTGTGCCCATCAGCTGCTCCAGCCGTGCACCTGCACCAGTCAAGCACTGGTGATGCTTGGTTGGTGCAGGACCTCGCCAGAGGTGTGCCAGTGGCATGCCGTGGGCATAATGGGGTGGCAAAGTGGGCAGCAATGGGGGCAGTGACAGATGACAGCCATCGCGCTCTGTCCTAAACCCCGCACCCTGGCCTTGGTGGCCCCAATTCAGGCTGCTGCTGCTCATCTGCAAATCTGCAGGCACAGATCCAAGCAGCCCTTTAGGGATGACTGGGGCTTACCCAGGTGCAAGGGGAAAACCTCCCCTTGACCTGCAGTGAGCTGCTGCTGCTTCCTACTGTGGTTAGGATATGGCCCTGCTGTGTCGGCCTTGCTAGGCCGGCGCTGCTTAGGATTGGATTGCCCGAAATCTGTGAATCCTATACGTGTGTTATTTTTTTAAAGAAACATCTCCCTTCTCAGCATGTGCCTTATTCTGATTGGCCTTGCACCTTGGCTATTTAAAGAAAAAAAAAGACATTCATTACTATCCATTTAACTAATGAGTAATAATTTGGCTCAACCGATAGTAAAGATGGATTCACTCTTACAGCCGGTGATTTTAATGAGTTCCAGTGACTGTTGGAACAGAACCTATGGTTCCATTTGGGTGTGGATTGATTAATCTGGATTAAAGGGATGTGGTTTCCAGAAGAGGTTATACCACGTCACATAAAAGCAAAATGAGACTGTTCTATTTTAGGTAGCGTGGCTAACATTCTCCTCTCGGGTATATATTTTCTCTAGTGTGACTAATTAGTTGGCTTTGTGTGCTTTTCCTCTGACCTTGCTATTGTTTCGTTTCTCACATAATCCTCTTTCACTTCCAGAGGCATGTCCCCTGGCCTGTGTGTGTTTGTTTGAAGTTGTTTTCTTCATTTATCATTAAGACACACTGTCTGAAAAAGGAGACAAACAGCATAATTTCATATGTGACCCTGTGCTAGACCTTGTGAATTCGGAGGCAGTTCAAAGCCTGCAATGTTTGTTTCAGCCACCTGAACACAAGAACTTTTCTTGCACTGCTATGTTTTCTAGAGTGAAAATAGAGGAATATTTATGGAACTGAAATGCAACCTGTGCAACACTGAAAAAGGCTACCAGACAAAGATCTGGGAGAAAGGGCCACTTGATTTAATAAACCAAATGGGCAGCAGGTAAGACTAACCAAATCACCAGAACATGCAAGCTACTCAATTGGGAGAAATGACACTAGCCATTTACCCCCCCCCCACCCACCCATGTTATACAGACAGCCTGGCTTGGCTCTGGACACTCTTGGAATTTATGCCTGAGTAGGCTTTTCACCGCCAACCCTGAGGAGTCGAGTCAGCTAGCTACCCTGAGATACCCCAAGGCCACGCCATCAGGAGCTCACTGCTCAGGCAACCATGGGAGCTCGCCAAGCCGCCTCACTAACCCAGACATGAATTGTCTGATGCGACGTGACTTGGCCCCCAAAGCCTTGCTGACCTCAGAATTGTATGCCAGGTTCCCTCACGCCCTGCCTACCCAAGCCCAAACTTCACCTGTCCAAGTGACCAAAGGTGACCAAACCAATAAACACAAAACCCAAGAAACACCCAGTCTAATCAGTCTGGGGTAGGCAAAAAAATCACCAGTTTCAGCCAATTTGACTAGTAACAGAAAATTCCTACCCAGCACTCAACAAAGTGACCAACTAATCTCAGAGTGATAAAAGGGAAGGTGGGAGGGGCTCAAATTAGATGCCAGACTGAGCCCGACGCTGATCAAAGCTGATCAAGCATCAGATAGCCACACTCCCAACTAGCATGGCAGCCAATCAGCTGCTCCCATTTTCCTGACACTGCCAGGCTCTCCACAGAGTGCAGGGTAAATTGGGATGAAGCAGTCAGCCGCCTAGAGAATATTTTTCTTGGGGGGAAATGCTATCCTTGAGGAGATTAACCTAAGTCTGGACCAGTGGCATTCCTACAGGGGAGGAATGCTAAGTTTTGCAGGAGCCTGAGCTTGTATGTAGAGTAGCCCCTCTCCCTCGCCTTCAGAGTCATTCACAGCTCGGACAGCTGGCTTGGAAGCTTTGCTCTCTGTGCTGTGACTAGCTGTGAAGGTGAGGGGGCACTTTACCCAGGAGCTTAAGCACCTGCAAACCTTAGCATTTCCCCACTCTAGGTATGCCACTGGTCAGGACCATTCTTCCAATTACCGAAAGTAGGGCAAGCTAGAAATTGGTACATAACACTATGGTTAAATTATATGTGTGGGATGCAAAAAGAACGCCAAGGTATAGTTGCTTCAGGCAGCTGATAAGGAAGTAGTTCCCAACCTGGAGGTCATGACCCCCTGGGGGATCACAAGCTGATTTTCAGAAGCCCCCTTTACTGGCAGAGATGCATTTGTGCAACATTTTTTTTAAAAAATTGCAACACTTTCAGGGAACCTCCAAACAGAGAAATCAATCAATCAATCAATCAATCAATCAATCAATCAATCAATCAAAGTACTTATATGCTGCTTTTCAACACAAAGTTCACAAAGCAGTTTACAGGCAAATAATAACCAAGTTAAATGGCTCCCTCTCCCAAAAGGGCTCACAATCTTAAAAAAAATGCAGACCACCACCAGCAGCAGCCACTAGAAAAGACATTGCGCAGGGGTGAAGATGGTCAATTACTCTCCCCCTCTTATATATTTATAAGAGGAACACCACTTGAAAATGTTCTTCTTGCCAGTTAGCAGGGGTAACTAGAAATGAGTTTTAGAAAAAAAAATATCAAGATGTTTCTATATACCTGAAAAACACCTGCTGCATTTGGTAATTTATGGTTGTCAACATATATGTTTTTCAGGTACAATGATGTCACTTCCTGATTAATGACATCACTTCCGGTCATGGTGTGTGCATCCCAGCAGGTTGTCATACCTAAAAAGTGGATCCCGGTGCTAAAAAGGTTGGAAATCACTTTGATAAAGGGTGCCCATCTCGGCCTGCCCATTTGCTACGCCTGCTCCTCCTTCTCTGATTGGAAAAAGAAGATAACAGAGAGGAAGAGGAAATGTGGAGGAGAGGACAGCCCTGAGCTAGAACACAGGAGAGTGGAAAAGCAGACGCTGCCATTTCATCAGGTATAGGGTGGAAGTATTTGACATGCCACCTCAGTTTGTCTTAAACCGGCCCTGCTTTACTGTGGTTTTGAGAGAGACGCAGGGCTGCTAACTTGAAGGTCTTTCTGTAGCCAGCTATCTTGAATCAAGCATGGTCAGGAATTGCATGAGAGAGAATACTCAGAAGAGTGTTGTCCCTCATGTCATGCCTACCGGAAGAAAATAGGCATGGTTACTATTCAGTAGAGAACAAATATAATTCAAAGCTTGCCAGTAGCGTAACTGGGAGGGGGGTGGCACGGGAAATCCTGCGGGTGCCGCAATGTGCTGTGTACGTGCCCCCTCCCACTTGCCATTGGAGCCATTCTGGGCAGTGACAGTAACATACAGTGGGGCCAAGTACACAGTGCGTTGTGTGGGAACAACGCCGGAAGCTTGGATGTACACTCAGATATCTCATACACATCACCCTATCTATTACAATATATTACAATCAGATTCCTTCAATCATCTGACCAAGAAGGAGATGTGCTAGAAATAAGTGCTTTCTGCTGTGGTGTTTGTTCCGCTAAATATACTCTTGAAAGAGGCCTGCCAGGCTCCTTCTAGTGGAATATTTTGGAAGCTGAGGAAAAAACATTTCCGCATTTGAGAGCAGTGACTTCTTTTTGCTGCTGATAGCAGCTTAGAACACTGTGTAAATTATCTTATTTGAGCTGCTAGGAAAGATTTATGACCAGCATGGTTGTAAACTGCCTTGACTTATGGCTCTTGATAGTGGAATTGGTGGGTAGTGGAATTGGTGGGGAATATTTATCACAGGAAAAAAATAAATAGTAAGTACATATACCAAAGAGCACAATAATCAAGAGAATCCCTTCTTGAACAATTGCTGGGGATTTTTTTACCTTGATTTGGGGGATATTCTGATTGGTAAACACATGGGGGGAGGAGCATGGGTGCAGACTTCTCCATCTCATATGATGTGCTGGTGCATCATTGCTTAAACATGTAGGGGAATGGTTCAGACAAGCAGCTCCTGAATGCATAGTTTAAATGGTGAAAAGTATTAGGGGACACTTTGAAAGAACTGCCCTGCTATGCGATAAAGCACCAGCATGCCAGAAGGGGTGAGTGGGAGATGTGTGTACCCATGTTCCTCTCCCATGAGTTTTGAAAGTGTGGTTGGGGATATCATCTGAACGGACCATATTCTCCCCCCCCCCATGTAAGTTCCTTCTTGTATCAGAAATTGTTTGGGAAGTGCCCCTATGTTTTGAGGGTGACTTACCCAGTGTAATTAAAGGTCACTTCTGAAAGCATGTCCTATTGAACACATCATGCTCACTTTGCAGCTCTCTGGGTTGGAGCATAATGACATTTTGTAGATTTGAACTATGTGGGACATGTTTGGATGTGCATCAGACCTTACATTGCTACTGATTGCATCTATTCAGTGCTTTTATTTCACAGAGTGCACTGAACATTTAAAGCGTGCATTCCCTTTGCAACCAGATATTATTCCCATACTATTTTATCATACATTGAGAACTGCCTGGGGCATCCTTGTAAGGCAGAGAAAGGCAGTATATAAATTGTACCATCTTTGGTTTCTTTTTTTAAACAATTCTGTACTTCCACATACTAACCCAGGATCCTTTATCTGTTGGCATGATAAGAGTAAAATGTGCCGTCACACAGTTCTCTCATGCTACATTAATCCTGTACAGGGGAAAAAATAGCAACATTTGCCACATTTAACTTGTTCCCATTTAAGCTGAAGGAGGAACAAGATGTAGGCCACAGGGTGAGTGACATGGAAGAGGCCACCCCAATGAGCTGAAGAAAGCCATAAACATTTCTGTGAATGACATGTGCTTGACTTGAATGGTGGAGGGGGAGAAAAAGGAGCCAAACTGAGACCAGCAGCTACAGCTTTTGGTAGCTGTCGCTATTACATGCCCATCCTAAAAATAGGCCTGTGCCAAAAAATGACTGCTGGTTAATTATGGTATATCTAAATGCCAGCTAGATGTTGTTAGAGTTGTGGGGATTGCAGCACATGGCTGAAGGCCAGTGGAGCCGTTTCTGGCTGCTAAAGGCCATTTAGGAACTTCAGAGACTGCCAGTACAAGCGACTGTGTAAAGACAGCTGCAGCAATGATTACGACAAATATCTGCTTCAATTCTTCATGTCGTTCAGGTCAGTCAGAGAGAGACTATTCTGGGATGCAACTGCCTGGCTGAAGTAAAACCATTTCTGGTCACACACGTAATTGTGAATAATGTGTACTGAAGTCGAGCATCTGCGATTATGGACTTGTTTCAATCAGGCCTGTTGGATTTAATTTTCCAAATATTGAGACATTTAGATTTGAATTAAAGGGTCGTGTGCACTCACTTGAGCCCCCACACAGAGCCACCTGACTGTTTTTGAGGAGACAAATTTAATTCAAGTGCGTGTACCAGTGGGACGTTGGGACTGCCAATGTTACTCACCAATTCATGAGTTGTTATGACCCCTTCCCCGGTTCATCCCATGAGCTTGACATCTAAGAGGGTAAAACAGTGGAGAGAAGAGAGAGCAAATCACAGCTCTTCTTCCAGTGTTGCTGCAAGGGGGCTTATTGAAGCCACCTTCCCCATGCACAAGGGAAAGGGAGTCAATGAAACATGGTTGTTTCACCACTCAGTTCAGGCCTAGCTTCACCCAGCAGGTACATCTCCAGAGGAATCAAGGGAGCTTGTTCATACAGATGACTAGGCATGTGTAGCACAGGGCCCAGCTGATGTAGGGCCCAATCCTAAGCTTCCCTGGCCCCCAGGGCTACAGCATCACCAAAATGGCTTCTGCTATATTATATGGGGCCAGGGAAGCCGCTGCAGGTCTCCTTGGGGTAAGGGAACATCGGTTCCTTACGGCACTCTTTGCAACATCCAGAACCAGCGATGAGTGGAGAACATGCGGGGTTAGCTGCCCATATGACTCTTCAGGATCTTGGCCAGACTTGCTTTGCCCTGCTGAAATGTGATACTCGGACCTGCACCTTATGCATGCATGAAGCATGTGCATGCATGAAGCATGTGCATGCATGAAGCATGTGCACCAACAAGGCAATGCTCACTTCTACTCAGAAGCGAGTCCCATTGAATTCAGTGGAACCTACTCCAAGGTAAGTGTGCCTAAGCTTGCAATTGGAACTATACGTAGAGGATTGTGGTCATTATAAAGAATAGAAACAAAACCATTGGTGCACTTAACGATTTGAACGAATGGTGCACTTAAACTATTTTTGCAATTGAATCACAATTTGATTTGCTGATGACTCTTGCTCCCATTTTTGAAGACTATCTTGCCTTCCCTGCTCATCTTCTGAAAAGGTAGCAGCTGGGAGCTTACCTCATGTGAGGCAAAACGACCCTGAGGTTTTGGGAATGTGCCTTTAGCTTGAACACAGCATGTTGTAAATTTGAACAGCACTGGCTGAGCTTCATGCACACTATTTTTGTTTAATCAAGGCCCCGTCTTACAATGAAATATGAGCTGCTGTTGCCTGATAAGCTAACAGGGAGGTGGCACAAGGCCACAGTCATGAAAAGCTCTCAGACCTCCAGCACCGACATCCAAAGCGTGCCCATATTAACAACTTGCCCGTTTCTGGGAAAAACAGGTTTTTCACTTAATGGGAAACTGGTGGAACTCTGGCATCAGAAAAGCAAAGCACGGCTATGTCAATTCAAACAATGATGAGGAAAAATCTGGAAAAGCCACTGAGAACATTCTATTACAAAATGAGAGGCACTGGCCTGTTTTACATTCACATAGACATATGGGAAATGATCGATAACCATGGTTATGGTTTTCATTTAATTTTAAAGCCTCCACATCCTGAAACTTTTGTCAGTTGTCTCAGAGGTCATAGTAGGAGGGAGTGAAGGTTGTGGTCTTGTAGCTGCAATGGCAGGACCAGTCCACAAAGGGCTTTGTAGATCAAAAATATCACTTTGAACTCTACTTGGAAAGGTTGGTTATTCATATACCCAAGAGAACAGTGTATTTAAAGGCCAAGTAGTTTCGAAAGTCACCAATTGCTTCTTTGGCAGGCAGGCAGGCATGGAGACAAAGATCTCATTCCAGCAAGCACATGAGCATATTTTAAATCTCTGAAAACAACACATGGAAGATGATTGAATCCAACCTAAAATGCCAGAAGCTGGGATTTCTCCCAGAATGGAAGTGTTCAAAGTGGCCATTTTGGAAGCAGTCACCAAACAGGAAGGATGTGCTCAAAAAGATGGTCTGCTTCTGCTTCCATTGTGAAAAAAGCATTGATTGAAACATGACATCTATTATTATTATTTTTAAGCTCCTAGAGGCAGGGACATTTCTGTTTTACTCTAGAAAGTGCTAAATTTATCAAGGGTGTTGTATTCTTCATCGCCAACATCATTGCCTGACTTCCAGCTGTTATTTGAATTATAACAATACAGTAGCTAGCTAACATGGGCAGCCCGATCCTACCTAACTTCCCATGCAGAGATGCATCATCATCATCATCATCATCAAACAGTATTTATATATTGCTTTTCACAAAGCAGTTTACAGCAAATAATAATAAAGTTAAATGGCTCCCTGTCCCAAAAGGGCTCACAATCTAAAAAAATGCAGACCAGCACCAGGAACAGCCACTAGAGAAGACACTGTGCTGGGGTGAAGAGGAACAGTTACTCTCCCCCTGCTAAATATAAAAGGAACGCCACTTGAAAAAGTGCCTCTTGCTCAGTTAGCAGGGGTTAATGGGGTATGTGCTGCATCCTGCAGGTGAGTTTGGGGCTGCAAAAGCCCTCCTCAGGGTGAGGGAACATTGGTTCCCTTGAACAATAAGGATAAACCTTAGACACCTCATGGGTTCTACTTGAACCTGCACCAGCTATGTAGCTGATGCAAGTCCAATTGAACCAGAGAAGCTGGATCAAGGGAGATATTGGTGATGCTGATGTTGTCAGTACCATCCCCATTCCTGGCCTCAATCCACCCTTCTCACTGCCTCAATCTCTTCCTCATTCCTGCCCCATTCCATCCACCCCTGGTTTCCCTACCTCACTGACTTACCAGCACCACAGCTACCTTCTCTGTCTACTGTCACGCACAGCCCTCTGCTCACTACTTCCAGCAGTGGCCAGGCCATACTGTATGATGTGTCACACTTTATAACAACCATACTGGACCTTGTGCTGCCAGCATGCTATTCCTGGCAGCTTTCAACCCTTAGGATTGGGCTTAATGCCTTTCACTAGATAAATTGGCCATTTTGAAGCTTCTTTGCATGCAGATCCTCCTGGCAATCCAGATTATGGGTTAGAGTCTAACATTTCCTTCTATAAGACAAAGGAGCTTCCTTTGGAAGAAAGAACTTTAGGGTCCAACTCATAGAGTTCTATGCACAGAAGCACCACAATTACATATAACTTGCTGACTCAAGAACTGCAGCCATGAATCAGGCGCATATCCAAATGTGGTTGGTTTCTGTTTGTACTGCATTAGCTCCAATGAGATGTGCATTTGGGTAATCATTCCTATGCTCATTCAGGTGCAAACACTCACAGGGTGCAATCCTAACCAACTTTCCAGCACTGACATAGCTGCGTCAATGGGGCATGTGCTACATTCTGCGGTGGAGGAGGAGTCACGAATTCCTCCTCAAGGTAAGGGAATGATTGTTCCCTTACCCCAGTGCTGTACAGTTGGTTAGGATTGCGCCCACACTTAAATGCCATGTTTCTATATCACTAGAGCTGGGCCTGGATAATTATTTAACTTTCCCCCCTCTTTAAAATGTATCAAAACTTTGCGCAAAACAAGCTTTACTTGTTTTATTTCATTCAGTATTAAAAAAAAAAAAGATCTTCTGACTGTATAATTCCTAACTCACTATGGGAAAGACTTTCTACTTATTTTCCATCCCCGAATGTCAGCACGGTGTTTTCCTCCGATAACATTCTCTTTACATCATCCAAAAGATACTTAAATTTTCTTTGTATTACTATAATCAACTAACTGGAATACCTGGTTTGTAAAGCAAACTGAAGACTTTGCTGAATAATTAAGTGTAGTAAGTGCATCCACTGTGGGCGGAGAAGGTAATTTTCTTGTTATCCTGTTGAGAACATGAATAGTAACAAGTAAGTCCAAGGTTGCCCTTATCTCTCTCTCTCTCTCTCAGCGCTATAATAAGTAAGTAGAGCTGTACATTTATGTGGTTTGTTCTCTAATAGATTGAGTTGGCCTTTACATTGCCACAGAACTACTGACTTCAGCAATATAGCTATTGATTTTACCTATAAGGAGCAGAGTTTGAAAATAGATATAGAAACAATGGCTTGGGTCCTTGCTTCCATTCCATGGAAGCAAGTTCAGTTGGTGGGGCAGGGCTTTCCTTCTGCAGCCTCTTGCTCATCCACCTCTTTCCAACTCCCCTTTCCTTCTGCAGCCTCTTGTTCATCCACCTACCCCATCTGCTCTAGAGAGGGAAAGAGCCTGAGTTGGAGGGGACACGGCAGGAAGGGCAAATAGGCAAAAATACCCCATCTTGCCTGAAGAGGGTCAGTCATTTGCAATATTTCCGTGGTTCCCAAACTGTTGTGACAGTCCCTGTCCCTTTAAGGGGCGGAGAGTGGGGGAAAGGCAGCAATGCAATCTCCAGGATCGCACTGCTGCAGGGGAAGAAGGTTTTTTTTTTTTTTCCTACTTTGCCAGTGCCAGCCTGTGTGTGTGTGGGGGGGGGGAGCCTCACAGAGACCTCTACAGGGCTCACCAAACAGGAACAGCAAAAAAGCATCTCCTTGCCCCGAGGAGAACTCCAGCACATAAAACTCCTCCAAAAGATGTAGCAGAAGCTGTGCTTGGCACCACTGCATTGCCACATGGGGATTTCGGTAGGATTGGGCCATTAGGATCCAAGTCATTTGCCTACCTACAAAGGAATCCAAAAGAAAAACCATTGATGAATCCCCAATCCATCCACCTCTATGATTAATGAAGTATTTTAATGCTTATTGCATTTCTGTATTTAGAAGCCATGTATTGATTTGTTTAGCTCTGTGAACTGCTTTGCAAGCTACTTTTTGTTAAAAAGTGGAATATAAAACTGTATTCTTAATAATAGCAATACATCATTGCCAATTGTAATCTGCTCCTTGAAAATCTGGTTGCAATTGGTTATGGTCTTTATATCTTTGAAATCTTCAAATATAACAGGCTTCAGAATTGGCATCTTTTTTTTCATTGTTCCATCACACAAGCGATTGCAAACCTCAATAAACATGTCAGAGCATGAAAAGGTTGCATTTCTCTTCCAAGGTTGAATTTTTCTTCCAAGATTTCCAAGCATTTTCAGAGAACTATGGCCATCTTCTCAAATCAAGATAAGCATGGGTGAAGCACAGCCATACCCTCCTAAAACAAATCCTTAATTTAACTTAAATTTATGTTGTGCCTTGTCATCCGTTGAGCTATTACGTTTGGTTTTGACAGTATTGATTTTTTTTTTCTTCCCCCTGCTGTATGCCGTCTACAGCTATTCTTCTGGGGCTTCAGAAATATTTCTAAGTAGATGAAATCTGATGAGCTAGTCTGTGGAGAACATAAAGGGAAGTCCCAATTCTGTCATTCATATCCTTTCTTTTTTTTTCTTTTTTCTTTTTTTCCTTTTGGTTGATAGGCCTTTACTTACACATTTAAGAGAAATAGTGGTGTTGTATATGAGGATGTTTTTTTTTTAAGACACCTTCAGATTATCTTTAACTCTATTAAAATTCACTGTCATCATCCCACTGCAACTACACAATCCTTGGTTCAGGCTTTCATCAGAGCAGCTGTTTACTTGTGCAATACATGGTTGATGATCTCCTTTTTTATCAGCATTTTCAAGACTTCAGGCTATACAAAAATGCTGCTGCTTGAAATTAGACTAGCAGATGATTAAATCAGAGTGAGATTAAATCTCAGAGGCATGACTTTGTCTGATCTCCATAACTACCTATCAAATGTTGTACTGGCATTAAACATGTCCTGCAGATATATGAAAATCAATGGAAACTTTTCACAAGATAAGGTGGCTCCCCCCAAATATAGAGCTAATACAGATTCAGTCACCCACTCAATTTGAAGTCATCTGAACTTGATTAGTACAAATAATAATATTCTCCACTTTCTTATCTTAAAGAGGCCACAAATTGTTCTATAAATCTCTTGCTCACAGTACAATCAATTTTAAATCTCTCTCTCTCTCTCTCTCTCTCTCTCTCTCTCTCTCTCTCTCTCTCTCTCTCTCTCTCTCTCTCTTTTGCTTTTTAAATGATTTAACTAGATAAATTCCATCTTTAAATCAGTCGGCAAACCTCAAAAATATGAATCTTTATTGAATGACCTACACTGTGCTTGGAGCCTTATATTAAATATACATGATTGCTGAATAGAATGATGCTGAATAGAATGATGTACAGGCATGCACTGGTATCCATTAATTTGGTATCCACAATTTCAATTATCCATGGATACTTAGATGCCCATTGAAAAAGATAGGGAAACATTAAACAAATATTTTTTTTATCTTGTCGCAGCAAAACCACTGATGTTCTCCTATCTTTAAAAAGGTGTCTGCAGTATCCACGGTTCCAGGTAT
This sequence comes from Lerista edwardsae, assembly GCA_029204185.1. Taxonomy (NCBI): domain Eukaryota; kingdom Metazoa; phylum Chordata; class Lepidosauria; order Squamata; family Scincidae; genus Lerista; species Lerista edwardsae. Next base: position 7,416,372 of record JAJKFI010000045.1, on the reverse strand, counting down.
CCACGGAGAAGTCCAAAACAGAACCCCACCAGATACCAGGGCATGCCTGTATATTTTACCAACATCATTGGAAGGTCTCTTTGCAAAACAAATGAAGGCTGCAATCTTATATACATTTACCTGGGAGGACATTGCTCTGAACTTCCTAGGATTTACTTGAGTAGACATTCAAAGAATTATGCTATAAGTAAATTTGATACCAAATTTCCCCTAAAGTGATATTTCAAGCCAAATATTAAAGGACCAAAATAATAAAAAAATGAAGGAACCAAAAAATGCTTTTAATAAGATTACAGGAGTTTATCACTGAGTTGGGGAACGTTTGCATACTGGTTTCATGGAAAGCAAAATTTTGCAACGAATTTAGAGGTCCCAGTTTGGATGAAATGTCCCAAGACTTTACGCAAAAAGAGTTTTGGGGAGGGTGATGAGGGAAGATCATCTGAAGGTTTGCACATCATCAATATGCAGATTATACCCACCATCACTTCTTCAGATAAAGAAGCTGGAAAAGTCCTAGGTTGGCATCTTGAGTCAGTGCTAAATTGGATGAGGATAAGAAGCTAAAATTGAACCTGGACAAGACACAAGTACTGTGATGACTACCCTTCCTGCAAGCAGTTTTTGGCCCTTTATTTGAAATGCCATTATCCACCAGCCGTGTTCATTTATGGATGCAGCATCCTTTTCCCTGTCTGGAACAGCTATCAGATTGGCATGCTGATTGTGCCGATTGGCTTGGGACAGAATAGGAAGGGCAGAAGGCTGGAGGGGTGACACCTACGGGATGCTATCTTCTTCCTCATAACACTCCCCTTTCTATTCTCAAATGTGCCCCAGCTAAAGAACCGGCAGAAGTTAGAAAAGACCCATTATTAAGTGGGAGGCTTGTGGTTTTTCTTTACCGCTCCCAAGCAAACCACCCCAGAATGCATTGGGGTGACCTTGGGCGAAGGGAGGCACATCCACATGACCAGGAAGAGGCAGCAGGCTGCTCAGAAGGCCGCATGGAGTGCTCAAAATGCAGTTTTGCTGGGCAATGATAGGCAAAGCTATTTTAAATAGGCAAAAACGTTTTCCTGGTGTTTTTAGTGCATCCCTGGTATCAATGGATTTGTGGTATCCGGGGTGGGTCTGGAACTGAACTCCTGTGGATATGGGGGTATGCCTGTATATGTACACATACAAACATGCACATACACTCAGAATAAAAGGAAAAGATAACATTAGATTGACAACGCCTGACCCCCCCGCCCCACAAAAAAGAATTAAAAATGAATGTTTGCTGTGTTCCTTAAAATTCCAATTGGATAGATTTGACTAACTTTTCTTTGGATGGAATTCCACACATCTGGGATTGCCACCAATAGAGTCTGATAAATGAAAACAAGAGATGGTGTCAATCTACAAACTAGCCTGCAGTTGGTATACTAAAATATGTGAACTACTTTTGAATGAGTCTTCTCCACTGTCAGGTCCAACCTCAGCATCCACAGGGGATCTATGCCTGTACCAAAATGAATAATTACAAACATGGGTTGCAGACCAACAGGGCTGGAGTCTTGTTCCAGTCACAGCTGCATAGGAGAGGCTGGAGCCCCCCCCACACACACACACACACACATATGGCAAAGAAGCGTGCGCTCCCTTAATGTAGGGGAGGCTCCAGCCTCGTCTATATGCTCTTTGGATCTGCCCATGCGAAAGAGCGGGCGCAGATCCGAGGAGACCATGCAGCCCGAATTGGGGATGCATGGCCTCGCGGACGGGCTTAGGATGTGGCCGTATGGTCACCTACCGAGCCTGCCCACATCCCGCCCAAGTCCCACTTCCGCCTCCCTCCCTCCCAACAATCCCCGTCCCGATATGGGACAGAGCCTCCCTTGCGCCGACCGGCAAAGGAAGCTCTCTGTCGGCACTCTGAAGCCGACGCTACCGGTAGCGTCAGCTTCAGAGTGTTAGCGCCAATGCAGGGGTGCTGCTTGGTGCCCCGTGTCAATGCGAAGCATGTAGTGCTGAGGCAACAATGTTGCATCAGTGCTACGAGAATTCTAGGATTGCGCTGTGAATTACAACCAGCAATGTTTATGAGAGAAATTCAAATGTGTTCTCTCTCTCTCTCTTAGCAAAATGTGGCTACTTCAAAGAAAGGGTAGTGATCTCTCATGCACTGACTATCAAACCCATGGATATCTTTGAAACACATGACAAAAGCAAAGCATGGTATTCTGCGGACACTGGCAACACAATGAGAAGAAGAAAGACATCTGGGACTTCTGGGACTTTCAGCCTGGTAATTTGCTTCTTTGTAATACACCTGAGTAAGAGACTCAAAGCAACTGTTTTCCCTTTTTGGTTCTGTTCTTGAAAGCATACTCATGAGGGGGATTTTCAGGCAATGGGAGGCCGCTTTTCACCATATTTGCTTCATGCCATTCTTCCTTATGTTCTGCCTTTCTTTTCTGTGTTTGAACATTGAGGCTGGAAAGGCAGAGAAGAAACAAGGATAGAAGCACAACCCAAGCATGAAGTTCTGGAGATGAATATGAATGAAGGGACCAAACAGGGAGCACTGGAAATTCCCTTGCAGGCCCTGTGCATGTTCCAGTGGCACCTGGATGCCCCACTGGCTGAGGTGGCGGAAGGGGCATTTCAGGGACAGTTCAGATAAGGATAAGAGTGGTGATCAGGAGTGGATCACATGGCAGCAGCATATATTGGGATCCTAATGTATTTTCCCAGCCAAACACATCCTCTGAGTCTTCTCAAACTTATGGCAGTTAAATAGCTGGCCTAGATTAAAGAGACTGATTGGAGGCTAAGTGGTCTCTGGGATGGGGTCTCTCTCTCTCTCTCTCTCTCTCTCTCTCTCTCTCTCTCTCTCTCT
>JAJKFI010000045.1:7369412-7408129 GCA_029204185.1 Lerista edwardsae | reverse complement strand
GAGAGAGAGAGAGAGAGAGAGAGAGAGAGAGAGAGAGAGAGAGAGAGTTCCGCCACAGCCATGGCTCCTGCCAGGGGCTGTAGGTTCTTTTGGGTAGAGGAAGGAATGAATGCTTTTCAAGGCTTTCTCCATATAAATGACAGGACTTTTATTACACTTTTACACATAAACAACTACAAACATTAACTGACATAGAACACAGGAGCACCTCTGAATTTCAGAGGTGTCTCCAGGCACCCATACTTACAACCAATCATCCTGCCCCAAGCAACACAGCCTCCAGCAGGATGTGGGAGAGTGTTCAGGTGACCCTCTGGACAACGCAGCCTGCTAGCTCCTACAAGGTCCGGGGGGCCATGTGAAGACCCTAAAGCAAGGCATTTATTGGCCAAAATGCCTGCTGAATGGCCAGGTGTTAATTAGCTGGCCAATCCCACACAGGCGCTTAGTTCCCCTTTCAGAATCTACAGGAGGAAGACCAGCAGAACGGAGTTCTGGTGGACATGGGAAGTGATAGGATTCACCATTAAGGAAGGAAGCACCCCCACCATGCTTTGGAATGTATGGTCCACTTTAAGCATGGCTTGGGCTATATTCTGGATAATATATGGGTATATGGGGAAGGCCAGTAAGCAGGTGGTCCTTCTCCTGTGGAGGCTTGGTGTGTTTGGTGGGGAGCATGCTGAGCTAAAAACCCTGAGGGAAGAAAATAGCAGGATGCATAAGGTGACTCTTACCCTCAGGAAAGAGAACCTAGCAAATGCTAAAAGGGGTATTAAGGTGGCAGAAAGCCTTAATGAAGTGCTAGCAGGGCACTGGGCTGACTTGGAGTACATGTCTCAGCCAGAGTTAAAGGGACAGAGCAGAGGGGAGTGAGGGGCTGAGAAAAGGGTGGCATCTGATGGAGGGGTGGGGTCTGGGCCTGGTGGCCCTGGGATACTCAACATTCCTCCTGGTATCCTCCATAACCCTAACATCCCCGAGAAGATTATCTATGCCCTGCAAGGTGGCAGACTGGGAAGGAAAGTGTTTTTGGCTAACCTGCCTTACAAAGTTGGCTGGAAGAAGCTAAAGGAGGTGTGCAGCATGGCCGGTGTGGTGGTTCGTTCAGACATCCTCAAAGACAAGGATGGTAAAAGTCGAGGGATCTGCGGTTTGTTTATCTCTGCCCGGTGGGAGTTCCTTGCCCCCCCCCAGCACGAGCTAAGAGTGGGGTCCTCATAATAATGAGCCATTAAATGATAATAATAGCAAGGATATTGGTAATAGTAGTAATAATAATGATAATAATAACAGTAAATGAATAGGAAATGAATAATAATAATAATAATAATAATAATAATAATAATAATAATAATAATAATAATAATAAACTGCATGCAAGGGGGCCGCACCCCTTCCCCACTGCCTGGGGTGTTGGGACAATCTTGGCATGCTGGCTACAGCAGGCTGGAGCTTGCCTGTGGGTGTGAGCACCCAGCTTCACGGACTGCCATTATCTTTACCACGGACAGAGCGACAGGGCGATCCAGATTTGGCGGCGTGGGGAGACGACAGCGAGGACATCATGGGAGGCCGTGCTTCTCCCCGTCTTCATCTGTGACATATCCCTTTGTGCAAACAAGGGCCCTCCCCTGCACCCACACTTGTGGGCTTTGACCTTGCCAGTCACCTCACACATTTCGAGCGCATATTTGCTTCACAATGGCCCCAAAAGGGCAGAAACGGGGTGGTAAAGCGCCTAAGCACCCCGCTCCACCACCTGAGACAAGTCCCCCCCTCGTCGGATGACGAGTTTAGCAGGGAGAACTTCAGGGCCCTTCTGGCTTGGGTTGATGCCCTTGAGAAAGAAAAGACTGCCAGGGCAGCGGGCAAGGGTGACGGGGGTGAGACATTGGGGGCGGCTACGCCAGTGCTCAGGTCATCCCGGCCTGGTAGAGGGAACAAGATGTTTAGGCCACTCTCTTCAAGGCCTGCACCAGATAATGAGTCCCAGCCTTCTGCTGGCTCACAGGCTGCGTACACCACCTCTTCCCCCCAGGCCCCCATGGCAGTCTTCCGGCTGCCAAACTTGAAAAATTGAGGGATCTCCTTACAGTGGTGTTAGGCACCTCCCGACTGACGCTGCAGGAGCTTCAGGTTCTGGTTGGTCATTTAAATTTTGCTTGCAGGGTGATCGCACCGGGGTGAGCCTTTTTGTGCCACTTATGCGATGCGATGAGCTGAAGGTTTCTGTTGGAATGCGGGCCGATCTGGCGATATGGCACTGGTTTATAACCAAATTCAATGGGGTATCTTTTTGGTGAACTCTGCAGCTGGGGGTCTCAGATTTGTGTTATATTTCAGAGGGTGCCGGTGTGCAGCTCCCTGGCCAGCCGGTTGGGCCGGCACAGGTGTAACCGCCAACCTGACCTTCCTGGAACTTCTCCCAATTGTGGTAGCAGTCCACATTTGGGCGGACCACTTTCGGAATAGCACGGTTCGCTTTGGGTGTGACAACCAGGCACTGGTTGCCATCATCAATAAGCAAACCTCCAGATCACAAAGAGTTATGGGTCTGGTTGGGGCTTCAATGTTCGTGCATCAATGTACTTTTTTTTGCCAAACATATTCCTGGGTTGCAGAATGGCATGGCCTATGCTCTCTCTCGCTTTCAGGAGGAGCACTTTCAGACCTTGGCACCTGTGGCCAGGAAGGACCCCGATACCATTCCGAAAGAGCTGTGGAACCTTGGTTCCGTAGGGCCCAATGGGCCATCTGGTCAGCCCTAGCTTCATCCACACAGAACAGTTACTCCGCAAAGGTCTGTGAGTTTATGGAGTTTAGGGCGGCAGCCGCCTTGCCGGCATTGGAGCCGGTGCCTGTGGATCAGGTGATGCAGTTTCTTCTTCATCTCCGCGATAGAGGGCTGGCTCCTCGATCATTAACGATTTACATGGCAGCCATATCTTTCTGGGCCAAAGCCCACAGATGGCCTGACGTCGGTTCCGACTTCAGGGTTCGTAAAATGTTGGAGGGTTTCTGCAGGGAATCCCCTGCAGTACCTGACAGCAGGAGGCCTATTATGTTGGGCATTCTCAGGAGACTTAGGCAGCAATTTGATCTTCTGTGCAAGTGCCCCTATGAAGCCTGCCTTTACTGGGCGGCTGATTCTCTTTTGTTTTTTGGCAGCTTCCACCTTGGTGAGGTCCTAGCGGCCTCGTCCATGGACCAGTCTGCCCATGCCCTATTGATTGGGGACATTGGGACCCGTCAGGATCGAGTTCTCATTTACTTGCGATGCTCAAATACCGACCAGAGGAGTCGGGGAGTGAGGGTCACATTGCGCTGTTCCCCTGAAGCGGTCATTTGCCCAATGGATGCTGTCAATCGGTATCTGGATTTCAGGCCCCCCTATGGGGGAGGTTTACCTGTTGATACAGTTTAGTTCTGCCCCATTGACCTTGTTTCAGTTCAGGTCTGTTTTTAACAGGGCACTGGTGGCCTTAGGTTTGCCCAGTGCCGAGTTCGTCCTGCACTCTTTTAGAATCGGGGCAGCTACGGTGGCTGCGCAGTTGGGGCTGCCACCGGAAGTTATACAGCGCATTGGCCGGTGGAGGTCCGGCATTCTCAGGACCTATATCCGCGATTGGGATGGGTCTTAAACAGCTTCCCCTGTCGGAGACAGTTCCTCAGGTTATGTTTTGTTTTTTGGCAGGCATTCCTAGGCTGGGTCCAATTAGAGTTCTTATTCTGGGGCACTCCATCGTCTTCTGGGCGCTCAAGAGGGCAAGTTCCAGAAGTTTCGGTTCCCAGCTGGGACTGGGGAGCTCCGCCTGCATCAACTGGGTCGCCAATAGAGGGAAGCGATGGGGGCAGCTCCTTCCGTTTTTCCACCGCCCCAGTTATTAGTAATCCATTTAGGCGGTAACGACCTGGCTCAGAAGCATAGTGTCAAGTTGAGGATTCAGGCCAGCAGGGATTCAGTCACCTATAGTGACTTTGGTCCCCGGTATTACCAAACTGTGGTCCAACCTGCTGCCACATAGGGTTTGTAGGGGCACTCTGTCCCCAGGCCAGGCGAAAGATCAATGATTACCTGGGGCGGGTCACTTCTCGGCAGGAAGGGGCAGTGATTGCCCATCCTCGGATCTGTTTCGGCATCCCCACGCTGTTTAGAAGTGACAGGGTGCACCTTTCGCCTCTCGGGACCGACATCTTCTTACAGGACCTGCAGCAGGGCACTCAGAATTGGCTAGTTGTTTTCTTTGGGGCGGTCGGAGACAAGCTCTAGGCTGTCTCCACCGTGTGGCAGGTAGCGTGCGGGGGGGGGTAGGTAAGTTCTTGGAATTGGCGTCCATCTGAGGCAGCATGATTGGGGATCGGCCAGGCCACTCATAAGTTGCTCAACCGGCTCGGTGAGGCTGGCAGGCTGTCCCCTGATCAGACTCAGTGAAGCTACCCTTTGGCTGCAGCCGGGGTGAGTCTAAGCGGTCACGCTGCCTCTGCCTTAGGGTAGGCGATGATGGGCTCAGCTTGGCAATGATGAGCTTGAGTCGGGGTCAGATGGCACGCCCGTTGTGGTCATCCAGATCACCCCTGGGAGGCAGACGGCTAGGGCCATTTCCCCAAAGATCCCGCATGCTTTAGGTAATGCTCTGCTGCATTAAAAATTGGAAATAGTTAATAAAGTGGCCCTGTTAACTCCAAGCTCTGGTCTTGTGTCTTTCTTGAGTGGTGCGGGGTAATGTTCAACAATGGAGGTAGATCCAATTCTCCTCATCAGGCCCTCTAGAGGGTGGGAAAACAATTGACCAGGGGAATATAATAAGCAAACTATTGACAGTATTCCAGAGGGATAGAGGGTAGACAGCCAACCATCAACCAAAGACCAGATGAAATTCATATAATTTGAGCCCTCTCTGAAAGGCCATGTCATTCTTAATTGTTCTGGAAGGGAATTCCATATTTGAAGGGAATTCCATATTCCAATATGGAACAATTTCCATATTGTTCTGGAAGGGAATTCCATATTTCATATTCGCCTTGAGCTGCCATCCCTTTAACTTGGGACAGAGGGGGCACTTGAAGGACAGTCCCTTTAGATGATCTAAGAGAGCAAACTGATGGGAAAAGGTATGGGAAAAGGTGGTCCTTTAGGTAGGCTGGGCCTAAGTCACGAAGGGCCTTAAAGGGCAGTACCATCGTCTTAAGTTGAGATCGGAAGTGAATTGGTAGCCACTGCAACTGCTGAAGGTGTGGTCCTACTGAGTCAAACCATCTAGTCCCTGTAACCACCCAGGCTACTGCATTTTGTACTAACTGTAGCTTCTGAACTGTTCTTGAGGGAAGCCCCACATACAGTGAATTATAGTAGTCCAGCCATGAAATCACCAATGCATGAACCACTGTGGCTAGGTCGGAACTTTTAAACTGTTAACTTTTAAACTGTTAAAAGGCTGATAACCCTTGATGCACATAGCCTAATCTGTCCTGTGAGTTTTGTGAACCATCAAACATTTGGTCATGACCCACTGGTGACCCACGGTTTGGGAACAGCTGATCTAGAGTTTCCAAGAATCAACAGGTGACTACTGAAAGCAATCCCCTGCCATTTTTAGCAGGTCTTCTTTGACTTATAGCCCCATCATATCCCCCAGCACAGCAATGCTAATGGAGACTGCACTGTATGCCATTGTACTGCATGCAAGCAGGGCAAGGGCAGTCAACCTCTGCTACCAGGTCAGAAAGTGGCCCCATATGGCTGCAACATGGCCACATGTGCACTCTGGATTTTTAAAGAGAAATGCCGCAGCCAAGTCAGGAAGGCTTCGAATGGCCAAAGACAAGCAAGGCCAAGGAAGGGTACTTCCCTCATTGGGGGATTTCATCCTTTCTCAGCCTTGGCTATCTTTGAAACAAATGTCTTGACCTGTACACATGCCAAATGCCTAACTTTATAACAGTAAAATTCATATGATTAGCTGGTTTTCCCATTATCTTCAAAGAGAGATTAAGCAATTACCCATGTTCATATTCAAGAAGCACCAAGAGAAAGGACACAATTGGGAGGATAAGAAAGAAAAGCATTGCTTAAATATCTTTATTTATAATTCATGGAACTTAAAGTGCTTAACGGGGGCTCATTAGTGTCCATTATTTCCACATTTCTGTTCCCAAAGTAATTCAATTTCAGCCACTAGTTGGATCCTTGCACTCATCACAACCAGTTTCTGTATGCAGGTTTCTTATTTCTTCATGTTACACATTCTTTGTTGCAGACATTTTTAATTAGGACGAATCAACCTACTTGTTGGGCTTTGAATTGCCCTCGTATGCAAATCTCTTGCTGTTGCAAGCAAAGACCAGCCATATCCCCAAAGTCTTCTGCCCTGGCTTCAATGCAGAATCAACTAGACACGTGCAAAAGGATACACACATGTGTCTTCTGCCTTCCTTGAAGTGTATAGCGAGTTCTTTCACTCAGGAGTTCTGGGTGAATATCTGGTGTTACACAGAGATCTCATTTAGGGTGAATATGCTTGTCTTGTTTTAAATGGAAGATATTCCCATTTGAATCGATCTGGTGTTTTGTTAAGTAGACCAAACTACATTGTGTGCAGAGGGCAGGCACATAGCTGCAATTTATATGATTCCCCCCTAATAACTAGCTAATAAATTAGGCAAACGGAGAGAAGGGAGATAGATCCGAAGAGAGTTTTTAAATTATTTTTTTATTTCTGTCATAACAAAAAAGAAATTTGGGACAAAGCAACCAAAAATCCATTCATTGAACAATTACTCATGTCAGCGGTCATTATATATCCAAGGAGCCAAGTGGAACTGATGAGGGCAGTCTGGCAAAAGAATTATTGCCGTGCCTTCAAAATTAATTATTTAATATTATGAGTGCTTACTGGAAATGGTTATAAAACATATCAGGGAAATGTAATCAAGCATATTGATAATACAGCAGTGATCTCTTCGATGTCAATCGAAAACAAATGTGAAAGGTTGCGAAAGATTTCTTGGAGGACGTGTTTGTGTGTTTTTTCTAAAACATTGTGGCACATGATTCTGAGTACAAAAGCAATTCACTTCAAGAATCCTGAAGATCCCCACTGCAGTATACGAAACATTCTTTTATCAGCTCAAAGCAGATGAGGTGTGACCCCAGCTCACAGATAAATGACTCTCAGTTTTCCAGTCCCAAAGCTGGGGCTACACATATTACATTTTTTTCCCCTATGGAACTGAAGACAGTGCACCAGTGGGGTGGGGAAGTGGGAAGGATAGGGTTGGGTTCACAATCGCAGAACAAACTATTCACAGTCTGTAGACTAGAGGACCACAGGAGACTCCAGCTGGCTATTGTGAGAATAGTGTGCTGGAATAGATGGCCTAATTCAGCAGGACTCTTACATTCTTACAATATCAGAAGGGAGTCCAGCATGGTAGAAATTGTTGCAGTAGACATGGGGTACTAAGGATCAGTGTGAGAATGTTTGGGACCTGAGAAGAATATTTGAATCAATAAATAAAAGTTGCCTTAAAGATGATGATGATGATGATGATGATGTTTTCCAAGGGCTGTTCTTACCATGTCTGGATAAAAGGAGAGCAAAAGAGAGAGTTCTTATGAATATAAATAATTATGGATGTATTTATGCCAACTTTTATTCAAGATCATTTTAATTTCATTGCTTAGGAGAAAAAACATTAAGTCAAACATAATTTATCAGTCAGCAGTCCCCAGACAATTAATCATGCAAGGTGTGGTAAGTTTTGAGAGCTTTTAATAAGCATTGATATCTCAAATTAAATAATTTAGCACCTTTAATGGTGTGAATTTAACTATGCTGTGAAGTTTCTGTTGGAGTCAGGCTAAATTTTTAGCTGGCTTTTGTACAATTGCTTCTTGAGGGGAATCAGGACACAATCCTAACCCCTGCTGGAATAGGCAGGCTAACAGGCCTGCCCCATATTCAGCATGGGGTTGCAGCAGGCTGCGGTGTAACCTGGGACAAGAGGAATCTATTCCCCTTCCCTCGGGTAATGTGGCAGCCGCTCTCACCACTTTCTACAAATGATGCCCTGGAGATTGCGTTTCTACCAATGCTGCTCTAACACATCATTGGTAGAAAATGGATTTGATATGGCAATTGAGTATTTAAATGTCAATGGGAGACGGTGCTTCAAACTATTGTTCCCATCACAGGAGATGGAGCCTACCTGTTCCAGTCCCTCTCCCATCTCATGTATGTCTCAGCTAATGGCTAGGGAGGTGTGGAAGCTCATCATGAGGCATATGGTAGACAACTGGGAGGAGCTCTCCATCATGTTCCATGACAGCAAGAGGAACTACTACACTACTTCTCCTGAATACCTCAATCACATGTCCCAACCCTTTATTTATGGTGGTTCAGCTGAGCAACTGAGTTGGCTTTGAGGTTTACCACATTGAGGAACTCTATACGAGTCTTGATGCTGAAGGTTACCCCATGAGGAGGTTACACTTTATGCAGGACTTTTCTAGGGGCCATTTTGATGCTTATCTGCCATGTGAACCTGAAGAAGTGTCCACCACACCACCGACAGCCCTATTGAGCCTCACACCTTTACTTGTACCTTTGAAATTTGAAGTCTAAAAACTGTAATGTGAGGTTTCAAATTAAAGTGAATTTTAACCTGAACACGAATGTGGTATTGGCCATGTCATTCGATGGAACCATGACTTTTACGTTTATCTTTACTTTTGCAAATACTTTTGCAAAGCACAGGTACTATGGCACAAAACCAATTCAAGATACAAAAAACAACAATTTATTAACAAAAAATGTGATGGAACCATGACTTTCAATAATTACAGGGTGTTATTTGATATCAGATAGTTGTGCTAAATTTAAATTGTTCATTGCAATCAAAGTTTTTGGAGTCAAAAATAGATTTAACATAGTTAGATAGCACAGTGAAGCACAGGTATCAAACTAGTGTGGTAATCCAGAAATTGCATCCCCCCCAAAAAAAAATTTGATATACCTCTGCTTACCAATGAACACAACTGTAATCACTCTTGTAGTTCATAGCATCCAAGGACAGAATTCCTCTTTCTTTCACTAGCATTCATGTAATTCATGTAATTAACTAGCATCACATACAAAAATAAGTCCAATTTTTCAGTCATACTAAAGCTAGGACAATCCCAAACCACAGATTCATGAACAATTTTAATAATTTGGATCAGTGTCCTTTTCTCCATTAAGGCCTTTCTCTGTTTGCAGAATGGATTGCTGCTAATGGACAACCGAGCCAGCTGTCTCATTATTACCCTCTTTATTTCAAGTGCAGTACTTAATATTCCAATAACAAGATCTGAAAACGCCATTTAACAGTTTTCAAAAAGGGAAATGACAGACAATCCCAAAACCTCATCTTAGGACTTGCTTGCTTTATCCATTTATTTAGCCACATAGAACACTTGGTGAATGACTTATTGTTGAATGTGGGATGCAAATATTCTTAATAATAATAATTCAATCTCATCAGGGCTCAGCCCTCAAATCCCCGTTCAATGACATGGCTCAGCAATAGAATGAGAAAGAAATCATGTATGTTTTTGTGTATGTTGAGAGTGCCAGTCCTTCATATTGGGACATCAGCCTGAGACATGAATCTAAAATTACGTTATAGTGCTTCTAGGACCTGGGGAAAACACTCAACTATCTCTCAGTTCAGATCAGGGGTCTCCAAACCTTTTAGCTGGAGGGCCGTATCAAATATCTGGCACAGTGTTGAGGGCCAGAAAAATAAATATAAAATTTAAACGAATGCATTAGAGACAGAACTTGAATAAATGAATGGGCTCAAGTTCTAGGATTCCTCCAAGCACCAACACACACCACAGAAAAACAGCACACACTTAATGGACTCCCATTCTCTCATCCCACAAGCAGCTTACTTATATGTGCTGGAGTAAACATCTCAGAACCAGATCACAGGAAAGGAAACACTCAGACCATGTTCTGAAGGCCTGGAAGGTCTCACTGATACTCAGAAAGCCATCTAAGGCCTTCAGAGGGCCTAAAAACATCAGTTCTGGGTGTTTGGGAAAACCAGGAAGTGACTATTTTTGGCCTTCTGAAGCTGTGGAGGCTGTGCATGGCTCCCCTGGCCCTCAGAACACCCTCTGCACACAACCAGAGCACAGTTTGGAGGGTGCATCCCCTGCCAGCAAGGTCAGGAGGGCCAGAGGCTCATAGGGGATCAGAGGCTTTCTGCAGGCCAGATAGAGGTCACATCTGGCCCCTGGACCAGGGTTTGGAGACCCCTGGTTTAGACTCATAAGGCACATCATCCCAATAGACCCTGCTTTATCCTGGATCCATGTGTAGACTAATGTCAATCCTGAATTGGGGTTGCTGCCCAATGCTTCAATCTGGGTTTTTTACCTATTGGACAATGGGGAAAAATGGATTCTGCTGGCTTGGCAACATAACAACAAATGCATTTGGGAAAATTTGGAAAAGTACTCTGCCAGTGTGTGCTGAGTTTTTGTATGTGTCTATACCAGATTATCTGATGATACCACAACAGTTCTTAAAAGTGACAACTGCTGTCATCGGACCATGTTTGAGGGTCCTGGATAATTATATAGTATAGTTAAGTTTATTTATTTATTTATTTATTTATTTATTTATTTATTTATTTTCTACCCCACCTTTCTGCCCAAGGGCACCCAGTTCAACTGAAGTCCAACTGAACTTGAAGTCCAAGTTCAACTGAAGTCCAGCTAATATCTATGCAACCCTGGGCTGTTCCTAAACATTTCTTCTCATGTGACTCAGGCTGCAATCCCATACACACTTTCCTGGGAGTAAGCCCCATTGAACACAATGGAACTTACTTCTGAGTAGACATGCATAGGACTGTGCCGTCATTTCATTCTTTCACACTATATTCTATTCAGTGATTTCTGTCCTTAGCAAAGCTTTCCATAGACAACCCGGACTCCATCATTTGCATTTTTTAATTGAAATCATTGTGATACTGATACACAGTGTCCTATAATTTCTGCCAAAACTAGGTTCTGTAGCACCAGAGTATCTGTCTACAATTGACTTATGGAACTGTGTCACGCCTGCCTGCACTCTGCTAATAGGAATTTGTGGTTCGTGGAGGTCATAAGCCACAGTGTCAACTCATGGTATTGCTCTTTATGCATCACCTGCCTATGAGCAAGATAAATGAATACTTGCATGAGCCTCCCTCTTCCTGATCAAGGCTGTTCTTATCAGTCGGAGGGACCTGCAGTGTGCAGCCTAAAGAAATGACATAGGTATTGCTTACTTGATGGCAATTAAGTCACATTGCTTTTGTTGATTTCCACCTCCTTGATGCCTCAGTTCCTATTGCCACAGCCTTTCATTCAAAACAATATCCTACAATCAATACACTTGAACCACAAATTCAGACAGCAATAAAAGTTAAAACTTTTTAAAAATGTTACAAAGTACCAGAACTCTTGCAATCTATCTCTCCGTTCTATTCTAATACCTATCTATAGAGTCTTTTTGTTATAACTGTGTCCATTCCTGCGGAACCATGCATTTCAATTTTTCAGCGGCTACAGTTTAGCATCTCTTACAGCACATGCCTATGCTTGTCTTCTCAGAAGTAATTCCCACTGAGTTCAATGAGATTTACTCCTGGGTAAGTGTGTACAGCATTGTAGCCTTATTTAGTACCTCTCTATTGTCGTTGATTGTAATATACCAAGGAGTTCCTATAGCTTTGTGGTAAGTCAGGGATTCTCTCACTCTTTTTTTTTTTTTTGTATTAATGTCTTTTTTGTATTAATGCAACTTTCTGATCAGCTATGTGTTGGACTTGATACATTAGTGACCATATGAGTCATTGAGAATAAAACAGCCAATATTATCATGCCATTGTACAAATCAATGGTAAGGCCACACCTGGAATATTGTGTCCAGTTCTGGTCGCCGCATCTCAAAAAGGACATAGTGGAGCTGGAAAAGGTGCAGAAGAGAGCAACAAAAATGATTACGGGGCTGGGGCACCTCCCTTATGAAGAAAGACTGCAGCGTTTGGGGCTCTTCAGTCTAGAAAAAAGGCGCCTGAGGGGGGGACATGATTGAGACATACAAAATTATGCATGGAAGGGATAAAATCGATAGAGGGATATTCTTTTCCCTCTCTCAAAACACCAGAACCAGGGGGCATCCGCTAAAACTGAGGGTTGGGGGAGTTAAAACAGATAAAAGGAAGTACTTTTTTACCCACCAGGTAGTTAATCTGTGGAACTCTTTGCCACAGGAGGTGGTGATGGCATCTGGTCTTGATGCCTTTAAGAGGGGATTGGACGGATTTCTGGAGGAAAGGTCCATCGTGGGCTATAGGCAATGATGGATTGTGCAACCTCCTTACAAAGGTGGTGGGCTACTGGTACCGGGTGCAAGGGAGTGGCAACAGGATGCAAGCACCTTGTTGTCTCATGCCTCCCTGGGGTACCTGGTGGGCCGCTGTGAGATACAGGAAGCTGATGGGCCTTTGGCCTGATCCAGCAGGGCTCTTCTTATGTTCTTATGAGAATTGCAATCAATGCATAGGCCAGTGTTCTTCAACCTTGGAGTTGGGATCCCAATGGGGTCATGAAGGCTTAGTTGTGGGGTCGCAGTAATAGGAATAAAATGAATAGGAAGGAATTAATAGGAGTAAAAAGTAATAGGAATGAAAAGATTGAAGACCACAGGACTAGAGCACCACCAGATAAAAGGGGATGCATCTGGACTACCCATTCAGGCACCAGGAGATTGTGTCCCAGTCCTGCTCAGGTTCTTAGCAATTGTGCTAAAATAGTTTTCACTAGTGCCAGGCTTCATGGTAACTTTTTCTATTCTTTCTAACAAGAATATTTGGCTGTAGTGAACAATGCTGGAGGCATAATAGGGATGGGAGCAGGGCAGAAATAGGGTGGACAGTGTCTCGGGAGGGGGACAGTATCAATGGTGGATCCCCAGTCACATACTTTATATACTAATTTATTGGGGTCATGGCACAAAAGACCACTGGCATAGACCGAGGCAGCAATCCTATACACACTTAGCTGGGAGTAAGTTCACTGAACTCAATGGGGATTACTTCTGAGTAGACATGCATAGGATTGCACTAAAAGTGATGTGAATACTTTCTATAGTTCAATATCCTAGCTAGCCATCCACTTTATGGGAAGTTGAGATGGTCTTGCTCTTGATCATTGGCATCGTATCCTTCAACCCTTGAATTTTCTTTATTTCCCTCTTCTCTCCAAGCCATTTCCCCCTCTTGTATTGTGTTTCTTAGGTTAACTTGCAAATTGCCTTTGGCAGAATGGGGGTAAATAAATGCAATGCAGAAGACTGGAATCCTATACACACTTAGATGAGAGTCATTCCTGTTGAACTCAGCACTATATTGAACCATTTTCTGTTGAACTCTAGAACTTTCTTTGGAGTGGACATGCATAGTATTGTGCTGTAAATAATACATGTGAAGTCCTCAAGCTGTTGGAAAAGTACTATCTAAATGCTGTACCTTTTAAGCTGTGAATTGTTCACTAATCGTGACCAAGTAATTATAAGCATGTGTGAATCTGTCCATTCTGCTACTTTGCCAGCCTTAAGTTTCAATAAAGGAAGCAGGCAGAATGAGTTTGGGTGAATACAGGATGGTAGTTGAAGTGCTGCATGCTGCAGCCTGTGTACAAATCCAGATTTATTTTCTGTACATCCCCGAATTGAACAGCAGTATGTTTTTGATTTTTTTTCTAAACAAAACCTGTTAAGTGTATTGCCAGATTGAAACAAAGACCTTTGGGGAAGTGTTACAAATGATTCCTCAGTTCTTCCAAAAAACCCTCAGTCCTACAAAGTTCTAGAGCTGAACACAAGTAGATCAGTGAGGACATACCTGAACGGCCACATGCTTTTTGTGCAGTTGCAGTTACAGAAAATGCACTGCAATGTGATAGTGAAATGCTGACCAGTATGAATGGTCCAAAGAGGACTTATAGGGTTGCCCCAAAGCTGAATATGGCATTACCCCATCAATCTGTCCTGTTGGCATATGATAAGGGTTACAAATTAGCCATCCCAATCATATTTGCTTTCCACTTTTGGGTCCTCTACTGTAATTTAATTTTTAAAAAAAAAGAAAAAAAGAGGGATAGCAAAATGCTTGGGTATCCATAGCAACCACAGCACTGGCATTTGCATTGACTTTGAGAGTACATGCAGCAGATTATGGCTAAATGCTCTTTGCCCCATTGTGCTTGGACTCAGGTTGCTAATAGAAACACAAAGCATTTAGGAAACTATTGATACACTGTGGGAATTCATAAGCAATTGAAACCTTTGTTCTGGAAAAAAAATGTGATTTCAGGGGGATTATATAGAAAAGTTTTCTGGATTGCTACGATAACACCCTGGTCTCCTTGGAGTTGTAAGGTTGTATGAAAGATGCTGAGGAATGACCACAATCACAATCTTATGCATACTTACTAGGGATCAAGGACCCAACCCTAATGAAGTGTTCTGCTGGCAAAAGAGCAGCTATGGCAATGGAAGTGCTGCTGTGACAGCGCTAGTGACAAGGCCACGTGTACTGGTGGCTGCAAAATTGGCTTTTCATGTGTCCGATTTGATAGTAAACAAATTGCCTGCAACCAGCAAGACCTCATGCTTTAAAAACACAATCTCAAAATGAGTAGCAACTAATTAAACACAAATAGATACAAATAAAGCTCTGAAGGTACTCCAGGAATACCAGATGTGTATTTCATTACCTCTCAAAAATGAAAAAAAAAATATTTACAGTAGGATAATCAAACACTCTGGCTCTTCTGGATTGCATTGAATAAGCAGAGTCGTAACGTTCTGTCCCAGCGCCTGGGGCAGTGACATCACGATTCTGCCCATTTACGCCCCCAGGATAGTGGTGTCACAGGTTCTTCCCGAGGAGGGGCAGGTGCAGGAGGTGGCCAGTTCCCTCTTCCCTCAGGGAGAACCTGGAGGAGACTGGTCCAAGCACGAAAGCAGTCTCCCCCGGCATCTCCCTGGAGGTGGGGGTACACATGAGTTCTGCAGCACCTCGTTCTTCAAGGATGGGGAAGGCTGCCTCTGCACTAAAATCTCCCCCAGCATTTCCCCGGAGGAGGAGGAAGGCTGCCTCTGCGCTAAAAGCACAAAGGTAATCTCCCCGAAGGAGGGGGTGCTTGCAATCGCCAGCGCCTCCTCCTTTGGGGACAGCCCGAAGGTTACTGTCTTCCTGTCGCTTGCGCTGTGAAGGCAGTCACCTCCATAATGAGGGCGGAGCCTGGGGCCAGTCCTGAGCCCCCATTTAGCCCAGCGCCTGGAGCAGGTGCTCCTCAGGCTCCACCCCTGTTATGGTTCTGAGAATAAGATACTGATAGCCCAGTCCTAACAAAAGGAAGTGCTGATGGAGCACACGTTCTGCCAGTCCTGGCTGCCACAAAAGCTCTGTAAAGCTCTTTGCAGCATTGCAGTACTGCATGCCTTCCTGTGCATGCCAGTGGAGTAATGTAAGCTGGTTGGAGCAGGTAAGCCCTGGACAATGGGCAGAATGGGGTGGGGATGGCAGAATGGGAAGGAGATGGAGGGTAGAGTGGTCAAATTAGGCCTGGGAGGTGGGGTGGGTTCAGCAGCATAAGCAAACACAGAATCCCAACCCCCTTTCTAGGCCTGATCCTCCTGTACGGATCAACGTGGACTTGCCCAAGTGATATTGCTGGTTTAGGTCCAGGGCAAATGTCCCCTTATCTCGAGAAAGACCTCCAGAAGCCAAAACGTCTCCAGGGAATGCAGTGGAAGCTGCACTGATGCCACTGTATCACCGCACAGGGATTTAGGTCGTACTGGGCTGGCCATTTCACAAGGCAAATAGCCACAATATGAAAAGTTTGGTTTCTTGGCTGCTGTTACATCTAGCATAAAATGACAAAATAAAGCAAACACTTATCTGCTTCCTTTTTCATGTATTTAATCTGATAAATAGGATTGGCTTTCATGTGTGCTATGGGGAAAGTTCACCCAGGAAATTTGAATGTATGGACTACTAGTGGAAAAGCTTTAGGAGAAATATTGCCCATTCCTGAGCTTCTCATAACCTGGGGATCGTGTGTGTGTGTGTGTGTGTGTGTGTGTGTGTGTGTTTGGTCCCAACCATGAGTGTGAGATTCCCCTTCCCTGTGGAAGGGTTGGCTCCCGGCGAGAGCAGGGGGCGTGGCTTGAGGGAATTTTAGCCGCCCATGCTCCATTCTTTCCCAGTTTTCACTCTTGATCACATGCTGGTACCTGCCCTTTGGGTGTCTGAGTTTTCCTGGTCGCCTGTTGGGGTCGGGCAGGAATTGTTCTATTCACCCAACTGGCATTGATGCATAGTTTTTTCTTTGCCTACCCCAGACTGTTGGGGGCTGCATGCTACCATCTCTGATCTCTTTAATATCTCGGTCACTTTCTTTGGTAGTGCGGGTTCAAAAGCAGGAGCAGGCCCCTTTGGTGTGCACCTTGTGGGCAGCAGGGGCAGGAGTAACCCACTCCCTCTCCTCAGGAGCCAAGTGGCTTGAGGGGAGGGGGAGGGAATCATGAGAACAGTCTTATCAGGCATATGCTGCGTCCATTGCTGTGCTCAGTCAGACTTGGAATTTGCACTCACCTCTCGCAGCTATCCTTCTTCTTCACATTTTATGTATGGTAATGGTACCCAACAGTAACCATGATCAATAGGCCAGATCGTTTTAAAACCGGATGATTGCCTCCGGCCCTGAAACATTGCAGTTAGCCATTTCATAAGAGGAGGCAGCCTCCCTGAAGTCATTATTAAAGGATGAATTATTAATTGCTGCTGTTCAAACATTGATCTTAAGAATACATCGTGTACATACACTTAGCTACTTGGCATAAGTAGGGAAAGATATTCCATGGTGGTGACTGCTCAGAGGCCTTCCTTCATTCTGTTGTCCCCTCTGCCATCCCTATTACTGTACATCAGTCTGATCACCTGAAGTTTATACCCAAGCATACCACCATAGCAGGAAAGAATAATGGGATCAGGAAGGTGGGTAATAGGACAGTCCAGTGATGGGATTTCACAAATTGACAAAGGGAACACTGGGCGGGACTTAGGCGGGACTTCCGCTTGAGTGGCAGCCCATCCGCAGCATTCCGCAGCTGTCCTGGCCTCGGGGGGGGGGGGCTCCCGCTCGCCGCGGGGGACAGTTGAGGGTTGCACCGGATGCCTGGGCAAGCAGCGATGGGGCGCACTAACTGGGGGCAGCCCCTCCCCCCGAGGCCAGGACAGCTGCGGAACGCTGCGGACGGGCAGCCAATCACCCGGAAGCCCCGTGTTAGTCCCGCCCAGCTTTACCCTTGTCAATCTGTGACAGTCCTGCCTCATGTATCTTTGCTAATCAAATGATCTGGAGATCATTCCATCGGTGATGGAGAAAGGCCTTCCTGAGCCAGCATGTATGTCTCATTTCAAACAAATCTCTCTTTATCATTCTGCCCTGCGTGCCTTTTAAGCAGCTGCTGATAATGTACAAGCCTTCTCTTTGTTAGCTGTGTGTGTTCAATGAAAAACTTGAGAAGAAAAATAATAATTTTGTATGCAGGTGTCTACAGCCATGCTGTGAAAACGTTTGCTATGAACCTTTGCAATCACCCATGATTACTCATAATAGGATATATTATAAAGAAATAACTTAGATGGTCCTTTGAGAGGCACTCTTTAACCAGTGCAAGTCACTATGGGCGCAATCCTAATCTGGAGTTAGGCTGGTACAGTTAGGCCAGCAAAGTTTGGTCTGCACAAGGGACACCATAAAATATGTTTGGACCACTCTTGGAGTCAGAGAGGCCAACACAGAGACATGCGCCATCCTCCCTGACTCTGAGAGTGATCCAAACGTGCTTTATGGTGGCCCTTGTGCCAGCCAAACTTTACTGGCTTAACTGTGCTGGCCTAACTCCAGGTTAGGATTGCGCCTTAAGGCATATTTGTGTCAACTCCAGAGTCGGGGAGATCAGCGCAAGGACTGGTGTGCTGGTGCTCTGTGCTGGTGTTTCCGCTCCGATTCCCAAACCTGTGCCAGGAAGGCAACCAGGGGGTTACTGGGGGAGGCTGGAGAGTTGGGGGGTGAGAGGAGGACAGGGCAATTAAGTCGGGGGAAGGCAAGGGGAGGGCAGACCCATATTGGCAGACTGGCCAGCATAGGCTGGATCCAAACCCAAGCCCCTGGCCTGGTTGGCGTTCCCCAGGCCTCTCAGATTTGTGTCAAGTGATGCAGATCCAAGAAGTCCTATTGGGATGGCTGCCATGCAACACAAGGTAAGGGGAATGAATTTGGGATTAATTCCCTGGGTTGCACTGCAGCCAGCTCAACTCTGCACTGGATATGGGGCAGGCTGGCTTAAGATCGGGCTATGAATCTACCAAAGAATTTTAAACTCTGTGCAGAAACAGGTGTAGATGGGTAACTGCAAACACATTAACATTGAGTTCAAGGAGACTTGCTTCCAGGTAAGTGTGGATAGGATTATGTCTTGCAAGTTGTTCCAGCATCTCTACCACTGAGCAATTTGAACTGGAGCGGGGGTATGGCTCCATTGTAGAACACATGCACAGGCTGGAAGAAGTCCCAGATTCAATCCCAGGCATCCCCATGCCGGCCTAGGAAACATACTTCTGTCTGAAACCTGAGAGTTGATGCCAGTAAGTAGACGCAACATTGAACTAGTTGGATCAATGGTCTGTCTCATCCTGTATGTAGCAGCTTCCTATGCTCCCGATCAGCAAATAAATGTGGTCATTGCCTCTGTCTATGACTGGCTGCATTGCAGGAGCAATTTGAATCACACCAGGTGAGTGGAGCTTACTTTGCTGTGTGGCTGAAAGGTCACAGCTTCTGTTTTATCCACTCAGTGGAATACATGATTTTCCACAGGTGAATATAGAAATATCCATTATACTGTATCTCTGTGTAGTGTTTTAGTAATTTAGCACCTAAAGATATGCATGCTGTGTGGGATTCATAATTCTAAGTAATGCAATTTATTCATATTTAGGACTGCCTGAAGGGATCAGCAGGCCCAGAATGAACAAGATCCTTCAAGAATAATATAATGTATATTAAAAATCTGGTTTGCATCAAAGAAGTTCAAGAAACTTATATGAACATATTTACAAGCCCTTACAGTATACTCAGATATCGATAGTCTATTATTCCATTGCAGGGTAAAACAATGCCTTGTCTATTGAACATGTTGATTTGCTTTTGTTTGATACAAAAGTCAAGTGTTATAGACTGGATTTTGTATATGCTGCAGTTCTGTGGAAGCATTGGGAAAGGCTTCATGATGTAAAGTGGGTCTGGCTGACTCATGCAATTTGATTTCCATGCCAGTTTAAGGAAATCAAGTTAGGGATAAGCCTAGATGGGGCTACATGTTTTGTGAGCATGTTTGCCACTGCAGAACACACTCCTTTCTCCAGCAATATTTTCCATCCCTTTGTAAAAGGGTGCAAAACTGCCCACAAGGAAGTAGATGCTGGGAGGAAATGCCCGGTTGACAAGGCAGTGGGTTGATGCTGGCTCGCCTGCAATCAATTTTGTTTTGTTGACTACGTGGAAGGAACAGAATGTAGATGGGTAACTGCATTCACTTGCATAGTTGAATGCATAACCCAGAAAGGGCACAATCCAAACCTGGAGTTAGGCCGGCACAGTTAGGCCAACAAAGTTTGGCTGCCCCAGATGACAATGCAAAGTATGTTTGGGCCACCCTTGGAGTCAGAGAGACCAGCACATAGACGTGCACCATCTTTCCTGACTCCAAGAGTAGTCCAAACTCATTTTAAAGTGGCCCTTGTGCTGGCCAAACTTTGCTGGCCTAACTGTGCCAACCCAACTCCAGGTTAGGGTTGTGTTCACAGTTGCATATCTGAATGCATAACCCAGTAAAAGGAATATGGTAGGAGGGACAACATAATCTATATGTGCATCCATGTGCACATTTATCAGGCGTGCCAATCACCTGCACATTATTTTCAGGCTGCACCAGGTAGTTTTGAAGTTTGGAGATATCATCACTTTCAATGGGATGTTTGTGTAGGTATGCATCCTGGTGTGTATCGCCATCAGCATTCTGCCTCAACTATTCATGTCTAACTACATATGATTAGAGTTGTGCTAGGGATAAAGTCAGTGATGTCATCTGGTAATGAAGAGCGGGAACTCTAGGCGGGACTTACGCGTGATTGACAGCCCGTCTGTTCCGTTCCACGGCCGCCCTGGCCTCGGGGGGGGCTGCCCCCGGTTGGCGCGCCCCACTGCTGCTCGCCCAGGCACCCGGCGTGCCCCCCACCCATCCCCCCAGGCGAGCAGGGGCCCCACTGAGGCCAGGGCAGCCGTGGAACAGAACACATGGGCAGCCAATCACGCGTAAGTCCCGCCCAGCGTTCCTGTTCTTCATTACCAGATGACATCACTGGATAAAGTCCCTCTGAAAAGATGTTGGGCAATGACACTGCCCATGAACGACAGGGAGCTCTGGCCCAGTGTCTTGCTGGTGTCCCCCGCTCTTGCCGAAGGGCTTGCAGGCCAAGGGAATGATAGATGAAAATAGAAGTGACAAAATGTTCAGAAAGTAGAGGCTTCGCAAACATTTTTTGTGCTACTGAAATAGTAACAATCACAGAAAAACAGGAACTGCACAAAAATTCAGTATGATACTAAATATGATCATTTTTCCAGGTTTCCACAGAGATAAGTCAAAGCACAATAAGTGATCTGATCTGATAGGGTGAACTGTGTTTTCAGGCTCAAAAACACCCAGTCACTCTTGCTTCCATTTTCATTTAAAGAATATATACACTTGTTTGCTGTTCTTGGGGTTTTTCTTTTAAAGCATTACTCATAAAGCCTTTTTTGGCTGAACTTCACAAGCCCTAAAGAGACACATTGGAGAAAGACGCCTAACTTTACAAACCTGTTGTTCTGAGCAAGCCTTGAAGAAACACAGTCAAGATGGGGGGGGGTCATCTTTGGGACAATGGAACCAGTTGGTTCTTGTAAATTTACTGAAACTGCAGGGTTCAGTGCAGTTTTTAAAATCCAGATTGCATTCGTTTGGCCATATACTGTGCATGAATAGCTCTCATCTAGTCAAGCAATATATTGATTGCTTTTTCCCAAAAGTACTGGGAAAAGACCAAAGAAAAGATGGCTTAGTAACATCCTACAGAAGTGATTCCCAAAGTCCTACTCAGATGTTGGGAACCCAGGGGCAGCCCAATCCTGAGCTGCCCTACCGCCCATGACAGTAGCCGAGTGGCTACCGTTGCATCCATCCAGCGCCGGGTTATTTAGCCAGCACAGAGGTGAGGGCCTTCATACACGGCTGTGCTCAGCGGTGTCATCCTCAAATGAAGTTCCGGAATGCTAGGCGGGACTTACCGCTTGATTGACAGGCTGTCCATGATGTGTCGCTGCCTGCCCGCCTACCGTGCAGGCTCCCTCCGGTTGGCGCGCCCCTCCACTGCTTGTCCAGGCACCCGGCATGCCCCCCAGGCAAGCGGGCACCCCCTCCAAAGCCAGGGCAGCGACACGTCACGGACGGGCAGCCAATCAGGCAGTAAGTCCCGCCTAGCATTCCGGAACGTCGTTTGAGGATGACACCACTGCCTGTGCTGTCCTACACAGAGGTTGGGATTGGCAAGTAACGTTGCTGCCAGTCCCACTCCCTGCTCCCCTCCCCCCCCATGAATGCCCTCCTACCCTGCCGTAAAAGACTGCAACACCAGCAACTGGTGTATTCACCCCTCGCCGCCTTGTGGTGCGGCTTCCGGGGGGTGCAGGGCCAACATTAGCCTGGCAGTTACCCAGCACCAGCGATAGCAGCTTGCTGCCGGTGCTGGAGATGTTTTATGGCACCTTTTGTGATACAAGTGTAAGTGGTATTTTCATACCTCCCCCGCTAAGCCCGTTAGGATTTGCCTCTAAGTCTTTGCATGGGCAGGGGGAGGACAGCAATGCAATCTCTATGATCGTGCTGCTGCAGGGCAGGGAAGTAGATGTTTTCAATTCATTTCTGGGTCATTATGGCTCTTTGGAGGTCTGGGGAGCCTGCGACCTCCTCCTGGAAAGCTTCAAATTGCTGTTAAATTTGTTATTTTATAAATAACATTATTTTTATTAATAAATATTTTATTAAAAATAATTATTTTTTTAAAAAAAAATAATTTTATATTTTCCTCAAATGGAAGTGTTTCTTTTTCCTTTTCACAGCAATATGAAACTGCTTGGAGGGCTGCAGAAGGTGTTGCAGACCCTCCAGACCCTCCAGAGTGCCGTAGCAACCCACAGGTGAGTTGAAAACCCTCTTCCCTGCACAGCACCAACACGATCATGAAAATTGTGCTGCTGCTGATTTCTGGGCCATTCTCCTGAAAAGGGAATCACCCTATTCTGCTGCTGGGTCATGACCCATCAGTTTGGGAGCCACTGTCCTAGAGGATGTGAGATAGGCAAAATGTGGTTTACCAACTGCCACAGGACTCTGTCAAAATCACATGGGATGGCTTATTACCATCAAGGATGCTTGACGATGATGACGAAAAATATAACATGATCATTGACCAATATTCATGGTGGGGGGGGGGGAAGAGAGAGAGAGAGACTAATGCTTAGGGTCCATCCATAGTTGGCGTGATTCCAGATCTATGTGGTGATGAAAATCTGAGAAATAGTTGTTATTGTTATTACCCACAGGTGCAGCAAGTGGGTGGGGTTTATTGAATAATAGTGGAAACAGAAAAACTCAAGCAAGCAATTTTGTCTTAGTGATTGATGAGTTCCATCCCTCCTCCTACCCATAAGGTTTCTATTTAAGTACTGTAACTTCTTTTTTCTGCACCAGTGGATTCACCACCTCATTTTCCTCAAGGTATTGGCTGCTGCTTCTTGAAGGTGCTAATGAGGTATGTCATATCTAAAAATATAAGGCTAATGAAACTATTTCCACATACATAATAAATCTTTTCCTACCCAATCTTTTCAATACATTTGTGTAAACATCCACCAAATGTTGTGGTCGCTGTATTTTCCATGGCAACACGAGATGCTGGAAGCTGATCACAAATTGCGGGTTAGTGGTTAGCAGTCCCAAATACAGCCATGTGAAATATTCTTCAAATATTCAAGCACGCACAGGAGAGCAAATGTTACAAAAAAAAGAACCTGTTACATATATTCTTACTTCTTCTGCCACCCAGCAATGTTCCCATGCAACTTTGCCCCTCCTTCCCCCCCACACACACAAGCATGCACAACAACCGCTTTTCTTCAGAAGTTGCAGATTCATATTTCTGTCACAAATTTGAGCCTTAGAGGGCAGGTGCAGTCAGTTTCAATAGTACTGTGCTATATAAACTAATGGTCTATTTCAATATAAGGTAGCACAAGTTGTTCAGAGACAAGCCTAAAGCAGAGACACTTCTAGCCTGAAATATTCTCTGGGAGTGTTTTCCTTCCATCTGAACTGGAGCAAGTGAAAAAGCTTTGGCAGTGGTAAACTGGGCCTTCTCTAGAAGGGTGTGGGGTCTGGGACAATGGGTCCTAGCTCATGCTGGAGTGATGCTTGAAATGGTGCCTGCATTTTTGGACCCCTCTTTTTAAATTGCATTCACCCCATCTCCTGTCATGACTATTTTTACTTCCTTCCTACAGGCTTATCCTAGTTGCTTCTCAAAACAGGCAGGCATGGAGGGCTGGTGATGTCAGAAGAAATTCAGCTTCCTCCCACTCAGCCTAGGTTAAGGAAGCAGTCAGATGGTGAAGGAGGAATGCGACAATGTAGTTAACGGGGCTTGCTCTAGAAGGTCCCTGCAGGACAGCAATCAAGACTGTAGCAGTTTCCTATTAACACCACGGCTTTCTCACGCGGTAGCTGCTTGAACCATTCGCTAATGGGGCTCAGTTGTATCTCCAAAACTAGACACGAGAGGGCAAAATTGATGCCATTTTTTTGAATCAGCACAATAACATCGTATAAACCCACCATCAATTTTGAAGAAAAAAAAAAGTTTCTCTCAATTTTGCAGGCTTGTGTAATGGAACAGCAAAGTTATCCATATTCCAGTATTTGTTGGTAGATGGTAGGAGGGAGAGGAGAAACAAGTGACCTTTCTTATTCTTCAAAGTAGTCTTCCAAAGCAGTAGCATGCCCAGCCCACACCCGCCTAGGGGCCGGGTCAATGGTTTGCACCCCTAGCATCAGCTCTCCACCCCTCCCCGCCCATTGACATGCCCTTGTGGCATACCAGGCTCCATTTTGGAGCTGTAGGACAGCAAGGGAGGGTAGGCGCATCTTTGAGAGACAGCCTCATGGCCGCCTTCTGCCTGCCCCAGGAGCTCTACATTGAAAGGCTCTTGCCCCCTGACCTACTTAATGGTAGGTCGGTGACTGTTCCAAAGTACCCTTGTGTCTACTGCATTTCCCTAATTCTTCCCCAAACAGATTGTAAGCATTACAAGAAATTGTGTTACGCTGAATAATGAAGAGCATATGGACAGTCCTCGGACATACGCCACCTCTTTTGGTGTGTATGTCCACGGAGGGAAAAGCAAAAGTTTTGAAGAGAGGAGATAAGGTCCGGCCTGCACCATGGCCAATGGATCCATCCATTCTCGACTCCTTCTTTTTCCTCCCATGGAATGCCCCAATCCTTTCCCTAGCCACCTGCCCCTGTCTCTGACTTAGCGGCACCAAAGGCTCTAGGAAGGCCGTTGCCATATGGCCGGTATCACTACTGTTTCTGACAGGCAGCATGCTATAGACTGTCACTTTTCTGCGATGCCTTAAATCAGGCCACACTGCTGGAGCACAAGTTCTGGGATCACAGCTCAACCATAGGATTGAATAGCACAAGGTATTGCTTCACTATTGGCTGAATCTAACATTGATCTCATGTTGCTTCCCCCCACCATAGGTAAAGGTTTCCCCACGACCGAATGGTCTAGTCATGACCGACTGTAGGGGGCGGTACTCATCTCTGTTTCTAAGCATGTAGAGCCGGCATTTGTCCGAGGACAAGCTTCTGTGGTCATGTGGCCAGCATGACTCTACGCCGTAGCGCACGGAACGCTGTTACCTTCCCACCGAACTTGCATTCTACTTGCACTTCTACTTGCACTTCTACTTGCATTTTTAGGTGCTTTCCAACTGATAGGCTGGCAGGAGCTGGGACAAGCAACGGGAGCTCACTCCGTCTCATGGTCTCGAACTCCCAACCTTCCGGTCAGAAAGCCCAGTAGCAGCAGTTTAACCTGCCGCGCCACCACATCCCTCAAAGGGACATATTTGAATGTATATGTATATTTATATACATCTATATAAAAGTATTGAAGAAGACACACTTCTAGACTTTATTTGTCCTTGAATTTATTCCATGTTTTTTAGAAGCTGAAACTGAAACGATAGCTGACTAAACTGACCTACCTTTCTTCTTGGCACTGTTGACCATGGGGGATATTTTAAAGGCATTTGGATGCCTTCCTGTTCTTGATAAAGCCATGCTGGGCTGCCTCCCTACTTTGTCTGTTCTACCATGGCACAAAGCTGAGCTGCATAATAATCATAATAGCTGCCTAAACTTGGAAGGCAAAAACTCCCTCTGACTTAACAGTAGACTTCTGTAGTGTCCTGATCTGAATGCTTAGTTTTCTACCATCTGGACTGAAAAAATCTAGCATTTGAGACTACTTTTTAAAAGCTACTGGCAGGATTTGAAACAAGAGTAGTAACTGGGAATTCATGCTCATCTTTAGCATGTGTGTCCCCCCCCCAAAAAAAAAAAAGTGTGAGGATTTATACTGAAAGTACTGTACAACTCAAAGCCTGC
Organism: Lerista edwardsae; assembly: GCA_029204185.1. Taxonomy (NCBI): domain Eukaryota; kingdom Metazoa; phylum Chordata; class Lepidosauria; order Squamata; family Scincidae; genus Lerista; species Lerista edwardsae. The sequence goes on along the minus strand of JAJKFI010000045.1, from coordinate 7,382,176 downwards.
TTTCCACGTACTAGTAGATTATAATTAATACTGCTAAAGATTAGGGATAAATACAATATATGAATAACTGACCAATTCACCTTTTTCATAGAACTTAAGGTCAAACTTCCATGGACTCATTTATTTATTATAAACAACTGTGATGTAATGCTTAGTGTGCTAGACCAGTGTAATTCATACTATGGGTTGGGACCCACTTGGTGAGTCGCAACTTGATGGCAGGTAGGTCACGGAAAGCCAGGAGCAGCCATCTTGGAAACTGCAGACCTTATTGTGTTATATTCCTTTTATGAGTATTAACAATTTGAATTTTCAAGTGAGGGTTTTAAAAAATTGCTTTTAGTTCACTGCTTTTACATAATATTTTTCCTAATCGTGGTTGTACAATTGCTGCAGTCCAAGAATGCCAATTTGCATTTCAGGAGTATCATTTTATTATGTTACAATGACAGCACTTTCTGCTTGATGAGGTCACTTCCTGCCACAACATCACTTCCAGGTTAATGACAACACTTCCAGTGGGTCCCGACAGCAGTGCCATTCTCAAAAGTGGGTCCCAGTTTAAAAAGTTTGAATACCACTCTGCTAGACTATGACTGGAGAGACCTGGGTTCATATTTCCACTTCACTGTGAAGTTCATTGGGTTACTTTTGTCCAGCCTCTATCTTTCAGCCTAATCTCTCAGAAGATTGATGTGAGGATAAAGGGAGGAGACGAGATAGAGCAGGGATTCACAGCAGGCCGAGTGGCAATCATGATGCCTGCTGAGGAAAGGAAGTGATGTCATTAAGCAGAAAATGATGTCATTAAGCAGGTCATGACCAGAAATAAGCAATTTTTTCTCAATTAGGAATTCATTAGCTGTAAATAGAAAAACACAGATCTTGATCATATGTTCAAGATACAGGAGAGCTTGATTTTCATGCAGGCTACCCTTTCAGCAGTGACATCTCAGCACAGCTCAGCAACTAACAGTAGAGAAAGCCTGAGAGAGCAGATAAAGATCTTCTGGGGGCTGCATATGGCCAGCAGGCCTTATGTTTCTCACCTCTGCCTTAGAGTAGAAGTGGGGCATAAATAGAATAGGGAAAAAAAATCTATTCTTCCCAAGCAGTCTGGGCAGCTTGCACTAAAGAAAAAACAAAAATGGGCTGCATCCTGTAGGGGAATATAGAAGGTGGCAAGTCTCCTTAGGGTAAGGGGACACTCAACCCCTTGCCCTGGGGGGTTTGTGCAGCTTGTGCAATGGGTCTACCTGGACCTGTGCAAGCCACATGGCTGGTGCAAGTCCATGTGCATCCGTGTTAGCGGATCAAGCCTGGGAGGGGGATAGGATGCGGTACCCGCAGCACTATTGATCCTGCCACCTCCCAGGCCCAATCTGCCCATCCCCGCCCCGTCAGTAAAATCAAGTGAGTGAAGTTGTTTCAACGCTGGAGAGATGTGCTCCGTTCACTTGGTCCTAGTGAAGAACATGGTCTCTGTTATTGTTATACTAACTGCAGTTTCCTAGCAATCTTCAAGGGCAATTCCATGTATAGCTCATTGCACTAATCACAGTGGGAACAACACTGATACCACATGGCATTGAAAACAAAGCAAAAAGGGGAAAAATGAAGTAAATTTGACAGTCCATCCATAGACTAAACCATCAAAGGAAAAGATACAACAAGACAAGGAACAGGGGTGGGCATACATGTCTAAGCTGCTGTCACGTTTCATTAAAAAAAAAAATTCTAAGGCAACTTTGGTGCTTCCTGCTTTGCAGAAATGAATTTTGAAAGCAACACTGAATACTTTGCTAGGACTAGTAACATCACTGGGTGGGTGGCATTCAGCATTCCCAAAGTCCTCCTGATCAGTTTTTGTTTTGTTTCGTTGAAGAATCTTCACCAGTAGTGGCTCTCTGAACCACTGCTTCTTTCCTCTAATCTAAAGCTATAACCCTATTCATAATTTCCCGGGAATAAGTCCCATTGAATATAATGGCTCACTTCTGAGTAGGCATGCATAGGATTACATTACACTGTAACAGCCCAATCCTAAACCGCCCAGCCAGAGGCGGAGGAATGGTATAGCCCAGGGCGGCACGAGCCATGGGCGCCAGCAGCGGCGGGGCGGCATTGCGCGGAGTTCACGGACGAACCCCGTGTGCTGTTTGGCCCACCTGCCCTCCCTGGTGTTGGTTCTGCTCCAAAATGGAGGTATTCCAGGCACAGGGAGGCATGGTTGGGCGACACACTGGGGCGGGGAGATGTGCCGGGGGGCGCGGTTTCGTCGCCCTGCCATGGGCGCACTCGGGGCGCCGTTTGTCCCTGTGCCCAGCTGCCAGGGGCGTAGGGGTAGCAAAAATGCCCAGGGGTGCTGTGCAGCTGCTGGAGGCACCTCAGGAGAAGGGGACATCCAGGTAAGGGTGCTGGCCTGCTATTTTGCCAGCGCAGACTTAAGGGCTTCCATTTTGGGTCACGAGGCCCGACACAAAGGTTAGAAGGTGGCAGGAGTGGGGCTTGGAGGTGAGGGGGGGATTTTGGAGCAGGGAGAGGGTGGCACAAGGGGAGGATCAGGCCCAGGAGGGGGGCGGGATCATCAGCGGCAGCAAAGGCCTCATCCTAACTCCCTCCCCCAGCTGGGAGCCTTACAAAGGTCTTCACAGATTTGTACAGGCTATATTTCTGGCATGGATCTGAGAAGCCCCATAGGGATGGCTGGAGCTTTAGTGGGTCAGGGGTCTCCTTACCCTGAGGAGATCCCCAGCTGGCTCCTAAGCACCACTGGACGCAGCGCAGGCCATGCAGCCTGACTGCGGGAGCACAGCTTAGGAATAGGCTGCCTGCTGCATTTGCCCACACCTGCTACCAACAGCCAGTGATAAGACACAGAGACAACATGACCTGGCGACACCACAGCCTAGCTTGGCTGCCCACTGTTACAGGGGAGAGAGGGAAAGGGCTGCCATTTTCAGGAGTTACTGCAGGTTAAGCATCACATCTAGGTTTACCCTCAGAGGGAATTGCAATAGAGAGCATCTTAGCTTGATCACAGTTCCTTAAATGCTGTATCGTTAGTGAATTTTACTGGCTGCAGGTTGGGAATAGGATCTCAAATAATGTATTTTTCATAAGCCCTCAGTTTAGTCTTTTTAATGAAAAGGTAAAGAGGGGCAATTTATTGTTCTGTGAAAGGAATAACTCAAGGGTGAGCAGGCAGAGACATTTATCTTTCTGTTGATGACCCTCACGAAACAGCATCACTGTACTGTATTGATCTTTAGGTTAATACATCCTATGATGTAATATTGTTAGCATTCATTTTTTATGAGCATGATTTATGAGAGCTACAGGGTCCTGTACTTACCCATCCAGCAGGATGAAGAGAATAATTGAATCTTTGGTTTCCTTTTAATGTTAATTGTCTGTTCTGCATATTTTATAAAGCTGTTTGTTTATTCATTCTGTTAGCTTTAGAAGACTTTTTATTTCCAAAACAAAAGTAGAGCTAGTGAATTTTGTTTACTTCATGCTCGTTTACATTTTTAGGCCACAGCCAAATAAGAACTATTATTGGAGTACAAGTAGAACCTTATTTATTTCCAGGTACATGTGCAAACAAATACATACAGGCAGTGGTGTTATTCTGCTGGAACGCTGGGCGGGACATCCAGGTGATCGACAGCCCGCCCGTCGCGTTCCGCAGCGTTATGCCGTTTGCGTAACCAATTACGCCGCTTGTGTACATTACGCAAACGGCGTAACACTCCAGAACGCGACGGGCAGGCTGTCGATCACCCGGATGTCCCGCCCAGCATTCCGGCAGAATAACACCACTGCATACAGGGCCCAAGCCAATGGGCCGTACTGTGGACGGTACACTTGTACTGCCCGGGCAAATGTCACACAAGGCACTGTAAAGTGCCTCCAATGCCAGCGGTAACCTGTTACCACCGATGCTGGGGCAGTGCCATGGTGACAGCAGCCATCGGTGCCCTGAAGAGAGCCCTGCTTGCCGGTGAGTGGCAAATCCACTGCTCACCAGCAATGTGGCCATTCTGGGTGGGGCAGGAGGGTATTCTGGGGTGGGGGAAAGGCGAGACCGGTGGTGACTCTTGCCGCTGGTTCCTGACCTCTGATTAAGGCCTTACTTGGAGGCCCTTGCTTCTGTGTTGGCTAAAAGGCTGGCGCAGGAGTGAGTAAACCCATTGCCAGCTCTGTGCCCCTACTGCGGCGCCTCCCAGGGTTGCCTGCTGTGGGATGCAGATGCAGCCGCCTGGCTACCACTGCGTTCCTGGACGGTTGGGCAGTTTGGGATTGGGCTGACAAGTGTGCACACGAATCTGTTGTAGCACAGGTTCTATTAATTTCCACTGTACTGACTCATGACGTTCTTTGAATTCAGTCTAGTTTCTTGGGGTATATGTGTTTATTTTGTCTTTCTGGGCATCACAAGGAAGATGGCTATACTATATAATGTGTGAAAACATGTGAAAAAAAAAATGAGATGTGAAAAAATAAACTCATGGCTTTTTTCTTCTTCTCTACAAATGAACATGGGCTCTTGACCAGCAGGGCTCTTCTTGTGTTCTTAGGACCAAAACTACAGTGAGGAGAACACACCCTCTTTTATACGCTTCTAGTTGATTACTCCTCATGACATAACAGAAGCTCAGCCAATGGAACTGGCGTGGGGTGGGAATAGAATATGTTGGGGGTTTTGTATTTTTATGGCATTGTATATAATATTCAATATATAATAAATGGGCATAATTTCAACAATAAGAAAAATATGTGATTCTCTCTCTCTCTCTCTCTCTCTCTCTCTCTCTCTCTCTCTCTCTCTCACACACACACACACACACACACACACACACACACACACAGAGAGAGAGAGAGAGAGAGAGAGAGAGAGAGAGAGAGAGAGAGAATCACTTGTCCAATTTTGAATTATAATTCCTTTTTTAAAAACAACAACATGATATTTATTCTGTGCTTGCTGATTAAAGAAACTATGATTCTCTCATTAGTCCTTTGTCCCTCCCGTTTATCACAAGCATAAAAAACGTAAGATACATTTTGACATCACACTGTGCTGACAAAGAGCCAACTTGAACGCAAAAGGATGCGGAGGCTGCGATGGCTTCCCAGCAGCCGTCATGGTGCATCACGAAGGCAAAGCAGTAAATGACAGTGACGTCTTACGGAATGTTCGGGGGACAGCCAGGAAGGGAGGAATCGGCTGCTTCTCCGTGAAAGAAGTGTTTTGTCCAGCATGCTAAAATGAGCTGCTTGTTGGTGAGAAGGCACTGCTGGAGTCAGGCCAGGCTTTTCAGACTGCCCATTTTTCTTAGCGTCTCTTCTGCTGCTGCATATACTCTATAGTGATTCTGAGTGGCAGAAAAGGATTCTAGCTGCCACCTCCTGCCAAATCATATTTGGACTTTGCAATGAGAATGGATCCCCCCCCATGCGTTTTCCCAGAAAACAAGGGACGTTACTGCACATTCCCTACATGTAGTCAGACATATGATAGATTTTGTCCTATCAGCTCTAGGAGTGATCTTAAACTACATTGAACTGACAGTGCAAGCCTGTGTGTGTCTACGCAGAAGTAAGTCCCATTGTGTTCAATGGGGCTTACACCCAGGAAAATGTGGATAGGAGTGCCGCCTTATTTTGTCATTACGATTCTGTAATTTCTGTACAGAAATCGGAACTATATGATGATGTCTAGTGGCTAGGATAGGTGTTTTTTTAAGGCAAATTCATAAAAGATAGGTTTATCACAATTATTAGTCTCGACGTTGAAATGGAGCCTCCATTTTCACTCTACCTTTAAGTATAAGATTTTGTCTCATAGGTAGAGGTATTTGAAAATGGTGTTATTTATCTTACTCAGAAGCTAGCCCATTGTGTTCAGTAAGTCTCAGGGCACAATCCTAACCTGGAGTTAGGCTAGCACAGTTAGGTCAGCAAAGTTTGGCAGGCACAAGGGATAACGTAAAGTATGCTTGGACCACTCTCAGAGTCAGAGAGCACACAGACATGCACTCATCCTCCCTGAGTGGTCCAAACACGCTTTATGGTGGCCCATGTGCCAGCCAAACTTTGCTGGCCTAACTGTGTCAGCCTAACTCCAGGTTAGGATTGAGCCCTTAGGTTATAGTCCTATCCTCCTCACCAGAAACAAATACCTCTACTCATAGCTCAGTTAATAAGGCAATATTATTATTTATTTTTCGGGGCAGGGGCTGGAAGTATGAGGCCTACAACACTAAACATGTTTTTGAACGAAGGTGACTGATCTTGGCTCTTGTCGCATGATGCCTTATGGCTGCTATTAAATTGTGAAAAATGTTATTGGAGGTTTTATGATTGGTTTTAAAAGACAGTTGATGGCCAGTTGGTTACTGTAGGGGTTGATGATCAGAGTATTATATTTTATTGTGAGGTTTATTGTAAACTACTTCAAAGCTTGCAGTGTGACAGAATACAGATTTGTGAAAACTGCCATTCAAGATGGATATGAAGCTGCTTTTATCCACCCAGAGCCACAAAGGATATAGTAGGCTATGCAACAACATAAAGAACATTCAGATTCTGAAGAACGTGTGAAACTTGTTTCAGACACCCCAGTCCCGGGAGGTGGGTAGATAGAGATGGACCCTAAGGGGGATTTTTGGGGAACCTAAGTTTTGCAAGCAGCCACTCCCCCTCCTTTTCAGAGCTGTTCATAGCCAACATAGCCTCCGTTTTGCTCCAGCTGCTGGAAATGGCTCCAAAGAGAAGGGGGAGCGGCTGCTTGCAAAACTGAGTGCTGCGACCCCCTCTAGGTATGCCACTGGGTTTAGATATTTCTTTCTTGAATATCAGTCTGATTGATCCTGGCCATCATTTTATGCCTCAGACATTGAAGGAAAGTAGTAAAAAAACCTAACAGCGCATACGATTTATCTAGTTAAAAAGTAATTTTTGAGCAAGTAACTCGTCATGTCTTGCACCGTACACTGAAAATATATTTCAGGCTGCTCTCTCCAAAAGATGATTCACGGCTTTGAAGTGTTGGTCTCTGATCAGTTGCAGGATATGGGTCAATTTCAAATGAAGCCATACTTCCCAATTTGGAGAAGCCATTTCGCCTGCAAAACACCAAGCTGTGTCTTGTTGCAGAAACACTTAGATTGCCTCTACTTACAGTGCAACCCTTGCCTCATGCAGATTTATACATTAAATCAGGACCGCCCTTAAGCCAATGTGACCAATGTCATCACATCGGGCCCCGCACTTTAGGGGGCCCCGCACCAGCACAGCAAGCATATTGCCTGCTGCTGCAGCTGGGATCTTTATGGGCTGCAAGTCAGTGGGGAAGCACAGCAGTTTTGTCTTGGGCCCTCCCACCTGACCCTGTCTCCAAACAGCCCCAAATGGGCCTCCTGGAAGCAGCTGTTTGTGATGTGATCTCGAGGTGCCATGCTTTGTGTGTGGCACCACAAGCGATCTTCTGGTGAGTGGGGGCCCCGCAGAGAGGGTAGGGGGCCCCACGAGAATGCCTTGCATTGGGCCCCACTGCTCCTAGAGCTCCTGCATTAAATCTTCATATACTGTATGCAAGTATAATAATCATCTATACTGGATCAGACCAAGAATTCATCTCGTATCGCATTCCCAATACGGCTAACCTGGTGCCCTTGAGAAGAGTGTAGGCAGAATAAGACTGAAATAAACATTCTTTGCTGCTAGCACAGGGCGGCCCTATGCCTAGGCAGCATCGCACTTGAGCATGCTTCCCAGACAATGGCTGTCACAAAAAGTCCATAAAGCACTCCACAATAGATAGGAGACGAACTGCGCCAGTGGAGAGGCCAGCACCAGTCAGCACTGGGCCTCCATGCCAGCAGGATGACTGCTGAGACTCACATATGGTAAATTCCCTGCTGCCTGGTGGGAAGGCTTTCCTGGATGGAGGGAAGAGGGGGGAAGGTGGGGTGGGGCCTGGAATGGGGGGGTCAGGCCCAGGGGCAGTACAGAGTTGGGAGAGGGGCAGGGACAGCAGCAGAGGCCACTGCCAAATACTATCCCCTCTTCTGCGCCTGAAAGCCCTACATGGGCTATTTGAATCTTCACCAGCTATAGAACTGGTGCTGATCTGAGTAGCCGCATAGGGGCTGCTTGGTCCCACCATGGGTTAAACCAGGAACTGATGTTCCTTTACCTCAAGGAGACCTCTGGCTGCTGCCCTGGCCTCACAGGATACATGGCTGCCATTTTGGCTGCTGTACCAGAATGGGCAGCCCTGGTAGGATTGGGCTGTCTGAGCACCCAGGAATCAGAGGTGCCGTGATTTCTGCTATGTACGTTACACTGAATCCTCCTATAGCTATTGATAGACTTTATCCACCACAGTGCAATCAATTCAGACAACACTAAACTCCAATTTACTTGAAGCCGGTATACCTTTCCCTTTTCCCTCATCCTATCTTATACTCTTATCTGTACCCTCAGATCCATAACATTGATCACATCTTAGGTGGGGAGACCACATGAGCAGAACAGATGTACACTGTAGCACTTGTGCTCAAGGTTTTCTGGACCCAGGACAGCATTTTCCGCTGGTCCTGACCTGTGCTTCACCCACAATTGACTTTGCATGACCTCAGTTCCATACTGTCTATACTAGAACAATTCTATATTAATAGGAGGATCACAGAAATCCAATTTGGTCTGGTTTTATTTTTATTTTTTTCTTGGTAAACAGAAGTTCTCTTTGTTGCAGAAGATGGCTCTTCTACCACATCCTTGAAAGTGTTCTTGGGCAAATAAAATACAGCACAAACTTGTTTTCAAGAAATAGAGTATTTAATAATATGGATAATTGGACTCGAAGTGTTTAAAGCATTTGGGAAATTTAAAGAACCAGATCTATTCTGCTTAATAATTAGAAAAGCAGGGGAGACTGCTTTGATTGTTTTTATTGGGGGTGTGTGTAAACATATATTTCTCTGGGGAAAATTGTTTCTTGTCTTCTCTCATGCTTCACCTCTCTGAAGAGTAATTTTTACTTTACGGCAAACATTTATCTGAAGGGATTATTTAAAAAAAACAAATTACGAATTAGGAATTATTTGTTAACAGTTTATCTGCTGAGTTAACTGTTTAGGAATAAGATTACACCGGTTGTTACTTCATCTAATTGAAACCTGGTTGGATTCCAGGAAATTTGAGTTTATTCATAGATGCCTTCATGAAATTGCAGATCATATCAAAGACGGAAGTTGAAAATGATAACTCACTAATCAGGTTTTCAGGTTGAAACCAAAAAGATTTATTGTACACTAATATACTGCTCCATTGGAACAGCACCACTACAGAGTAAACTTCAATCAGTCCCAGGGTTTCTGGAACTAGAATTAAAGATTTCCAATTTGGAAGGTGTAAAGTCTGCCTGAGCCCATGATCTTCTTTTAAACATAAGCACTATATTTGCAATATGTAATGACTTCTGAGTATACAGGTGGAACTTTCTCACCTGTGGTTTTAGACAAGGGTTCTTTGTTAAACAAACGTGCTGTTAATTAAGCATTTTAAAGAAGCTTTTCTTACCATGGCAAGGCAGCTGCAGCCATGAGATCTGCAGCCAATCTCATTAGCTCTGAGATAAGACCTCCTCCCTCATCCCAGGGAGCATGATTAATCACTTCCATCTGCATTTTTTTGCCTTGCTCCAGGGCAAAGGGTATCTCAGCTAATAGATACTAATTGCTATAAGCCCCTGGAGAATGGCTGCAGACCTTTGCCATGGTAAGAGAGGCTTTTAAAAAGCTGAATACTAATTAACAGCATGATTTCATTTAACACATTTGTTGCGTCTGCAAGAGTTCCTAGAACTCTCACAAACAAAAAACGTTCCACCTGCAGTTGTGCCAAGGCCAACAAGCTTTAAGCAGGGCTTGAACTGACAATCCAAGGCAGTGGCTCCCAAACTGTAAGATGTGGCTCCCTGGGGAGCCACAGAAACCAGCTAGGGGAGCAGCAGAATTCTCACACCACCCTATACAATGTACAGGATTACAGCCATGGCCAGTGGCCCAGTACATTAATACAGCCACCAGTCGAAAGCCAGAGAGGCCAGCACACAGATGGGCACCATCCTCCCTGACTCTGCAAGTGGTCCAAATGTGCTTTATGGTGGCCCTTGTGCCCGCCAAACTTTGCGGGCCTATCTCCATGTTAGGACCCTTGCACCCTTAATTACCGATGTCTTTGGTGGGACAGCAGTTGTTCAGTGGTGAAGGAATAGCACTTTACACATATTTGCAGCAAGTTTCTGATGAAACTGATGAAACTTGCAGCATTAAGTTTCTGATGAAAAGTTTCTGATGAAACTTGCAGCATTAAAAATGACTAATTATTAGGTGAAATAATTGCAGTGCTTCAACTTTGTATTTTGAAGAGAGCCTGAAAGGGAGAGCCCAACTGATGGGGAAAAAGAAACAGAAGCTTGGAAACTGCTACTGTAGACGCAATGCATATGTCTACTACCCAACCCTTCTGTAGATGCAATGCAGATGTCTACTACCAACCCTCTGCCCTTCAGGAGAGCTGACCCTCTTCTGACGCCAAAAAGCATAGAAGCAGCATCTCTCGCTGCCATGCCAGTGAAACCTCCAAACTGTATAAGTGCTCCTGTTTAATCTCCCACTAATTTTGGCTGCCAAAGCCGAAAATATATCATCACTTATACTGGCAAAAGGCCGGGGTGTCGCCAGCTGTTCAGAGATCCATGTTTATGTTGGTACTCTTTCTGATTAAACTGCACACGCAGGTTAGCTAATAAGTCTTTTGCTGTGAAATATTCCTGTCTGGCTTGGGCCCAGAACACAAATATATACAAAACAGCTTTCTCTGTAACCTGAGCCAATTTGGCCGTTAATGAAAAAAAGCGTGGTGGCGGGGAGTCTGCATTTCTTCTGGAGCTTCACAGCCATGAATTTCACTCACTCCGCTGGGGCTTACAGAAGGGCCCAACTCACAGTGGGGGAAATGAAACGCACATCACCAGAGTCAGTATTGCAACCATTAACAAGCAGCCTGCAAAATGTATATGTAAACCCAAGGGAACGTAAAAGGTTGGGGAGTGCTCCCGCATCACCTGGGGCCGGCCCATCCACGGAGGGAATGATGCTCCTCTCCAGGGCCAGCCTTAAGCCAATGTGAGCAATGCCATCACATCGGGCCCCACGCTTTGGGGGGGGGGGGCGCACTAGTGCAGTGAGCATATTGCCTGCTGCTGCAGTCAGGATCTCTTAGGGTTGTAGGTCAGTGGGGCAAGCAGAGCAGCTTCACCTGGAGCAAAGCTCTCTCTCAAAGCAGCCCTCTCACCAGCCCCAGCCTCTGAACTACCCCAAATGGGCCTCCTGGAAGCAACTGGCAGTGACGTCATCAGTGATGTCATCCGGGCGCGCCAGGAACCGGAACGCCCGGATGATTGACAGCCCTCCGCCCTTATGGCGGAGGGCTGCCACGCCTCCCCAAGCCTCACAGCGCCCGAATCGCTCCATTTCAGAGCGATTCAGGATGCAAGGGAGGGAGGGCGGGCCCAGCAGCAGCTTGCCCATCCTCCAGAGAGGCGGCGCAGCCCGGCCCTCCGCAGAACTAGCGGAACGGCGTACCGGGCCGTTCCGCCTGGATGATGCCTCTGGACGTCATCCTGTCACCACCAACTCTTTCCAGGTGCCACACTTCGCACATGGCACCACAAGTGCTCTTCTTGGTGAGTGGGGGGGGGCTTGTGGGGTGGGTGGGGGGCCTCTCTCATCAAGGTAGGGGGCAACGGGACTGGCAGATTCAAGGATGGTGTACTGGTTTGAGAGTTGGACTTAGACTTGGAAGATCAGGTTAAAATCCCTGCTCAGCATGACACTTTCTGGGTGGCCTTGGGCTAGTCGTTCTCAGAACTCCCCATCTACACAGGGTTGTTGTGAGGACCAAAGGAGAGGAGGAACCACACACACCATCCTGAGGAAGGATGGAATAAAAAGGTGAAAAACAAATACGTTCAAGGTGTCCTCGCCCCCGACTTTGCTATCCTCCAGCCTCCCTCCAGCCTGCCGCAGACCAAGCCACATTGATCTCCTTCCGCTTCTCCACCCTCCTTCACTTGCAGAATCACCTTTAAGGGTCCTTATGAGGTAGGCGCGTGTGTAGGGGAGCACATTACTGGGGCCTGCCCCAAAGGCACAGGATGGGAAGCAGCATCCTGAGTGGTCCTTTTAATGGAACCTAAAGGATGCTTTGTGGTATTGCACATTACAAACAATGAAGAATGGTTGTTTGTTTTTGTCCTCTAAGGTTCTTTGTTCAAGAACCGCTGTAAGTGCTTGTGGGAGCAGGGGACTGGCAGCAACACTATCGCTATGATCATGTCATTTCTGGGCATAGATTGGGATGGGGGGGGCTGTTCTAGCATCCAGTAGGGTTGGGGAGCCCTGCAGACCCTTCTGCAGGCTCCCTGTGCATTGATTAAAAAAAAAAAAAAAACCTAACATGACCCACTTCCTGGTTGTGATCACCTGTGGCAGGCACTGGTAAGTCTCTCCAGCCCCAATCTATGCTGAGAATGCTGCCATCCCCCAACCCCTTAAGGAGACACAGACAGGGCTCTCCAGGCTGGGGCATTGCCACACCCCAGTTTGAAAACCACTGCTCTAAGGGCTCAATTCTAACTTGGAATTGTTGTTGTTGTTGTTGTTCAGTCGCTAAGTCGTGTCCGACTC
>JAJKFI010000045.1:7331448-7354342 GCA_029204185.1 Lerista edwardsae | reverse complement strand
TGTGTGTGTGTGTGTGTGTGTGTGTGTGTGTGTGTGTGTGTGTGTGTAAGTGTATATGGATGTATGTTATGATCTTTTCCCTTGTCCCAGACTTAATTTGTCTGCTTTTACTGTGTGCAGCATTTACTGGTACAATTATCCCTAAGGTCTAAATCCACAGAGTGACTAGCTGATTTATTCGTCAGCTTAGCAACCATAAAGTGAAGCATCCACAGTACAGCTTACCGGCATTTCCTCCTTTCCACTCTCAGTGCCTTCAGTAGCCATGGGTAGCTTAGCCACATGTTTCAAACAATACTGTGGAGAATTTCTGGTTCGTATCATGTCCTCTGACCAGGAGTGTGGATGGGGAGGGGGGAGAACAGTAAGTGCTGCAGGCACTGCAATGTGACATGTAAGTGACCCACTCACTGTCGGAGCCATTCCGAGATGCCATTTGGTTCAGCAAGTGCCTACATGTTGCTGTTGCTGCCCAGAATAACGCTGACAGTGGGTGGGCCACTTACCCAGCTCATTGCAGTGCCTGCAGTACTTATCATTTTGTCTCCCCTGTAGCTACACTACAGCCTTGGGCAGAGCAATCCTACTCTGCCCGTCTCATCGACACTACGTCATAGTGTTGATGCGACGGCATTAGCCCCGATGCAGGGGTTCCGAGTGGCAGCCCCATGTTGGCGCTAAAGCTCTCAAGCCGAAGTTACAAGTAGCGTTGGCTTAAGAACGCGGACAGAGAGCTCCCCTTGCGCTGACCAAAGCCAGTCAGCGCAAGGGAGACTCTGTCCCGTTCTGGGATGGGGATTGGTGTGGGGGAAGGAAAATTGTGGGTGGGGAGAGAGCAGTCTCCGGATTCGGCCATAAGGCCAAATCTGAAGCCTCTCTGGGAGGCCACGCGGCCCCCAGTTCGCCAACCTCCTGCCTTCCAGAACTGCCCTTATGGTTTATTTTTTGGAAAAATTTAAAGGTATTTCCATACACCTGAAATAGCAGCTATGCGATAGCACATCTAACATAGGCTAGATACAGTCTGGTTTTCAGTACTATCTGTGGTGCTAACCATAGATCCTTATGTATATCATACTCAAAAATTGGCCTCCTGCAAGAAAATCCCTCTCCAATATTTTTACTGAGCGCACAGGTCTAGCTCAGTGGCTGACCCAGCCAAGGCTCCTTCCCAGGGCCAGGCAGATGATTGCCACCTCCCTGTGCCAGATCCCCTCCCCCTGTGCTGCCCCTGCCATGCTCCGACCATGCCACACTCCATTTTGGAGCCATTTCAGCTCAGGGGAAGGCAGGTGGGCCAAACTCCGCTTGTGCAGCTCATCTCTGTGAGAGGCGAGGTGCCTCCACATCACCTACCTCCACGTTACTGGTACGCAGCCCAGGGGCAAGTGATCCCTCCCAATGCATATGTAGGATCACCACTGTCTAGCTTTTCCAGATCTTGCAACGAGGGAGTGCCTCTTTGACTACTGAGCACCTGCGAAAATTGGCTCATTGCAGTGGCATACTAAGGGGGTAGGGGTACAGTGCCCCAGGTACCACACCTTGGGGGGGGGTCCCTTGGGGAGGGCCTCTTTGACCTCTGAATACCCTGTGATCGTTGGCTACTGCAATGGCATAGCTAAGGGGGTCAGGGGATACACCTTAGAATCCTCAAGGAGAGGATGCCTATTTAATCCTATGTACACTTACCTAGCTCCAGTCAACTCAATGGGACTTACTTGTGAGTAGGCATGACTAGGATTGTGTTGTCAGTTTAGCAGTATTGAGAAGGAGGGCAGTCTTATATCTTTGATTGACTTTTTTTTTTTATCTGAATGAAAACAGAGCTAGGAATTTCCTCTTGATTGACTTAGGGCGCAATCCCAGCCTAGAGTTAGGCCAGGACAAGTCCCTTGTGCCAGCCCAGGAGTGTCACGCATGCACTGTAATGTGCATCTGGACCACTCTCAGGCTCATGGAGGATGGCCCACATTTGTGTGCTGGCCGCCCTGACTCTGAGAGTGGTGCAAACGTGCTTTAGGGTCTGTTTGCAATGCTCCTGGTTAGGACTGCACCCCCAAAAGTATAGGAGCTTTTTTTTAGTAGTTTTGGAAACTCCCACTCATGAACATTGATATTCCATGAATTTCCTACTCTGCTGTTCCATGGTTCATATCATAGTTGTCATCACTACGGCTATTTATGTACTGCTTTTGAATACGAGTGTTTACAAATTGGTTGCGTAACATAATCAGTACATAAGTGGATCCCAAACTAGTGCATCATGACTCAATTTGGGAGGGTGTCACATGGTGCAGAACAGACTGTCCAATGAAAACACAGGTGATGGACGGCTCAGATAAATAATTGGCCAAAGTCCTGAGGCTACTCAAAAATCAGATAGCTTTTAATTGCCCTGCAAATGCTTCACTCCTGTGGTTTGCAAGCATGTGTGTAAATATAGGAAGGAAGAGCATTCATTTCATAGGGCTGCCTCATTAGAGCATTCATAGGGCTGCCTCATTACAAGAAAGTTTTCTTTTTGTAAATATAGTTTCAGGTTTTAGAAAGAATAAAGGTTAAAAATAAAGGCTGACATTTTTATTTTTATTTTTTTGTAAATAAATATATTGAAAGATCTTTTTTCTTTCATCTCATAAACCTAAGTGGTCCCAAGAGAGTGCTATTTTTGAAAGTGGTAAAATGGTGAAGATGTTTGGGAATCACTGTTTTAGGGCCCAATCCTATTGGGCATAGCTCGGACAGTAGGCGCATACTGCCCACGCTTGTGTCGTAAACGGTCCCATAAGGCACCTTCAGCGCCAGTGATAAGCCCTTACTGCCAGCACTGGACAACCACCCGGCTAATGTCCACCCTGCAGCGCAGGGTGTTCCTGGGTGGGGGAGGAGCAGAGCGTGGGATGGGGCCGGCGGCACATATGGCTGCTATTTCCTGACATCTGTGTTGGGCTACGCAGCCCTCGCCTCTTCATTGGCTAAATAGCCGGCGCAGAGGCAAATAGACCGCTTGCCCACTTGCGCCCTTACTGCAGGGAAAGGGGACAAATGTCCCCTTCTCCAGCGGAGCCTCCCACAGTTGCCTGGGATTGGGCTGCCCATCTTTTGTCGCTTTCTACTGCCCTCGGTTGTGAATGTCCATACTCTATATCTCAGGACCCCAGGAAGCAACCACCCAAATTATGGTAATTGGCATTTTGTGAAAGATAAGTGGTTATGCAAACGTGCTAGTTCAGCCTAATAGTCACAACTTTTATGAACAGCCTGTTTTCAGTGGGACTGTTCAGGCTACATCACCGAAATCGACCTTAATTGCCATGTTCTCTCATGGCTCATGCATTGTCCAAACCTTTCCTCCTGTGACTGGAAGAATATGGGATTTTTCTCGTAATCCCATGGAGGGCTGCTCAAACGCTGAAGCACATTTATTAGCGCATGGCTGAAATATCCCCCTCCCTATGCTTATCAGAGCACAATCCTAACCTGGAATGAGGAAAGATGGTGCACGTCTGTATGCTGGCCTCTATGACTCCAAGAGTGATCCAAACACCCTTTACGGTGTCCCTTGTGCCAAACTTTACCGACCCAACTGTGCCGGCCTAACTCCAGGTTAGGATTGCACCCTCAGTTAAATCCTGAATTCCCTTGGATGGGAGAGGAAAGGTCATGACCTTGTGCATGCACAGCTCACAGCTCATGCACAATATGAGGATGTCTCGGATGATGAATTATTGTACAAACCTGCCCAATTTTTATATATGGCATTTGAAGTCACAGCTGCCTTTTCTGAGCAGCCTGGAGCTCTCCGGTAACCCTCAAAAATTAACTTATTTTTTTGTTCCTTAGCCTGCTTTTGTGGTGTTTTTGCTGTGTCAGTTATTTGTATCACTCTCCCTGAAAAGTCCAGATGAACTTGTCACAATTTGATAAAGCGTTCTCCTGCTGTGCTTTCCTACCACATTTTGAAGTCTTTTATCTTCGTGTTTCAGCATTAATTGCCAAATCTGACACCGTTTACTAATATATGTGTAATGGGCATTTATCATCACCCCCACCATCATCATCAACAACCTTAATTGCTTTAATCAACCAAATAATCAATTAACACTTCTGTGGAGTGTTGGAGGGATCAGTTTTAATCAATAAACATTTGTTTAATTCCTTGAATTTATTTTGGTTCTGGTAAGGTAACAGGGACAGGGAAACACACAACACAAGCTCTGGCCCTCCATATGAACACTTCATGGTAGCATTTCTTTAATAAGTTACAAATTAACTGGGCTTCCAATATATGCAAAAGACTATAAGCCTGGAGATTTGGGAATATGCAAATATATTTAAATTTAGATTTCAGATCATTTGTCAATGGCAGATATGAATTAAGTACCAATTCTTTAATTGAGAGAAAGCCATTTTTATTAGTCATCCCTCATTACAACTGGTAATATCAAATCCATGCTGGAAATGATAAAGTGATAGTACATCAATATTTCTGTACAGCCCAATGATGATGCCTCAGCCTTCTACTGTGCATAAAATTCCCTTTACTGGTTTAAGAAATGGCATCAGCTTTACAATAACATTGGCCTACTTCTGTCAGCTGTTTGCCGAATACCAGATCATATGACTTAGTGCCAGTTGTGGATCCAGCAAACGGCCCAAATGTGGCCCCTATGTGCTTCTCCACTATCCCCCCCACTCCATGCTAAGCTCCATTTTGGAGCCGTACAGAGGCAAGGGTGGGCAGGAGAGCGTGCCTCATGGCAATGCAAACTGCCCCGTCACCACTTTTCACCTGCCCCAGGATCTCCACTGCCCGGGGCTTTGGCCCCCCCTCACCCAATGGTAGGTCCACAACTGATTAGTGCTTAACAGGGCCAGCCCATGCTTAAGTCCCCCTGAGGTGGGACTCAGGCACCAGATTCACAAGGGGCATCCACCTGCCTCTTTTCATTCTCCAGGGCAATCTAGTCCACCTTATTCCTGGCTACCACATTTACAGCCCAATCCAAGCTTTGAAACAGGGGTCCGGCTGTGTGCGCCACCAGTGGCCATTTTGGAACGACTGCTACAGATGGCAGGAGTGTTGGCAGCCCACTGGCACTGCCTGCAGGAGCATAGATAAGCCAGTGTGGGGTAAGCAGTGGGAGGGAGGAATGAGGAAGAATGGGGGATATCTGAGTGGGTGGGTGGGAGGTGGGTGGGTGGGAGGGAGGTGGAATGGAGGAGGGGTAGATTCCAGTGGCACTAGCAGCACCAGCATGCATTATAATCCTATCCCTGTTCCCTCAATTTCTGGTTTGCATCCAGTTCTAACTTCCAGATCATAAAATCTGTCACCTGGCAAACAATATACAAGCTTCCAGGGCTTGCTCAGCTTCCTGTTTTTCTACTGCCTGAGACTGAAACATGAGGAAGATTGTCGATAGTTGCCTTGGTGGGTTGCAACTTGTTCAGGCTGAAAACCTTTTGATTAAATTCACCAGTAAGTAAAAGAGGGCCTATGCAGAAATTTCTTGAAGGTAGGCAGTCACCAATCAGCCATGGGAGAAAAGAGCAGGTGGGCTCTGCTATCCACAAGGGCAATATTCCCTCCCCTCTTCCTTCAATTTCTTACTTTTTTTCAAAACTGATCCAGCTTTTGAAAGGGAGTTCTTGGAATTTGCCAGATAATCCACTGGTGCATCACATGTGACGGAATGCTAGTAATTTTCACATCTTGAGATTAATTCAGCACCCTTGAAGGTTCCCATTAGGCCTCAGAAGTCTCTGCTGTCTAGGCTGAAACTTCTTTTGGGTACCACAGAAAACTGCTTTGGACAGCTGTCCGAGTTGTCCTGGCATGTGTTGCTGCCAGCTAGATCCTCCTCCTCCCACCCCCAAACCAGCCCCAGATCAGCTTGCTCCTTCAGTGGCACCCCTGCAATTTAGGACATAAATGTCCCTGGGCAGGAGGCCTGTGGGGCGGGGCAGAGGAAGTGTGTAGCAAGGGGTGGCAGGAGCCATGGGCGCTGGCAGTGGAGAGGCGCCATTGCGCGGAAGAACGCGCACGCTTTTTGGCCCTCCCTCCCTCCCTCCCTTGCTTCTGTTTTGCTCTGTTATGGAGCTATTCCGGGCACAGGGAGGTATGGCAGGGCGATGCACGGGGGTGGAGTGCCGCGTTGGGGGCATGGTTATGTCGCCCCGGGCGCTTTCAGGGCTTTGTCCATCTCTGCTGTGGGGCTGGTGCTTGCCACAGCCACTACAAGCCACCCACCCTCCGGAGGCTTCTGGGTCAGGCAGGCCCTGTGCTGTGTCCTTGGGCCCTCTGAAGGCATTCTGCAGCCTCTGGAGGGCTGCAGTACTTCCAGGTTTCCAACAAAAACCAGAAGTAATGTTTACTTCTGAACACTTTTGGCTTCAGAACACTTTTGGAGAGCCCGAGAACATCATGCCAGGCTCCGGAGGTTCTAGGTGGGTTGAAGGTGGCAGTCTCTCTGTGTGTGTGTGGGGGGGGGGAGCAGCCGTCTCTATTGTCCAATGGGCAATAGATGCAACTGCCTCTATACTTCCCTGCCTCTGCTGACACATTACCTTCTCCAGTGCAGGCTAGGTAAGCTGGTGGTGCATGTGCAGGGGATCTGCCTGTTTGTGCCAGCACTGCTGAAGCACATGATAGCGGCATGGCTTTTGCAGTGCCACACCGGGACCTATGGCAGGAGATTTTGAGATCTGCTCCCATTGGGCCTGGATGGGATTGGGCTGTAGGCCTGCAGTCCTGTGAACACTTACCTGGGACTAAGCCAAATTGACTGAGACCTACTTCTGAGTAAACATGCATAGGATTGGGCTGTAAGCAGTGGTGAAATTCAGCCAGTTCTCTCCAGTTCTGCAGAACCGGTTGCTAATTGTAGGTTGGGAGAGGGAAGAAAGGCAGCGGATGGCCCTGAAGGCCGCCCTGAAGGACATAGAACTGGTTGTTAATTTATTTGAATCCCACCATTGGCTGTAAGCAACAGAGCCGCCTCCTGACTTAGAGATGCTAGTTTACTCAGTGGGCTT
Source organism: Lerista edwardsae (assembly GCA_029204185.1). NCBI lineage: Eukaryota > Metazoa > Chordata > Lepidosauria > Squamata > Scincidae > Lerista > Lerista edwardsae. The sequence goes on along the minus strand of JAJKFI010000045.1, from coordinate 7,347,301 downwards.
TCAGTAAATGTGTACTTCTGTATTTTCTTTTAAAGACCAACAGAATTGTTGTGCTTGGTCCTCTTGTTTTCTAATGATGCCACACAAAAGCTCATGGTGCTTCTGACTTCACAATAGGACAGAGACGTATCAACTCACAAGTGAGTGATGCCAAGGGAGTGAAGAAGGCAGAACTGATTCACTCCATCCTCTCAGAAGGCAAAACCTGGAATAATGCTCTGGGAAACCAAAGAGCAGCTTGTATAAGACAAGCAAAAGGAAGCACTTTGTGCATGCTACCTTTGGAACACACAGCTGCAGTGTATTGTTCTGGTGAGCTCATAGTCAACTAGTTAATAAAAGTGTCTACATTATATTTGATGCTTTGGGGCAGAGAGATTGCTGATAAATATAAATAGTGTGATGGTGTAAAAAGATGAGACTGGCAGCACGATCCTATGCATGCTTACTCCAAAGTAAGTCCCGCTGTGTTCAGTGGTGATTACTGCCAGGTAAGTGGGCATAGAATTGCAGCCAAAATGATGGCAAATCTGCCCACTTGCCGTGTAGCATTTTCCACCCCTCGGGTTCTAAAAAACTTCTGCAGGAGCATAATGTCATGAACATGGGATGGGTGGGAAAGGGGACATTTTGAACAAAGGGAGCAATGAAGTGTGATGTGGCAGATCCATTTTCAGGTTTTCTTGGTCTGTTTTTTTTCCCCCCACTAATAGCAGCCAAGGGTGGACTCAAATCAGATTGGGACCAAAGCATTGAAGCTTTTATCCATAATGTATAATGTGTTTTACCCACACTGAAGCTGTTATTTGCCCCAGTGGGTACTTGCTGTCCAGCTAGAGTTCACTGAAATCTCTGTTTTGACCTACCAGGCTTTTTGGTCATGGGGGGGGGGTGTCATTTGAAAAAAAAATGAAATAAATAAGATTCATTTGTTTTATAATAATAATAATAATAATAATAATAATAATAATAATAATAATAATAATAATAATTGTATTTATATACCGCCTTTCTTAAGATCACCAGATTTCTCTAATGACTGTAACTCAAGGCGGTTTACATAGGCAGACTTTTATTCACAAACCCGAAGGTTTTTACAATTTACAGAAATGTTCTGTAAATGTATCTTTCAAGAACAACACTCATACAGATCTTTCTTTCTGGATTTAGCCTTCTTTCTTAGCCACCCGTCTGTCTTCTGCTGGCTGATAAGAGGCTTCCCTGCTCCCACCAGAGATGCAGCTGACTTCAGCACACTCCTCCTCCCACGAGGCAGCTGGAACTCAGCTTTTAATCAGCCGCAGTTTGCAAGGTCTGCCGCTCACAGAGACTTCCGGTAGTCTCAAGCTCACGACCTTCGGATCTTCAGCTGTTATCTTCGGGCAAACGGAGGCATTAACCCTCTCGGCTAAATCTTCTGCCCTTTTATGAAGTCTTTCAATGAAAACAAATGAGACTAAGCTTTAATGAACATTCCATTCTTTTTTATTTAATTTCTCAGTCATTTATTGGAGACCTTGGGAGCCTGGGGACAGGTTATGCACTATGTACAGGCCACAGCAGGAAAGGGAGAAAACAGAAAGAGAGAGCCATGAAATTGACACATCATTTCAATTGTTTATAAAATTCAGCCTCATAGTCCTATCTTCCTAAAAATGAGCCTGATTCTTTGGAGGGATTACAGAATGTCTTAAAATTGAATGCTTTTAGATGGAAAAATTGAGATGGTACAAGCCAAAGAGCAAGGTCAGTCTGCCACTGAAAATACCATAGATCCCTGGCTAAAAGATGAGTTTTTTTTTTGCAAATAAATGAGTTGTAAATTGCCTCCTTGTCTTATCTCAGGGTCAGCTAGGGAACAGGGCATCAGACTATCTTCTATGCTTGCAGAGAGTTTCCAAGCTTTAAACTGCACTCAGAACTCAATTTCATTGTTGATATTGGTCCAAGTATTGGTCCTAGCTCTTCTGAGCATGCTGTTAGCTCCTTAACTCCCAATGTTTTCTGAGGTTGCTAAACTGTGGTGTGTTTTTAAACATGTTTTTTTCCTGCAGTTTGAATCTGCCTTTTTTTCACATAAATTCAATGGTATCTGTCTTGTGTCATTATTTATTGGGTGTATTTTTTGCACAAGCACCACTTCCCTCACTCCCCCCCTCGCTACAGTGATTGGCTCCTGACCTTCTAAAATTATAGTCAGACACTCACACTCTAAGTTTTACCTCCTGATTTATCTGAGGGTCATAGAAATTCCATGATTTTTGATTCAAAACCTGTCCTCCACTTATCTATGAGTATGAGATCGCCTTATACTTCAGTATCTATGGTACTGCAAAGCTTATAACACAGGTGCCTTTGCCTTTATCTTTTTTTCTTTGAAATTTGGTAAATCAAGCAGCCTGAAAAACTTATGTCATTTGGATGAAAATACTCCCATCATAGACATCAAAATACTGATGGGGTCTTCCATTGAAATCATTGAGAAATGAAAACAGTGGAGAAAATTAAGGAACTAAACAAACATAGCGAATTATAATGAGGATATTCTTGGAAAGAATTTTTTTCCTTGCACACTCCTGCTCAAAACACGCTTGATGGTCTAGGCTTCAGGCTGCCCATCACTGACATTCCACTGCTGTTTATTGCAGTAGTATCTCTATTGCAGTGCAAACAAGCCACTGTGACATTGTTAGCAATCCTCAGCTTGGCTAAGGAGAGGAACCTGATGGTTTTTGGACAACTTTCAGAAAGGAAAATTAAAGCATCTTAAACGAGCAGTTAGATACAAATCATACTTTGTCAGTTTGGCACTTCAGCCATGTTGATCAAACCCAAAAGTGCCTCTTTACTCCCTGCCAGAGCCACATGGAAATGAAATCATACAACATTTCTTAACAAACCATTTAATCCCTTTGCCCTTCCTCTGCACCATGCAAGATCAGAACGCTGCATTACAGCTACGGCTTTAAAGTCTATGCATTTCTTAAATCTGAAGTCTTACAGCAACAAAACTGTTGCAAAAAAAGAAAAAGAAAGTGCAGGAGCATGGATCAGATTAGCTGCCTTCGAAAACAAGATACTAAACCTCTCTCTCTCTCTCTCTCTCTCTCTCTCTCTCTCTCTCTCTCTCTCGTGTGTGTGTGTGTGTGTGTGTGTGTGTGTGTGTGTGTGTGTGTGAGAGAGAGAGAGAGAGAGAGAGAGAGAGATCACCTATCTGGCTTTCAAATTAACATAAATTGTAGATTATTAGCACACAAATAAGGCAGTACCAGATGATTTGCTCAAGTGATTTTTCTTCAGTGTTACCCTGCATTAAATATTACAGAATGTATTTGCAGCCCTTGAGCTCCACTTTCAAAATATTCTTTTAAAGAAGAGCTTAGAATTGGTTTATTTTTGCAACACTGATATGTGCCATACTGATAAAAACGACAGCTTCTACATCTTCTTGAGCCTCTGCTATGATGTAGCTCATTACATTAGCACAAAGAAAGCAGGAAATAAATTACCAAAGTGTATTCAGGCATGGCTACAGATTTGACAGCACCTACCCTGTAGAAGATCCATCATTCTCGAAAGGGCCAGCAAACTGAAGGGACAAGCTTCAATGAAATTAAATTCCTAAAATAGAGGCACTCTGTTTTCTCACTCTTAATATCAGATGCAAAGAGGCCTGTCATAAAAGCAAAGTGTTATTGGATGGAGCAGTTTCCATTCCTTGGCAATCAGTATCTTTAATTTGTGCCTTGTAAATGAAGCAAGTTAGCAAGCATAAGGAAGCAGTATTTTATGCTTTAGGGGCTATGGAGATCATTTCCACAAGGCACTAAATCTGTTGACTTAGGGCACATTCCTACCCACTTTCTGGCACTGGGGTAAGGGCAATGCAGCTCTGGAGTGAGAGAACAAACATTCCCTTATCTTGAGGAGGCCTCCATGACTGCTCCCCACCCCCAACTGCAGGATGCAGCACATCCCCATTGACACAGCTATGTCAGTGCTGGAAAGTTGGTTAGGATTGCACTGGGGCAGCCCGATCCTGAGCTGCCTGTGTGCTTGTATGAGCAATGGTAGCCAAGTAGCTACTGTTGCATTCTATTGGTGCTGGGCAGGTGCTGGAGGCTTCTCAGAGTAACATTCATCCCTTCCCTGGGTACAGGTGCAGGGTGGGCAATGGGTCTCCTCACCTGCACCAGCAATTTTGGAGCTTGGGATCTGGCAGTGAAGGTTGCCACCAGTCCCACCCCACTCTGCCCCCACCCAGGAATGCCTTCCTGCCCTGCCTGGAACTGGCACAGTGTGGGCGATGTTAGCACTTAGCACTCACTGGCGTACATTGCCACCTCTGGGCAGTGTGGGGCCAATGCTGGCCTGGTGCCAGCAGTATAGACTTTCTGAGGATTTACCACTGGCACTTTATGACATCTTTGTGACACCGGCACCCACAGTACGCTCGAACCGCAGGCACTGTGGAGCTCAGAATTGGGCCCTTAATCTGTGAGGGTCTAAAATGAAACGTATTGGGAGGGGGGTAATCTGAAAATGTGAACTGTTGCTCAATGTCAGCTTTATAAATTCACTGCACAGATAATTAACTAAACTTTCAATAAATGTTCAGTGCACCTATTATCTTTCCAAAACTTGGAATGCTCACCAGTAGATGACGCATGCCAACGAACACCAATTATTTCAGAATATCAATACAAATTTGATTGTTTGTTCTCTTCCAGTGAAATGATATTTTCCAATGCAGCAGCTGCATTGCATGGCACGATGGAAAAAAAAAGGGGGGTAACGGTCCAGTTGCAAAGGGAAAATAACATAGCAAAACAGCATGAATTAAAATGGCTTTCTTCCGCCTTTTAGAATGCTAAGCTGCTTCATACACAGATGAAAAATAGAATGGGACTATATGTGATGCCCTTTCAGAATATTGATTAATGGCTAGCACAACATTCCATTGGGTAGAAGTTATTTGGAGGGAGGAGTACTGAATGCTGTTTAATAAAAGCTGTTGCTCTCTTTTGTATACTTTTGTATACTTTTGAAGACTGCAAAGAGAACTAGGGACGCCTGTGAACTCCAGAAACATCCCATTTGGACTGCATTATCTAGGTCCTGTAAAATTGGATCCATTTTTTTTTTTACAACCAACTGGACAAACCAGATATGTGAAATGGGTCAAATTAGGTCTGCAAATAGGTTAGGTTTACAGAACCCTACAGAAGACTAGGTGATGATGACATCACCGAACATTGAAACGTGGAGAATCATACTTCAGGGGGAGCCTATCTGCTTTGCATGTAGAAGACTCACGTTCAATCTCTGGCTTCTCCAGGTAGGAGTGGGAAAGTGCTTCTACCAAAAACCATGGAGTAGGCAATAATGATCAGAGGGTCAACTAATCCAAAAGAAAATACTTTAAACAAAAGGTGGGGAGAGGGAAAGGGTCAAAAAAAATGCCAGCAGGCTGATGGAAAAGGCCTGCACTCAGCTGGATGGAAACCAAACATATGCTTGATCCAATTAGTACAGGAGCCAGTAGTGCTCAGCAGATGGGGCTGGAATGGTACAAGAGCAAAGCAACCAACCATCCTCTCTGCCTGCAACTGCTCAGTGAAACTGGCAAAGTTTGCAACTTAGCTTGGAGGGAAAAAGGCAATTAATTTTTGAATGCATCTAGCTTCAAATACAGTTCCTATTGCCCACTACTTACATTGTCCATGGAATTCTCAATCCCTGCACTTATTGAAGAGTAAATGGATGCTTTCCATGTAGCAGCATTAGTTTCCATGGCAGACCAGGAGAAAAAAGAAACCAGGAGCTTCCTTGTGCTTGGACCTAAGTAACCTAGGTTTGAGGATGTCAGCAAGTTACCTGTTTGGAAGAGTGGAACCCACCTGGCTTCTCCATTCCACCCCTTTACCTAGATTGACAGGCTTTGCTGTCCAGTTGAAAGGGTAGGGCAATCTCTAGGCAGACTAGCTACTGCAGACAGGGAAGTGTGCTTCCAATCCACAAATGCTCATGGCTGGTAGACAATGGAATCTCTCGCAAAGGACAAACAGCACCTGCAGGCGCTATACCAGCAGCTTTTAGATCACTGAGCCATCAAAGCTTCTGAGGAATGAAAGGGGTCCCAAAGTAAGGAAACACATGCAAAAGCAGGGGAAGAAACAAGACATTCATCACAGTAATGTTAAGAGTACAGGGCAAGAGCGAGCACACAGATACAATGTCTGCCCTAATAAAGTCATTGTCAGGCACCATTTGTCATCTGCTGAAAAGGCAAATCTCAAATTCAGTCCATCATTGGCATGGCTCAGTGGGGGAATCTTCATATGTTTGGTGTTCATAGGAACTGTTCAGTTCATAGGAAACAGTGGTGCTTTCCTGGTGCTCCCAGTGAAGGAGGAGTTAGGCAGGAAAGACCCTGATGGTGACTTCGAGAAATACGTCACTAAATGAGAAGTCGCAGTGATGAAACTAGTTTCTATAACAACAGACAGAGCTGGGGCTATGTCTGGATCTAAGACATCCTGGTTTATCATCATCAACAAATGCTGTAAGGAGAAGTGATAGACATGACACATGTTATGAGGTGGGTGGTAAAAACTGTTGACTAGGTTCAAGGCAGGAGGCTTCAGCACCAGCTTTCTTAAATGTCTCGCATGTACATGAGGCAGCCTGGAGAGAGGTGCTTCTGATCTCTGCAGTCAAGCCTTGCAAATGAACACAGGCAGAGCTGTTTGGAAGAAAACGGGCTCGTGATTTTTATTCAACCTGATACTGGCATGTTCTTGGGACTAAGGAATTCCAAATGTGATCAGCCTATTTTTTTGACATGCATCTTTATTGGATCTTACATTCCTGATTCAAAATTTGGTGGTGGGGCGGTGACATAGGAGAAATAGGACTAATGGCCATGGAGAATTTATGGAAGAGAACATTTTACATTGTGATGGGCCCCACCACCACTCTCCACCCCCTCCCATAATGGCATATCTACACTGAAGGGTGAGATGCAGTGTTCCCTGTAAGTATCTGCAGTGCTGCATGGACCCCTTCTGCTGTGCGCTGTGTCACACGACTGTACTGTCTCACCTCCAGAGGGACTTGGATGAAGCGAATTATCTCCATCCTGTTCAATCTGGTTTCAGGCCAGGCTTTGGGATGGAAACAACCTTGTCCGTCTTGCTGGATGACCTATGCCAGAGACAGGACAAGGGGAGTGCGTCCTGCTGGACCCCTCAGTAGCTTGCGACATCATTTCTCTAACTTTGGTGTCCTGGGCAGGCATGGAGCACCCGCTGCCTCGACCAGACCTCGGCATGATGGCCCCGGTGCAGGAGTTTGAGGTGCTCCTTTCGGGTCAGGCTAGGTCTCAGAAGTTCAAAGTCAGCATGAGAGGTCAGAGGTTGCTCCACCCTGACCCGACTCTCCACTCAGGTGTCAGGCTGCTGGACAGCCAAGAGCCCCCAGCAACCAGTGCCCTAGCCCGGTCTGACCCTCATCACTGGCCTGCCCCGCCTTCCTGTGGCGTCACTCCTCTGGGCTCCGCCCCTGCTCAGAGCCATCAAGCTGCACTGGGGTAATGAGCCCGCCAAGGGTTTGGCCCTGCCCCCTGTTCAGGGGTGACACCAGGTCCCAAGGCCTGGGTTGTGGGGATGCGATCAGGTCAGTCAGGGCTCGGTGCCCGAGGTGGGATCTCCCCAGATCACGCTCCGCCAGGCCGGGGCTCTCCCGCAGGGCAAGAGCTCCCTCCCCGTGGCTGCTCCAGGAGTGCTGGGCCTGGCGGTGGCTGAGACAGCCCCGGAGCTGCGCGTGCACCCAGGACCTCCCAAGCAGCCGTCGCCCTGGCCACATCATTAGACGCAATGAGGGAGGGCTTCTCCAGCAGGCGTGTGACGCGGAGGGCTCCGTGGAGCTCTGTAGCAGCAGTGCTCAGACAGCTGGGATGGCAGGCAGCCCCTGGCCTGACCCCTGGATCCGGGAAGGATCGACCAGGTAAGGCAGGTACCAGCTGGGGCGCCCGACATTTGGAAATCCATGACACAGGCACTAGAGTACCATCCTGCACTGAATGTGGTTGCACCCCCTCTGAAGGAGCAGGTCTCTAGCAGGTTCGTTCATCTTGATCTGCGGTCTCTCCTGGATTCCCAGGTGGTGGCTGTGGCCAGAGGACACAACTCCCAGTTGTGCGCCAGCTGCGGCTGTACTTGGATCATGCAGATCTGACCACCAGGATCCATGCCAGGATGACTTCTAATTTAAGACTATTGTAACATTCTCTATGAGTGGCTACCTATGAAGATGGTTTGGAAACTGCAATTAGTGCAGAATGCAGGCAGCCTATGTGCTTGATGGAGATAGGCGGTTCAAGTAGCTGCCAAGTTGTTTCTCGGCACAAATCAAAGCGCTGGCTTTGACCTTTAAAATCCTACATGGGTTGAGGGCAGGATATTTGAGAGAGTACCTATATAATCTGGCTCATCCTCTCTGGCATTGGAAAAAGCCGTTTTACAGGTGTCATCGCCTATGGAGGTGAAAGGAGTGGCGGCAAGGAGTAGGGCATCAACTCTTTGGAATTCCCTCCTTGCTCTGGCTCTACATTTGCAACACACTTTGGCTGGTGCTACCTTGGTGTGAGCCACTGCTGAACCACCCTCCACCTGGGCCTGATCCACCCTTCTCTCTGCCCTTGTCACTGTCCCATTCCATCCACCCTTCGTCTGTTCCACCCAACCCACTCCCTGTTCAACCCCTTTCAGCTTTCCTCCTTACCTGCATCGTTGGATCTCCGTATATCTACTGGCACATGCAGGAATGCTCCAGCTTTCCTGTTGGTGCTTCAGCAACTTGCTTGACAGCTGCTTTCCAGCAGCTGGTGATGCTGGCAGGATGGGCTTTTCACCAGCCCAGCAGCCCAGTGGAATTGGGTTGTCCCACAGTAATGTAGACAATAAAAAGGACAGAATATAGTACTTCTAGTATAGTACTTCTGGAACAATGGTATTCAAACTTTTTTGACTGAGACCCACTTTTTAGAATGGCATTCGTGTTGGGACCTACTGGACATGATGTCATTAACCTGGAAGTGATGTTGTGGCAGGAAGTGACATCATCAAGCAGGAAGTGCTGTCATTGTGACATAATAAAATGACACTCCTGAAATGAAAACTAGCATTATTGGACTGCAGCAATTATACAACCATGAAAACATTCCTGACAAAAAGTGAAATAAGGACAAAATAATATGTAAAAGCACTGCATTAAAAACAAAATTTGAAAAAAAACCCTCACTTGAAAAAATCAAAGTGTTAATACTCACAAAAGGAATATAACAAGAGTAAGGTCTGCAGTTTCCAAGATGCCTGCTCCCAGCTTTCCGCGGCCCACCAAGTGGCTCCAGATCCACAGTTTTAATAACACTGTTCTAGAGAATTGATTGCCCTCACCTGGTTGGGGAGTCATTCATAGCAGTCCCATGGTGCTTTGCATATCCAGCCACAGTTGTATCATATTATGAAACTCAAATATTTGCAAATGTTTACATAGAAAAAACAATCCTAAACCAGGATTGACTTACTCCTTTTGTGTCCACTTTTAAATGCAATTAATCCTTTTTTTAAAAGTCCAATTTATTTTAATGTCTATCATCTTCAGTTGCAGACAGCAATACAGCAGATTCTCTTCAAACAATCTTTGCTCTGGTCCAACTAATACTGCATGTTTGCTTTATATTGTCTCAAAGTTATTAATTTGTTTAGAATTATTATACATTGGTTGCCATGGTTACACTCCAGCAGAGAGAACATTTTTTACCTCGGTTCTCTTCTGTAAATATTTTATGAACTTGGCCAAGTATTTCAGGTCATTAACTTAAATTTCATTTCTAAGCCCTTCAATTAAAGAGTTTCCCTTTTTTCCCCCCAGTGCATTAATTGGTTTTACTGCCTTTTAAGAAAATAGTGTCCATACCCATCAACCTACAGACTCTGAAATAAGGGACAATCATCTTCATAATCAACAATGATGCATAACATAAGCGGCTTCTGCATCAGTAGTGTCACTGAAACCCAGGGATGGGGACTTGAGTTGCAAAAATGCTAGTTTTTTTTATTACTCATGTTGGATTTGGGTCATGGGCATCATTGACTCGCATGCAACTCGAGTGACCTGGAAAGGAGTCATATGTCAAATCTGACGCAAGTCTTGATTTGTTTTAGTGTTTTGTGTGCTGGCTTATTTGTTTCTCCTGTCACTTCCACGTTGCCCTGGAAGACCTCATGGGCAACCCAGAAGCTGTCTTTCAGACTGACAGCTGCAGCAGACATGATGGGAGGAGGATATGTGGTTCCAGGAGGCAGGGCTGGGGGAGGGCTGAGGGAAGGAAGAAGACTTTAGGTGTATTTTTCTCAAAATGACTTGGGACTCAAGTCAACATGACTCAAAAATTTTCCATGAGTTGAGTTGCAATGGTGCATGCTATGACTCGTGACTCAACCTGAGTCGTGGGGTTGCTGACTCGAGACTCAATTCGCAAAATGTGACTCTGGCACATCCCTGCTCAAACCCTGGAATGGGCTGTCTCAGTGTAAGTAGATGTGGTTAGTGCTTTAGAGCCCAGTGCTAACCCTCACCAACACAGAGCGTGCTGCCTCACTGAGAGAACATGCACTGCATCTTATGGGGTGGGGGTGACCAGACAGTCCAGGAGAGGTAAGTAAAATTATTTGTAGACTGCCTGTTCCCCAATGGGCCTCCTTGAACCTACACCAGCTCTTTAGCTATTATATGTCTCAGGAAACTCCTGGAGCTGTCCAGGCAAGATAGGACTCTACATTTCCTAATGCTGCTGAAACCCACATCCCTCCTGAACAGCACCCTGTCAACTCCCTACCCTGATCCACCAATGATCCTCTAAAACACCCTGACTGCCTACTTACCAGTGATGGTTGGGGATGGTGGAGATTCTGCAGACCAGTGGTGCCAATGCATGGACCATGGACATTTGTGCTGGCATGTCTGGTCTGCAGAATTGCCGAGAGGCTATTGCACTATCGGGCCAAGACTTAGGATGGCAGATGTGGTGATCCACCACCATAGAGTTAGGATAGAAAGTGCATCCAGTTTGCATGTAGAAAGTCTGTTGTTCAATCCCTGGTAAACAGGCAAAGACGTCAGTCTGAATACCTGGAGACCCACATCATTCAAAATTAATTTGGGAAGAAGAAAGCTCACAAAGAGCAATTGCTTTGTTCTAACAATAGTTCCCTCTATGTAGCTTTCAGAAGGAATTCCATGCCCTGACCTGTTACAGTTGAATGGTACCTCAATTCACAATTGCTTCTATACCAGATAGTTTTTCAATGTGGAACTTGAAATCCAATGTTGTTCCAGAAGTACAGTATATTTCTGGAATGTAGCAATATTTCAAGTCTGCATATGTTTCAAATTTGTAGAAATGGAGACACAAATGTTACAGCTTGGATTGTGAATGTAACATATATGTGCATCTTTGTAGAAATACTGTACCTGAGCATGGGTTCGCCATAACTGTAATAGAGTTAGTGTCTGGCATTAGTGTTAGTAAAGTCTTTGTTACTCATGGGGGGACACTTTGAGTGGCAGAATATATACCTCTGATCCCTGAACTACTGCCTGAATATAGAGTGGCTCTAGCATGCAGAAATGTTTGGCATCCCTGTGATAAATTTCTATTTTGTGGGGAAGGTTTGCTATATGTGTTGGTCTACTAGGTACTGGGAAACAGCAACATTGCAGAAAACATTTGAAAAGTGTTCTATACATGAATTTCATTCTTTATTATGGGTTTTACAGGCCTATTACAGAACCTGATTTCTTACTAAATGGAACTGTTATTTGATTGTGAAAATTGTTCCACGTGAAAATCATTTCCATCATGGAAATGGGGCACATTTCCAATAGTGCATCAATGGTGAAATGCCAACAGTGAGTGGTGTGTGTGTGTGTGTGTGTGTGTGTGTGTTTACATGCATGTGCATGCATGCATGAGTACGTGTGAAAGGAAAGAGAAAAAGTTCAGTTCAACATGGTTTGGTCACATTTGTTTTTTAAGGCAAGAAGCCAAATTGGCTTTTTCCTTGTGCCACAAAGCTGAGGTCGGCAGAAGAAAATTCTGCAGAGATACTGGAAAGTCAAATAATGACTATGACAAGTCAGATGCAAGGATGAAGAAGTGGAAGGAAAAGCAAGCGGAGTTCTTGTGCAGATCTACAGAGTCTATACAATAGAACATACATAGGTTCTACATGGTTGGGATCCTCTGAAGCTGTACCACTGCAGATGAGATTCCATGTTGAAAGCTTCCACATATTGAAACAACAACATCTTAAAGTTCCCTGCACATTAAAAGTGTGTGTGTGTGTGTGTGTGTGTGTGTGTGTGTGTGTGTGTGTGTATTTGCTGGCACACTGCTGAGATAGTTATTTGCAAAAGTTGCTTAAGGAAACACCTCTCACTGTGAAGCTCTGCTGCAGCAGCAGTTGGCCATGTGTTTCTGATGCTGAGGAATGCCAGAGGGGGGTTGCTGGACAGATTGCTTGGACTACTGATATCTGCTGATAAAGGAAGGGCAAGACAACTAGGGAGGGATCCTATACTAAAAAAAAGTGGTAGTGGTGAAAATGGACATAGGAATAATCTAGAATTACTGTGCAGGGATGAGGCATATGCAGGTGAGTGGACACAGACAGGCAAGGGTGGTGGTTGGCTGTGGGAAGTAACACTAAAGACAGGATGGGTGTCAAGGCTTCTAAGCTCAGAATCAATTGTAATGGATGGGGAAGCAGGGAAAGAGGCACTATTCTAATGCTTTTCACAAGGTACAAAACTGCATAAGGCAGCTGTGTCTCCGTACTTGCTTCTGCAGGCAGAGCTCCACACAAGGCATTTTGTTTCCCTTTACAGTTGCATTGCACTCTCCAAAACACATGCTCCGGGAAAACAGGAAGGTAATGGATCAAACCTCTTGCATGAGAAGGATTGCAAGACATGCTGCTTCCCTAGCACTCTTGCTGGGAAGGCTGGGAAGGTATTTACTACTCCAGTCCTCCAGAATCAACCCTATATGATGTCAATAATTTCCCCAAAGAGCACCAGCTTGGCTCAGAGCACAATCCTAACCCGGAGTTAGGCTGGCACAGTTAGGCCAGCAAAGTTTGGGGAACTCTTTGCCGCAGGAGGTGGTGATGGGATCTGGTCTAGATGCCTTTAAGAGGGCATTGGACAGATTTCTGGAAGAAAAGTCCATCGTGGGCTATAGGCAATGATGGATTGTGCAACTTCCTTACATTAGTAGTAGGCTACTTCGGAGTACAAGCATCTTGTTGTCTCATGCCTCCCTGGGGCACCTGGTGGGCTGCTGTGAGATACAGGAAGCTGGACTAGATGGGCCTTTGGCCTGATCCGGGGGGAGGGGTCTTCTTATGTTCTTATGTTCTTATTTTGGAACACTCTCAGAGTAAGGTAGGAAGACGCATGTCTGTGTGCTGGCCTCTCTTGACTCTGAGAGTTATCCAAACATACTTTCTGGTGTCATTTATTCCGGCCAAACTTTGCTGGCCTAACTTATGCTGGTCTAACTTCAAGTTAGGATTTTGTTCTCGGTCATTTGGTTTACTTAAATTGGCTCAAAATCAATGGAGCCCTTTCCTCTTTTCTTGGGAAATGGATTGGCTTATTCTGAGCCAATTCAAGTTCATGGATGTGTATGTCTCTGTGGGTCTATCAATAGCAACCAGACAGTAAACCTCTTGAAACTGAAGGGACTTCAATAAGTAGCTATAATATGGGATTGGGGGTCTCGCATGTTAAATACAATTTGCAATGGACATGCCCAAGCTATTGAGCCTGTTTAAAGTAACCCTTGAGCCCTTATTTCCTTATGGTCACATGATTCCAGGAAGGCCATAAACAATCTAGTATCCAAGGGCAGACCAATCCCAGTCCTCTCAATCTCCATTATAATCATTTACATGTTTCTGCACAAATAAGTCACAGGCAAAGGATGCTGTGACCCCTACTGATGCCCGCAGTGGCATAGCTAAAAGGGTGCAGAGGGATGCAATTGCACTAGGCAACAAACCTTAATAGTCTAACAAGCTGAGCTTGACGCTAGTGGCCAAAATTGCTTAAACCTTGATAAGTAGGGGTGTGCTTTATAATTTTTTTTTTATTTTGAAGAATTTATACCCCGCCTTTCCCATGCCGAAGCAAATGCCCAAGGTGGCTTACATGAGCAGGCTAGTCTAAACCACCATTTTTTTCAATGGTTTTTTTAAAAAAACAAATCTACAGTCTTCTTGTGATCTGCCAATCCTCAGGCCCAGATGTCGCCTTCAAACTGTGGTTCTCTCCTTTGGCTGCCTGCCATCAAGCCTCAGCCGGCAATCGCCAGTCAAGCCTGGACAGGTCCTCAAGGTCATATTCCATTCTTTGCTGGCTGGCCTCTTCACATACTCCATCCACTGCAGCTCACCGCAGGGATTTTTGGTCATTTTTCCCAAAAATTTCTTGATTAAAATAGCAAATTGTGGTGTTATGTGATTTTATTCTACATTCTCAATCCAAGTTTTCAGGTTTATTAATTTTAAATACTTTAAAATTGTACTAGGTGGTTGATACATGTCAGCAGATGTCAGCAGATGCAGCCACAGTATTGTTTCTAGTTGGAAAAGTAGTCTGTTTTAATTTCTGGAATACATCAAATATCAAAATGTGGTGTTTTGTGTTTTTATTTGGATATTTTAACCACCAAAAGGTGATTGTTAATGCCCAAAAAGCAGTTTTCAACAACAACAAAAACCACCCCTATTGATAATTAACAAATAATACCATTTTTATATATTTAGAAAGAAGAGCGTATAAAGAAGAGCGTATGTGTGTGTGTATGTATGTCTGTATGTTTGTTCCACATAGGCTCCGCAACGCCTGAACCGATTCGCGCCAAACTCGGCACGCGGGTGCCTTGGCCCCCCGAAACCATCGCTGCGCGGTTTTGGAACGGATTGCGCCCCCACGGGCGCGGGTACAAGCAAATTTGTGGTTCTCTATGGACGGCTATGGGCTGAACCGAACATTCCGAGGCTCTGGTGATGTCATGATGAGATGCTAAGTACATGCAAATGACATGCGGAATCTTCAGGCAGCAACTGAACTCTTGACAGTTGAAGACAAACAGCAGCAAACAGGTTTCACGCAGGCAAACCGATACAATGTGTTCTGTGGACATGTGGGCGGTCCCTGCTTGGCAGTGGACAGTTGGCACAAGGTGCTGTGGCTGCTGAAAGTTTACTTTCTCTCTGAAAGTTTACTTTCACTGTGTAATGTAAGGCAATTGGGCAGATGCAACCAAAGGCTACAAAGATGAAACAACAGCGTACACAGGAAACACCTGAGGGGGAAAAAAAAAAAAAACTTGCAACGCTACGTCACAGAGCTGCTACATCTAGAGCAACAGAAACAGTACAGCAGCGTGACAAGACTCCACGATAAGAGAGACAGAGCTGCTACATCTAGAGCAACACAAACAGTACAGCAGCGTCATAAACAACTACAGGATATGAAACAGAGGGCTACTACACCTAGAGCAACAGAAACAGTACAGCAGCAGGGATGGGACATATCAACACCCGGGCACACATGTGAGTGGGGGTGGGGTCAGGGATGGGACATATCAAGACCCGGGCACACGTGTGTGGGGGTGGGGTCAGGGATGGGACATAGCAACACCCGGGCAAACATGTGAGTGGGGGTGGGGTCAGGGATGGGACATATCAAGACCCGGGCACACATGTGAGTGGGGGTG
>JAJKFI010000045.1:7311796-7327722 GCA_029204185.1 Lerista edwardsae | reverse complement strand
TCTCTCTCTCTCTCTCTCTCTCTCTCTCTCTCTCTCTCTCTCTCATGATCACTCTTGGGGCACTATAAATGCAAAGTCCTTCATGGCATTATGCCTCCGATTACTAGGAGCTGTGGACAAAAAGCTCTGATGCACCAGTTCTGCTGCTGAACTGCCCATGCAGTCACCCCACTTTGCCAAGGAAAAAAAGACCAAACCTTGAGAAAGGCCATGAATAAGAGGTGGTGAGGGTTTCCTTTTCACAGCAAAGATCCTGTGGGATCTCTTGCAGTATGAAATGATAGATCCATGCCTTCTTCGCAGACAACTAGATGCTTAGGGCACAATCCTAACTAACTTTCCAGCACTGACGTAGCTGTGTCAATGGGGTATGTGCTGCATTCTGCAATTGGAGGGGGGAGTCATGGAGGTCTTCTCAAGGGGAGAGAATGTTTGCTCCCTCACTTCAGAGCTGCACTGCCCTTACCTGGTGCTGGAAAGTTGGTTAGAATTGCACCCTTAGAAAATTAGCTTTTACTAGTTTATACCAGTGGCTCAGTTCACTATTATGTGCACTTTTGTGAACACTGCCCATCAGCAGTTCTTCAGTGCCTCAGACACAGTGATGTAATTCAGGGGGAACGGACCAGAACGGGCGTTCTGGATCCTAACGGGCTTTGGGGCTGCTTCCGGGGTGTTTTTTTTTTTTCAACATTTGAATTTGAACTCAAAAGTGAGTTCCTGTTCCTAATTCATTTGAATGACACCACTGCTTAGACACAATATTTTTGGAGTACCTACAAAAATGTAGATTTGCAAATAAATATGCCTTCTTCTAGGACGTAGGACCCTGGGCACTGTGTTCTACTTTGGATATTCTTTTCAAAGCACCTATGATTTTGGGGTTTTCTTCAGCTTCCTCTTCCAAATGGCAGAGGTAATTTTACCAAATGGTAAAAATTAATCCAGGTATCTAATTCATATGCATTAAAGAACAATTTAAGGGTTGGTGCTCTTTAATTTATAATCAACCTAAGGCTAGAACCATGATAAATGGGGAGTAGTTAACATTTTGTTCTCTATTCAAAGGGGAACCCACCAGGGATCTCCTCTTTCACTGATTATGTCTGCTCTGTGTATTGAACCCCTGGCAGTAAGCAATTAAAAATGCTGCTTTAATATCTGTAATAATATTTGGGTCTATGCAACATTAGGAGCACAATCCTAACTGGGAGTTAGGGCAGCTCAATTAGTCCAGCACAGTTTGGCCGGCACAAGGGCCACCGTAAAGTGTGTTGGAACCACTCTCAGAGTCTGGGAGGATGGCACAGGTCTGTGTGCTGGCCTCTCTGACTCTGACTCAGTCCAAACATATTTTACAGTATTTCTTGTGCTAGCCAAACCTTGGTGGACTAACTGTGCTGGTCTAACTCCAGGCCCGTATCCAGCCTGGGACTGGGACTGGCTGCCATGCAGCCTGGGGAAAGGGGAAAATATTCCCCTTCCCCTGGGTAACACATAGAGGCCCATATGGGGTACTCAGAACTGCGCCAGCAAAATAGTTGGCACAACTCCAACCGGCTAGACTGAGGCCAACTGGACCAGGGGTGGGGATTGGGATCTGGCCCAAGTGCCAGATCCTGTTTCCATCCCATCCCTGGGCTGGCCCACCCACTGGCCCACCCGTTCACCTTCTGCCATTCTGCCCTTACCCCTGCCCTGTTCCATCTCCCGCCACTCTCCCCAAGCCCCTGTGCCAGCCTCTATAGGCTGGCCTTACCTTTTTGGCATGGTCCAGGCTCAGGTGCAGGGAAGCCAGTGCATGTCCTTGCGCAGGTCTCCGTGTCCTCCGAAATGGCGCAAATCAATCAATCAATAGTGTTTTTATACCGCTTTTCAACACAAGTTCACAAAGCGGTGTACAGGCAAATAATAATAATGGAGTTAAATGGCTCCCTGTCCCAAAAGGGCTCACAATCTAAAAAAAAAAATGCAGACCACCACCAGCAACAGCCACTAGAAAGACACTGCGCAAATCCACTTGCTGGCATGTTTGTGACACTCGGAGGCTGGCACAAGCAACTTGTGCCAGCCTAGAGTGTGCCAACCTCTTGATTGCGTTCTAAGCCAGAAATATAATTGGCTGATTTTTATGTTTGAAAAATACAGTGAAACATCAGGATCTAAAATTATCGCTGAGAAACCAGAATTGATGACACTGAATATATCAATCAAACAAGAGGATGAAATTATACAGACATGTAATACCCCCTTTTTAAAAGCTGCTATTAGCTGCCTTAGAGTTCAAGTTTCTTTCTGCTTCATTACTTAAAGATTTGTATACGAATAATAATTTCTCAAGACGATAAATATTCATGACACTAGCACAAACTGGATCTCTCATGCTTAGGTCACATTGCACCCACTACAATGGATGCACTGCCCCAAGTATTGCTTCTATTTTCAGTTTTATTTATTGTTATCAACTCATAGAATGTTATGTTGGTGGTATGAATGAGAGAATTAATGCATTTCTGGGGGGGCAAAAGTGTTTTTGACAAGGTTAAGCAGACAAGGAAGAAGGAAAAATGTTTTGATATTTCTGATTCATGAAAGCATTGTAAAGCAGTAGTGCTAGTAATATTATGGTGTAGGAAGACCAGAGGATAAACAATGAATATCTAAATTGATGTTGTTCTATCTGCCTTGCTGTTAGATGTTACCTGTTATCCCATCATTCCTCCAGGAAGTTCTGGGTAGCATACAGATGTCTCCCCTGTATCCATGGGGGATATATTCCCTTCCCCCTAGATATACAAGACCATGGATAGCAGCAAACCCTATACTCACGAATGTTCAGGCAGCAGACAGCAAGACCTTTATGTTGTTATCAATCACTAGTATTTATATACCGCTTTTCAACATAAAGTTCACAAAGCGGTTTACAGGCAAATAATAACATTAAAGTTAAATGGCTCCCTGTCCCAAAAGGGTTCACAATCTAAAGGAATGGAGAACACCACCAGCAACAGCCACGAGAAAGACACTGTGCTGGGGTGAAAAGGGACAATTGCTCTCCCCCTGCTAAATATAAGAGGACACCACTTGAAAAAGTGCCTCTTGCCCAGTTAGCAGGGGTTAAGGGAGAAGTTTAGGGAGTAGTTTGCAATAAGCTTCTTAACCACATGGTTCCAAAGCATTCTGGGATGATAACTCAGCTGCTGCAAGGCATTCTGGATCTGCCAGGACTTGACACTGGCTGCAGAATAGCTTTAAAATGGCTGTGGATAGCTTCCCGGTGACTTTGAAATGACCATCACAAATTTAAAATGGCCGCTGCCAATGTAGCAAATAGCTTGCCATAAGAAATATTTGCCGGTTGAATGTACAACCCAGTGGCAAGATGACAAACAAAAACAGTAATGAGTTATGAGCACTATGAGGGAGATTTTTTGTGAACCATGGCTAAGTGAAATGATGGATATGGGACCTACAGATATGGGGGGAGGGGCTACTGCACATCATTCTTCCCTCCCCCCTCCCATTTTATTTTCACAACAACCTGGTGAAAGCTTAGACCAGTGGTGTCATCCTACCGGTACGCTGGGCGGGACATCCGGGTGATCGGCAGCCCGCCCGTCGCGTACCACAGCGTTACGCCGTTTGCGTAACTTACGCAAGCGGCATAACTGGTTACGCAAATGGCGTAACACTGTGGTACGCGACGAGTGGACTGCCGATCACCCGGATGTCCCACCCAGCATACCAGTAGGATGACACCACTGGCTTAGACCTAGGTTAGGCTGAGACAAAGCAACTTGCCTAGGGTCACCCAGTGAGCTTTATGGTTGAAAAGCAATTTGAAATTACATTTCCCTTGTCCTAAACTGACATTCGAGTCACAGTGAGACTATTTTTCATACCATAGATTTCCACCAAATGAAGACCCCACCCCCATGAGAACCACAATTATGTACTGTATTTAGAACTTGCTCCAAGCTATTAGATTCTTTTCTCCATTTTGTTCACTTTATATTTCTATAACGTTCTATACCATGTGTAATTTGAGTCGAATGTTGTACTGTAGATACAGACAGGTTTATGGATTATGAGCACACCAACAAATTAGTGAAATGTGGAATGTGTATAAAGTGCAGACATCCTGTTATATGCCAATACAACAGCTAAGTTTTTGTGTCTGCCTCCTTTTTCCTGGTACCATCACATAAAGCACTTGTAATGCTCCTTCAGAGAATTGACCCAATTAGATGTAATCTGACAAAATTTGAGTTAATCTGGAGAAACTATAAAGAGACAAAATGCTGTTGTGTTCAATTTGTGATATTTTATCATCCCAAGCAACAGACCCTCTGAGATAAAGAAAAATGGGGAAGAGATCTCTGTTCAGAATGATTATATGTGATTGGTAGAAATTTATCTTCAGTAACAGAACTAAATATGATGCACCATCTGACGTGAAACAGAATTGTTATGAAGTTGTTCAAGGCTGCATTCCTATGCACACTTCTGTGGTCACACTGAGCACAGCAGGACGTACTTCTGAGTAAAGATGCATAGGACTGAGCCACACACATGGTGCTTAGCTTCTGAAATACTTAGTCCACAATCTTATATACACTTATATGTGAATAAAGCCCATTGAACTCAGTGGGGCTTACTTCTGAGTAGACATGCTTAGGCTTGTGTTTAAGAGCACAATCCTAACCTGAATTTAGGCCGGCACAGTTAGGCCAGCAAAGTTTAATTGGTGCAAGGGACATAATACTGTAAAGTATGTTTAGATCACTCTCGGAATCAGAGAGGCCACCACACAGATGCACACCATCCTCCCTGACTCTGAGAGTGGTCCAAACAAACGACCTGATACGGAGAATTGGTATGGGTCTAATTTTATTCTTGTTACTCTCATTGTTCCCGTTAATGTTTAATGTTGTTGTTTTCATTAATCCTTGTTTTACTTATTGTGGTTACATTGTACTTTCTTTGCTCTCCGTAAGCCGCCGTGGGCATTTGCTTTGGCATGGGAGACGCAGGGTCTAAATTCTTCAAATAATAAATAAATAAATAGAAGCATATGAGGAACGGGGGGGGGGGAAGGCATTCCCGCAGGTGGGGCAGCCCAGGAAGGTGGTGGAGTGTGGATATGGCCCCGATTTTGGCTGCTGCAGTGTGCTTGGACTTAAAGAGCAGCCCCATTGGGGCAGCTGGAGCTTACCCCGGGGGTAAAGGGACGAACATCCCCTTGCCCCTTGGTGAGCTCCGGAGGCAGCAAAGCTGGATACATTCTGTTACATGTACATTCTGGCAAACACAGTTTTATAACATTCAAAGGGCTGAAGTAACACCATAGGACTCAACATCCCTTCATTCTGAGTTCTTCAGTGTTTTCACACATACTATTGTCCAGTTAGTGATTTCACAGAATAGTGCAGTCTCTGGCTGTTGCCATTTCCCACCTATGTAAATTATATGCCAATCTGCAGTGAACCTTTTATTCACTTTATGTATAGCCCTTTGTCATGTATTGCTTGTGAAAATTTGGATAATCCACGGATAATCTTTGGATAATCCATGACAGTCAAGCATGACTTGGATTTTATGTTTAGCACTGGAAAGATCTTTGTCGCCGCCTTTTATTTGTATCATGTATTCTTTCTTTTATAGCTCCACAAGTCATCCAGTAACCTTGGAAGAGACTCAAGTAATGCAAAAAGCAAAGGGAAGATGATGAAATGAAACTGTAAATACAAAGGAGCTGATGAGGGATGAATCATTCTTCTCTTGGAAGGCAGTTCCTACCTAAAGAAGCAGAGTTTATGTCCCCATATATTTTATCAGGCTTTTAAAGTATCTACATATTTGCATGTGTGGTGTGCTGCTGGGTTATTGCACCCATCAGAATTATCACAGTTGTGCTAATAAACAGCATGGAGCTGGCAGTCAAAGATCCATGAGGACCACACTGGAAAATGCTTTCCTGTGTAGGCCAATGGGATGTGGCCAAGGATTTAAAGCCCCATTTTATCCCTGTCACCAGAAGGCTGGTTATTACCTGCTGTTACACTTCTTCCTTTTTTCTCATTTCCCTCCTCTCCTAAGACCCATGCACGTCTTTTATGTTATTTCTATGCTTTCCCTCTTCCTTTCCCCACCCTTTGTTCAATAAATAGAAGTTTGTACAAAGGGTTTTGTTTTAAAAAAAGATATTTAGGGCGCAGTCCTAACCTGGAGTTAGGCTGGCACAGTTAGGCCAGCAAAGTTGGGCTGGCACAAGGGCCACCGTAAAGAATGTGTGGAGCACTTTTGGAGTCAGGGAGGGTGGTGCACGTCTGTATGCTGGCCTCTCAGACTCCGAGAATACTTCAAACATACTATACTTGTCATTTGTTCCGGCCAAACTTTGCTAGTTTAACTGTGCCGGCCTAACTCCGGATTAGGATTGTGCCCTTAAAACAATTCATTATAACAGTTGAGGGTTGATTTCTCTCCTTATGCATATGAGGTGGCTTTTCCCATAAAAAAATAAAATAAAGTGATTAAGTAAACATACTAAAACGTTAGAAGCTATTCAAAAGAGCAGTTCTACAGTAGTATCTTGGCTGTTGCTTAGCCTTTGTTGTAAGACTAAGTAGGGTCAGCCATGAATATTCTTCGGATGACTGATAAAGTATTTTCATTCTTTAAAATTATGTTGCAGTTTAACTCAGCACACATTGATTTAAAAAAGAAGTACATTTTTTAAAACACCAAATGAAATTAAAGGTATTCTGAGGGTTATATATTAGTGCAGCATTTCCCAAAGTGTGAGTCGTGACCCCATGTGATGTGTGCCACAGGCTGGGCCCTTCCACCCTTGTGCCTGAATGGAGCTATTCCAGGCACATTGGATGCCCCTGGAAGATTCTTCCAGGTCCCACCGGGATGGTAACTCCACTGGCTTCTGTGAGCCTCAGAATTGGCTGCAGAATCCTCTGAAACCACTTTGGGGGTGCCTGCAAAAACCGGAAGTGGCTTTCGGAGAATTCTGTGGGTCATTATGAGGCCTGCAAATAGAATGGATTGCTCATCTGGCACAACCCAGAAGAGAGGCCTCCCCAGGGCCATCAGGAGAATGAGGTGCCACAAGGTCAAGGTGGTTTGCAGTAGTTAAAATATTGGGAACGGCTGTATTACTGGGTTGGGGAGTTGGGACTCTTTTGGTACCGCATGTTTTGTAGCTGATGGTGAGTATGGATTGGGTCCTGCAGTTCTCCTGTAGTGACGGAATGAGACTCCTCTGCCATGAGCCTGAGAACGGCTGCAATCTTAGAGGAACTGCTTAGGAAAGCAGCACAGAGTGACTAGTGGTGCTCTTAGAACCTTTTCCTCCTTCTACCCATTTGCTTTCTCTTATAAGTATTTCTAGATAAACTCATTTATAGCTAGGCTGATCAATATGTAAATGGATAGTGGAATGAGGATGCAGTCTGGACTAGCCCTGGAGTTGGGGTGGTGATGTTACTCTACGTTATTATGGTTGCAATTACATCCTCTTTTGTTTAATATGTGTTGTTGTCTTACACTGACAGACAGCAGCTCTGTGGACTGACCTGAGTGGGTTTTAGATCTGCCTCCACCTCTTCTTTAGGTAGTTAATGTAAAAGGTGCAAGGGTCATAAGCCCTGCTTGCCAGCAGCTGAGGGATTGTTCTGGAGTAGGAAGATATCTTGTGAATTCCCTTATAAGTGAAGTGCCCTTTCACTTTGTTAATGTAAGTTCCAATTTTAGGAGCCCCTTCCCTACCCTCCCATTCACTGGAGTCTGGTCTGTCAAATGCAGCAATTTTCAGCCAGTGTACCATGAATGATCCACAGGTCTGCTATCAGAGTTTGAGGGAGGGTCATTTATTATAGAGCCATCAGGGGATGTGAGCTCCAGCACCTGCAGTGCGGTATGACATGTCAATTGCCAAAACAATTATGGTGTGCCTTGAGCGCCTTGTCAGTGTCCTGTAAGATAAAAAAAGTTGAAAATTGCTGGTCCGATGCCGCCCACTTGCTCACTTGGGCTTGCTGTTGCCATCTCCGTGGCTGGCTATGGCTCGTGTAAAGAATTCCATGCAATATAATGAGAGTTGGAGCTGTAGCTCTGTGGTTTGTGTGCATCAGGTTCATTCCCTGGTATTTCCAGATAGGGTGGTGTGGACTCTTGAAACCCTGAAAAGCTGCTGGCAATCAGTGCAGACCATATTAGTTTTGTTGATTCAGTATCTGCAGAAGGCAACTTTAGCTGTCCCCCTAATTATGTATTTTCCAAGCAGTAAAGCGGTGGTTTCCAAAGTGTGCATGGTGGCAAATTCACAGAGGTGCAGCATGATGTCTCCAGCAGACTCTTCTTTCTCGCTCTCTGGTATGCTGCCATCTTGAACCATGCATAGTCTAAGATGGCGATGCCTGAGAAAGCCAGGAAGAAGCGGCCACCACAAAGGTGTTGTGACTATGGTAAATCTGGGAACCACTGCCGTAAAGTATCACCATATTGAGGCACCATACTGTTCACATGTGCCAAGGCAGCAGATTAGAAAAGTAGGTAATTTAGAGGGCAATCCTAACCTGGAGTGAGGCTGGCACAGTTAGGCCAGCAAGGTGGCACAAGGGCCACCATAAAGTATGTTTGGACCACTCAGAAAGAGAAGCCACAGACATGCGCCATCCTCCCTGACTCTGAGAGTGGTCCAAACGTGCTTTATGGTGGCCTTTGTGCCGGCCAAATTTTGCTGGCCTAACTGTGCTGGCATAACTCCAGGTTAGGATTGTGCCCTTAGAATTCCAGCTTTGTTTCATTTCACTGCTTGTTTGCCCACACCAAATTCTAACAGGCCAAATTGCTGAGAGACTATTTTTTAGGTTGAGCACTGGAGACGGGCTAGCTAAGAAAGCAATAAGCAATTGTTTTTCAATGAAAGGAGTTTGTGTAATGTGATGTGCAAATTAGGACTCCCTCCCCACCCCAATCCCTGAGGGATTCCAATGAGGTTCAGGGATGGAGATTTGAGTGAGAATCAATGAGTTAACTGGTGGATTTTGGGTTCTGTACTCGACGTTCAAGGCTGAAGCAGCAATTTGTCTGTTCCTTCTTTACACAGCCTGAGTCCGGCATCCATCTTGGAGCAACTGTTACAACCATATGCAAGAAGTCTGAGCAGGCTCTGCCTTATCTCACTTGAACAAATGGCCGTACTCTGGCCGCTTGGTGACAATTGCAGGAGGAACATAAATGACATGCACCAACTAGGATTTGCAATGTTCTGCCCTGATACACTGCTAGTTCTACCTACAATGGGGGAGGCTTTCAATACAGATGAGGTGGATAGCCCACAGATTTCAAGGTTGCCTGTTTGCATGTGTACTTCCACTATTTCTTTAATCCAGCCCAGAGCCTGATATTAATTATGGAGCGATTTTGCAGTACACATAGGAAGCTGAGCAAGCTCAGTCTTAATTAACTTGAACTGATTGTCCTACCTTCCTCCGACTATGATGTGATGCCCACAGGAACATATATATACTTACTGCAATTTACAGTAGTCTATCCTGATACACTGTTGGGTCCAGTACACACAGTGAAGAAGGCTTTAAATACGGATATATGCAGATAGCCAGCAGATCTGTAGGATGCTTCAGATCTTGCACAGACTTTCCAGATACGAACCAGATATACATTTGATGTGATTCTTGTGAGCACTCACAGCGAGCTGAGCAAAACAAATTATCTGACCTTTTTCTGGCCATTAGGTGGTAACCACCAGCTCATATATTACATTTTCATTCTAAGATTTTTAGCCTTCTACCCTTGCAGGTGTGGTGGGGTTTGGTACCTGCAGTGAAGACAATTTGACACACTGATAGCCTGCAGAATGTTAGGAAGCTTACTTGCATATATGTGTGCCTGAACAGATATATACCACTTCTACAGCAGGAGATAGTGGAAGCTTTCCACTATGCTATTTTCTTTCCTGAACTGGAAATTAAAGAAGAGAGAGAAGCACTCTTGAGGACTAGTAACTGCATAAAATTATGAAAGCAGCTGAAGTTGAGTTGAGGAGCTAAGCCAGTTGGGCAGAAGTCTAGGAACCTTGCCTATAAGTGCATGCCTGTCTATTTCTTTTGTATCCCTTTTACAGGAAGCAAACTATTAACAAGGCAAGTAAGAAGTTTAACAAATTATTCCTTCCCATAGCTAAAAATACATTGACCTCACTGACATTTCACAAACACCATCTATTAGTATGATCTCTGGTGAAAGACAGATAAGGATTACTATATTGGATGTTACAATGGATCTTAGCCTTAATCTTGGGGCTGATTGTTTAAAAGAACCACATTAGAAATTATGCAGCTATCTTGTATTGATTGTGGCTGGCTTCTAGAAATGAGTTACAGTTCTCTTTTTCTAACAACTTCCTTGCTTACTTTTCTCCATGAGCATAACTAGATAAACTCCACGTAAGTAAATCAATCAGAACTGGGAAGCTGTGATCAGATATGGACATTGATTTTGCATATAGCCCAGCACTGATCCTTATTTTTCACCAGTGGCGCAAATACCATTCACACTGAAGGACACCAGGTTGTGTTTTACCTGTCTAACCAGTTCTGATGGGCAACCAATATTGACAAGTCAGTATCATACCAACAGCAAGCCTATGCACATCTATTCAGAAGTAAATTCTGTTGTGTTCACTGGGGCTTACTCCCAGGAAAGTGCCTAAAGGATTGCAGCCTGAGTCTTTTAGGATCTGTTAATTATCTACTAGGTACTGTTCAGATTCCTTCCTTGATTTACCAGATTAACTAGACTTCCTTCCTAGCGTTCTTATGCTGATTTGGCCCCAGCTCACAAAACTCTGCTATGATTCCATCTTCTTTGGCTCCACCCCCTGGTCCTACAAAGGGGACTTCAAAGTATAAAAGCAACAATTGGCAGCATTATCAACAATGCTTTTTGATTTGCTTATTGATCACATGTCAATAGCCAAGATCTGTAGGGCTGCTTTAGTGATATGAACCCCTTATATTAACAGTACACATCCATATTGCAATGGATATGTGAAATATTAGCCACAAAAAGAGTGCTTATTAAGTTGTGAAGAGCTTTGCGGAAGCTCTACCAGCCTGTGTGCCTGTGGGAAGGCTGGAGCATATTCATGTGCCGGCAGCCAACTGCAGGGGGTAGAAAAGGGACGGGAAGGAGTGGAATGGGGATAAGATGGGGTAGGGGTTGGGTGGATCTGGCCTGGGTTGGGGGTGGGTTTGGCAGCAGAGGTGTATGCCAAATCTAAACCTGGGCATGATCCACCTGCACAGAGCAACGCAGACTCACAGCAGCCATATTGCTGGCTAAGGTTCAACTTGCCCCATAACAGTGCTGGGCTTACTTCAGGTCAAGAGAACAGATGTCCCCTTATCCAGTGCGGAGTTGCACTGGCATTGCTGCATCGCCACCCAGGGATTTAGGTCAGGTTGAGCTATTAGGCTTATTTTCTTCTCCCGTTCCGTTCCAGGTCTTAAGTGGTGCCAGTGTGCAGTGAAATGACTAAGAAGGTTGGTGCCAGAGGCAGATCTAAGGGAGGGCAAAGCTCTACGTTTTGCAAGAAGCCTTACCTTGCAGTGGAAATCACTCCTCTCCTGCACCGTTTTAGCCAATCCTCACAGGGAAAAGCAACATCTTGGCGTTGCTTACTGGCTACAGCAGCAAGGGAGAGGAGGGATTTACATGACAGGGTAAGGCTTCTTGCAACACTTAGAGCTTTGCCCTCCCTGTAGATCTGCCTGTGGTTGGTGCTTAGACTTGATAGGTGTCGAGTAGAATATGTGAGTGACTGATGTCATTAACATATCACAACCTATGGCACATATCAACTTACAGGTGTGCCACCTACATTGGAGTAGTACCTGTTGTAAGAACAATGTACTAATCCCACATATACTGAGACCAACTGCCCAATCCTAAACAGCACTGGCCTAGCAAGGCTGGCACAGCAGGGCCATATCCTAAGCCCAGCAGGAGGCAGCAGCAGTTCAGTGCAGAGCAAGGGGAGGTTTTCCCCTTGCACCTGGGTAAACCCCAGTCATCCCTATGAGACAGTTGGGATCAGCGCCTGCAGATTTGCAGGTGCAGGTGTACGTGTGCAGCAGCAGCCCAGATTGGAGCCATCTTGGCCAGGAACAGGGCTTAGGATTTGGCGCAACAGCTGTTGGCACTGCGCTGCCCTGTTATGCCCCCAGCACACCTCTGAAACACCCTCTGCGAAGTCCTGCGCTTATAATCTGAACAATAATCAAAACTTTCATATAATGGAATGGGATTTCCTGCCTAATCTGATGCCTTCAATCTCTTCATTTCTTTAATACAGGAGAGAATTCAGCTGAATACCTGAAATTCTAGCTGACCACTAATAAAATAGTGAAATATGACCAATCTAAATTGTTGTCAGAAATTGAAAAGGATCTAGACCAGGCGTGTCAAACTCATTTCATACAGTGGGTCGAATAACATTCATGATGCCTGCTGAGAGCAGGAAGTGATGCAATTAAGCAGGAAGTGATGCAATTAAGCAGGTGATGTCATTAATCAGGTCATGACCAGAAAAAAAGCACTTGTTTCCTCATTTAGGAACTCATTAGATTCAAATAGAAAATACACAACTCTTGATCATATTTTCAAGATATGGAAGAGCCCAATCTTCATGCGGGCTATTCTTTCATCTCAGCATCTCAGCATCTCAGTGACATCTCAGCAACTGATGAGCGCAACTGATGGTGGTGCTGGGAGAGCCCAATAGTCAGATAAAGGGCTTCTGCTGGCCACATCTGGCTCCAGGAGTTATGTTTTGACACCCCTGATTTAGACCATTGGAAGTTTTTGGCACTTTATTGGACACATGTTAGGGAAAAATGTTTACCCCAGCCTTCTCTTGTACTTCTCTTCTCAGTGTAGAAATGGATGTTTTCAATACCTGGCAAAGATTAAGTACAAGACTCATAAGAGAAAATACATTTATTATGCAGTGACACTCTTGACTCTATAAGGTTGGTACTCCCTGATCAAATCACATTAATAATAGAACAAAGCTTTTGGGAATCAATTTTTTTATGTTTTTGTTATAAAAAAATGAAAGGTTCAAGGAACTATATTATTTTGTAATGCAGGCTTGAAATAAGGGGGGAAAGGAGTTGAGTCCAGGCTTATTCCCCATGGCATGTGTACTGTTTAAAGAACAGCTCCCAGATGGAAATGTATTCCTGGGGAACTTAGAACAGGGGAAGCAGTGACAATTGGTACAGAATATCAGATTGGGCGCTTTTTTGAAGAAATTTAAAACCTGGGGAAAAGAAATACCCATCATTCCATTTATTATTTTCTTTTTTCTCAAATTAGACATGTTCAGTCACTGATTGCTAAAAAAAAAAAAAATGTGGTCCATTGCAAGGGAAATCATCTTTTCTAGATTTTAATCAGCACTTGACAAAATAAGAATTTAATTAACAGGTGCTATGCCTTGTTACAGTCAGAGTCAGGTATGAGATATTTCTAATAACAAAGAAATGAGACAAATACTGTGATTATGATTTAGCAGCGGATGACTGGAGGAGGCTGTGATCCTAATCCTCCACATGTCTGCTCAGAAGTAAGCCCAGTTTAGAGTCAATTGGGCTTTCTCCCAGGTAAGTGTAGATAGGATTGCAGCCTGTGTGACCAGTGGCGTAGCTACCCAGGGAGCACCCCGCCCCAGGTGCAAAGCCAGAGAGGGTGTTAACAGAGCCCGCCCAATTGCTCGCCAGAGTGCAAAGCCGCTCTGGCAAAAAGAGTGTGAAGCCAGAGAGCAAAAAGGCCGCGCCTGCGGTCCTAGCTGAGCTGGGTGGCCTCATGCTCTGGAGAGCGTTGCTTGCCGGAGCGCGAAGCTGCCCGGCCCAGTTAGCAGCGCTCGTGGCTTTCTCGCCCCTCTCCATTCTTGGAGTGGAGCACAACGGCCCTCCCTGCACTCCTAGATGTGCCAGGTGCCTTCAAAGAGGCACACACGGAGGAGATACACGGAGGAGGTACACGGTAACAGAGCTGGGCCGGGTTCCTTTGAAGAGGCGCCTCCATCACTTTCAATGAGCCCGACTGTCCCTGCAGGGACTGTTCTCTGCTCCCCGGAGCATAATTGGAAGGTAAACATTCCTGCAGGAGCCACACAGCCAGTCTGCAGGAAAGGAGCCAGCCAAGGTAAAAGGGGGAATTTCTTCTTTGCCTCCTCTCTCATCTTCTTTTTTTTTGGGGGGGGGGGAATGAGGTCGTAATCCATTTGGGTTTTTGAAGTGTGCTACATTTGTAGATTGGAGGTAGGTGGGTTTGCTTCTCCAGACCCTTTACAGCCAGGAGAAATGAATAGAGGTGTTTTTTTTAGGGGGTTGTCTTTGGAATATAGTAGAATGAGGCTTGGAGATCTTTGGGTATGGAGAGTAGCATTTGAGGTGATCATATGCATAGAAGAGTCTCTCTGTGTTGGACATTGGTGTGAAGGAGACTGGTGTGTTGACCTCTCCCTGGCTGAGTGGCAGCTGGGTGTGTTCCCTACAGCTCAGTCTTGTGTTTCCTACAGCTTCATTGGGGAAAGAAGAGCGAAAGCAAGTGTCAGTGATCAGAGGGTGTCTCTGTTCAGGATGGGCAAGGATGAGAGGGAGAAGGCTATGCAGTGTGGGCTAGAGAGGGTTTTTTTTCAAATTCAGTGATGATTTGGCCATTAAAGTCTCACCTGGTGAAGCGGAGGGCATGTTCTAATTTGTGGTATTGACAGAGGTCTATATGAAGAGGAGCACTGTAGCTAGGGAATGAGATTTATCTCCCCCTTCCCACCAAGAAAGGCACAATTTCAGTGTCTTTCCTTCACAGATTTACCAGGCTTTTGATATTCTCTCCCTCCACAATAGAGAGCCAATTGGAAGCTCTTTCCCTCTTGTCCCAAGATATCTGGATATTGGCTGTGGTTTCTCAGAGATGAAGGAAAAAAACACTTTGCACTTGCTCAGAGGCTCTCCCTTTGCTCAGTGTAATGACTGGGCACAACCAAGGGATGTGGCCTGGCTCAGAGGGAGCTGGTTGACCTCTTGCAATTGTGGAGGGACAGGCCTGGCCCAGAGTTGTGACAGCAGGGGGGGGGGGCACCAGTGGCACCAGCATGAATGGCCCTCTCTGCAGCAGTCACTCTCCCAGTGCACAAGCACAATGTCATTAGCAAGCACTCCCCACTGCCCCCACAGTTTGGGTTTTGCCGGGAGAGTGTCAAAAATTTATGGAGCCCCAGGTGTCAAATACCACTGTGTGTGACTTTGTTGCCAAAAGATTGATACCTGCATGGTGTTTTTTTGGGTGGGGGTGGGGGAAGCTTTTACAAATTTATTTATCAGTGGTATCAACCCCCTCATAAACTGAGTAAGAATTTTCCAAACATTCAGCATAAGTGCTGGTTAAGTGCTTTTTTTTCTAGAATGTGGGAAAATTCAGGGTTTTGGCAAGAGATTTAACATGTATAAATAGGATGACAGGATATGAGATCGTGTTAATGCCCAGAAAAGGGTTGTTACTGGATGCAAAAGATGAAATTGAAGAGGCTGATGCAGAATTTGTTCTAACTCTTCTGTCTATAGCTAAAATCTGTACGGCATCTACTTGGAAGAAGCTGAGTGCCCCAATTGTGTCAGAATGGATTAAAAAAAACTCTAGGACATGGTTATATCAATCAGGGTAACATATTTTGCTCACTCTGATAAACTGGCGAGTAGCATGCATCTGTCTGTCTGTCTGCCTTTCTTGATTATGACTGAAAGTAATAGGGCAAGTTGAGCATATAAGAACGTGTGTGTGTGTGTGTGTGTGTGTGTGTGTGTGTGTGTGTGTGTGTG
>JAJKFI010000045.1:7287303-7311786 GCA_029204185.1 Lerista edwardsae | reverse complement strand
TGTGTGTGTGTGTGTGTGTGTGTGTGTGTGTGTGTGTGTGTGTGTGTAAATATTATTATATGCTCAACTTGCCCTATTATTTTCAGTCATAATCAAGAAAACACACATACATACAGATGAATTTGTCACATTCTTTGACAATAAAAAGAAATATCCAAAGAGTTCATATTCATCCCATACCAACTCACTTCTTCCTTAATAGAAAGAACAATGCAAAGGAACAATCGCATTACTGTTTTCAAACAAAGAGGATAAATACATGGTTCCGTTTTGTCACATGCCAAATTTCTTTTCCACCATAAAGGAAGATGTGCTAAACTGTTTTTCTGCCTCTCTTACAATAAAGGAAGCTATACAAATGATGCAATTTTGGCACAATATTTATTATTCCAGCATATTAAGAAACCCAAGAACCAACATTTTATCAACCTAGCATTTCAGTCCCCCAATTTATTAGAGCAAAGACAAAGCTCAGTACTCTGCTTTCCCCCCTCCCCTGCCACCCACACTTTCGCAGCTGTGCCCAAAAGGCATGGGCTGTATCCACTGAGGGGGTGGAGTGGGAGGCTTCTGAAGAGACGAGGGATTTAAATCCCTTTCCCCTCCATAGTCTTGCACCCTGCAAGGGATTTCCTTGGACCTGCGGTAGCAATTTTGCTGGCATATGTCTGATGAGAGAAAGGGGATGGGGAGGCTATTGGCAGAGGGATCTGGCATACTCCATCACTGCCTGATCCACCCTCTCCTGCAGCCTCCCTGTCACCATTTCTTCCCACTGTTTCACCTCCCTCCTATTCCACCCTCCCTGTCCCCTCCTCCTGTCATCTTACCTGCCTTGGCCAGGCCTTCTAGATCCACTAACGCTGATAGGAAGGCTCCAGTCTTCTTGCCGATGCTCAGGCAACACATTGCATGGCACTCTGCCGGAGTGCACTTGACAGCCATTTTTTTTTAGCAGTTGCCACCAGTGGAATGCATGTTCTGCTGGTAGTTAATCCTGATAGGATTGGGCTGAAGATATGGTAACCTGATTGATATAACCATATACTATAGCAGTGTTATTCACAGTGTGGGTCAGGACCCACTTGGTGGGTTGCGACCTGATGTCAGGTGGGTTGCGGAAAGCTGGGAGCAGCCATTTTGAAAACTGCAGATCTTATTCTTGTTATATTCCTTTTGTGAGTGTTAACAATTTGAATTTTCAAGTGAGGGTTTTTTTTTCCAATTTTGTTTTTAATTCAGTGCTTTCACATCATATTTTGTCCTAATCCTGCTTTCTGTCAGGAATGTTTCACGGTTTTAAAATTACTGCTGTCCAAGAATGCCAATTTGCATTACAGGTGTGTCATTTTATTAAGTTGCAAAGACAGCACTTCCTGCTTGATGATGTCACTTCCTGCCACAACATCACTTCCAGGTTAATGACGTCACTTCAGGTGGGGCCCGACACAAGTGCCATTCTAAAGAGTGGGTCCCGGTCTAAAAGATTTGACTACCACTGTACTAAAGCATCCTGAAAATGGAAATGCTGGGTAGGCTACCACCTTGTAATATACAGAGAGTACTTCTTCTGTGATGATGTTTTACTGCAAACCTCAGTCACAGATTAACAGCCCAATCCTCTCCAACGTCCAGGGCTGATGCAGCCATGCCAACAAGCTGAGCCCTGCATCTTGTGAATGGGGGTAAAGTCATGGAGGCCTCCTCATAGCACAAACAATGTTGAATGCCACTACTTTAAGTGTGGTAGTACTGTGAGTCACAGTTCAAACTGCCTATTTTTGGTTCTCTAGCAATTCCAATAAACTTTGGTGCATGATCGCGCTTGCCACAGTCATGCTTTTACCACCAAGTTGCATAGACATGCCTTTGGCCAATACACTGGTTCCTTGCCGTACTGTTCCCCCCCCCTCTGTGCACATGTTACTTGTGTTTTAAAAAGCACTTCCAGTAACAACCTGTGAGTTTGTGGCAGAAGTGAGATTCAGGCTGAAATCCTATCCACGTCTACCTGGGAGTAAGCTCCATTGGCTTACTGGAATTGGAATTGGCTTCTGAGTAGACATGTATAGGATTGGGCTCTCAAATTAGGAACGTCTCAGGCTGCAATCCTATACACTCCTGGGCAGTAAGTTCCATTGAAATCAGTGGGGCTTAGTTCTGAGTAGACACACATAGGATTGTGTTCCCAGTCTCACAGACACTTTTCTATTTTAGCTCTTCCATATATTCCTTTAAAAATATGTATGACAACTCTACTTACAATTTTTTGTATGGCTTTCTCTTTTGTGCTATTTTAAACAAATAAAAAATTAAAATGTTCATCTTTATATGTGTTCCAAAAGTGCATATTTCAGAATTAAATGAACTTCATTAAGCGTATTTTTTTTCCATAAAGACTAGTTTCCTTCCTTCTCTCCTTCCTTCTCTATATTTATTTCACATGACAATAAATGCCTTTGGGGGGGGGGGGTCCTAGTATACCAAATGACATGATTGCTTTAAACAGCTCTGTGTGTGCATCTGCGCCCATGCATGCGTGGATGCGCATATTATGTAAGTACGCTGTTAAAATGAAAATCATAGGTAGCGAATGTTTACTTTGAAGTGCGGTCTCAGTGTACTTACTTTGTAGTGTAGTCTGTAAGCATTTGGAATATTCTAGCCTGCAAGTGCCATCTGCAAAGCATCTGTTTGGATTAAAACGGGCAAAGATTTTTTTTTTTTTAAAGCACAATTTGACATCTTACGGATTCAATTAACAGGATCCAAGTACAACTGGAATGTTGCTCTCCATCTCATTATAGTAGCGCACATTTGGGCTTATGTTCAAAAGTCAAGCACAGAAATAATAAACAGTAATTTATTCTACCATGGGTGATGGGGATCACAAGGCACCTAAGACAAACTAATTAACCACACATTGATGCTGAAGGCAAACTCACAAGAAGGTTTCCTCCTTTTTCCATGTCTGCAGGATGACGTCACTCTAATTCTCATTGCATTATTTCAAATGTTGAATATGCTAGGACCTTATAAATGTCATTCCTCCTGTTCAGAACGCATGCCAGGCTGGCAGAAAAAGAGCCTGTTTCCAATGTCTTGTCCATCATTTTCAGTCTTGCCACGTAATTTCCGATGTCTTGTCCACATACATTGCCATTCAGTGTATGTGATTATGGGTGGATGGAGAATGGGCAGTATTGTTCACAATTCAGTATATCTGCCTTTTCCCTGCCCCCAGCCAGCCTGTTCTTTCTCCTGACTGTAAAGTCTTCTGAGACAGGGATTTGCCTAAGAATTCAATCTGTCTTCTTCCTCCCAATCTGCAAGTTGCCCAAACTTTATTTGCTAGTCATTTATTTGCTTTCTCTTTATTTGCTTTCTCTGTTCATGCCTCTTTCAACTCTTTGATTTCACGACTCAGAGTCCCACCTTCACCCTGCCTCCAGATCACGCCTCTGTCCTCAGATCTGCCCCCCCCTACACACACTCAACCCCACCCCAATCCTCCTGGGGCTCAGGCTTCAGCTCCCCGTTCCTCGGCTGCTCACATCCGACCAGTCAACCCTCCGTTTGTGTGCGCATGAACTTCCCCCTTCTGTCCTCCACTGCTGTCTCTTGCGACAGTCTCATGCTCCTGGACCCACATATTTCCCCTCCCACACAAAATTGGATGTGGAAATTGAGAGAAATTCTTAAAGCAGCAGGAGATTAGCAGGGCCTGAGTTAGGGGAAATGTTTCTTATTTTAACCTTCTTGTACACTTCCATTAAATAGTCACAGAGGCAACAGCTGAAAAAAAAAATCAGCTTGGAAAAGAGGCAACAAATACTTGTTTGGGGGGAAGAAGCCAGTGTATGACTGTAATATACAGTATTGTGATTAACAGTCAGGGAGTTGGGGGCTGTGACAGCCCAGCCTTACCTAGCCCCTGGTGCTGATCCAGCCACACCAGTTGTGTTCCTGGGGGGGGGGAGAATGCTAGGTTTTGCAAGGAACCTTACCTTGCCATGTAAATCACTCCTCTCCCTTGCCATTGTAGGCAATTCTCATGGGAAAGCAATGCCTCCTTGGCTACAGGAGCAAGGGAGTGGAGCGATTTACACAGCAAGGTAGGCTCCTTGCAAAACTTAGAGCTCCGCCCCCCCCCCAGGGATACCGCTGAGCCATACCAATGATGCATGTATTGCATCCCATAGGGGCATTTTGGGTCCTGTAACCTCCTTGGACATTTATTCCCTTGCTCCTCTATCCCGATGGGTCCTGTTCCAGCTACGAGTGCATGTCTGAGTGGAACTTGGCTAGAGGATTGAGGCCAGGAAGGGGAATAGGATTTTGGTGGCACCACTGCCGCTGATACCACCCCATTCCTGGCCTTGTCCTCTCCCCTCCCCTCCCCAACTCATGTCCTCACTATTGCCCCCCCTCTCCATCCTACTGCACTCACCCCTGCCTCCAGGTGCCTCCCGTGCTGATTTTCCAGCTTCTGTGCTCCTTGGTGGGCCGCTGGTGCGCAGACCCAGCTGCCTGCTGCTTTTGAGGCAGCCAGGCCGCACTGTACGGTATGGGATGCTACCTTTTGCATCAGCCATAAAGCATGCTGGGATTGTGAGTCCTGGTGGGGCAGGGGACCACTAGGATTGGGTTGTAATTGCCATTTTAATGGTTGAGCCGTCCATGAGGTAGAATAAGGCAGTCACCTTCTACTGCCCACCACTGTCACGTCTCCTCCCATGCTCTCTGGACTTGAATAAGAAACAGGAAATACAGAGGAAAGGCATATGGTGACCTAGAGTGGAAGATGCTCTATTCCACCATCCCTCTCTTCTCTACGCTTCCATTTTTCAGGAAAACCATTTCCTTTTCAAATCCATAGAGCATGGAAGAAGAAAGGACAGAAGCCGCTATTACAGCAATTTCTGCCTAGTTGTGCACCACCAGGTAAGGAGCTTGTCCATCATTTTCAGTCTTGCCACGTAATTTCCGGGTGGCAAGGCCGGAGAAGGGAGGGCGGAAAAAGTAGCATGCTACCTCAAAAGCAGCAATTTGGCATCCCGCCTCAGGCATCAGCGCTGCTCATACAACTAAAAGTCGAGAATCAAGAGAGAGAAGCACAGAGGAACTATGTAGCTTCATAATAGCCCCAGAGGCACTATGTAGCTCCATAATAGAACAACTGTAGAAAGAGGTTGCCAGAAGTGCTGAGTTGAGCTACTGCACCCCATCTTAACCTGTCCTCAGGTAAGCATGCTGCTGATACTGTGGGCACAATCCTAACTAACTTTCCAGGACTGACATAGCTCAGCCAATGGGGCATGTGCTGCATCCTGCAGTGGAGTAGTCATCACGGAGGCCTCCTCAAGGTAAGGGAATGTTTGTCCCCTTATCTCAGAGCTGCTTTGCCCTTACCCCGGTGCTGGAAAGTTGGTTAGGATTGCACCCTGTGTCTGGTACACGACGATTCCACTGACCATTATCAATGCAGAAGAGCCTTTGTCTCATGCAGATATTCCCAAGCTCTTGCTTCTTTCCAGACCGTACCACATGACAGGCAATTCCCACCATATCGGATAGTTGTAAAACTCTTTGTTCCCCTTCATGCTTGATAAACTACCGATCACCCCCTTGATGAGGCCAACTTCACTTTCTAATGTAGATTATGTTAGTCATGAAACATACAATCAATTTCTTTTCCAGGAGAATCTTTGCTGTACATTTTATCCCGCATACTCAGTCCTGTTACTATGACTGGGCCACTTTCATTTCCTACCATCTGACACTCCAAGCTGAAGTTTGGTTTCTCGTTCTGTTTTTCTCTCATCGTGCAGTGTATATCACTCCATCTGAAGATCTGATGCAGTCCACCAAAGCAATGCTTGATTAAATTCGTCAGCGTTTGAGATGCCATCAGGCTTCTTGTTTTGCTAGCTAGCGCCCATGTGTTGACTGATTAGTCAGAGGATTGGACTGAGAAGGAATGAACAGATGAACTGGTAAAAATCAGAAGAGAAAAACTCTTCCAGCTACAATAGATTCTTGAAGCCATCCCCTGAGAATTCAGAGAGAAAACTTTCACATACTGTATAAGAAGGGTCAGGTCACAATTAAGCATGAGTAGATTAGTGGGCCACTGAATACCTCCATGTTTGGTACAGAAGGCCGAACTGATGGATGTTGCTATGCAACCAGCACAGTGGCAGTTCTTAAGGGGGAACAGAGTATGCCATTTTTATGCTGTGCCTAGGAGCCTAGGCACTGGCATTGTGCAAAGCAAAATTAAAATCAACAGACCTTCTCTCCATGCATATGATCTAAGAAATGAATAGATAAGACTAAAGAAAAGGCAGAGACATTTTTTAGAGTTGCTTCTTGGGCCTGTGGTTGCTCTTTTTTCATGACCTACCTGATTTCATACCGGACCTTCGCATGTCAACATTATTGTTAAATCAGTCTTCGTTGTTCCACCGATGCAGCCACATGAGATTGAGGTTATGTTTTGTTGTTAAGTACATGAATTTTGGATGGCAAGTATAACTTGTCATTCCGCCTAACCTTGTTCCTCCGTCTTTCTCCTCCTCAAATCCCCGTTCATGATGGTGTCCCAGATCTGGGCCAAACGTTGCTATTCTTAAGCAGAGCCAAATTAAATGTCTGCAAAATGGGGCCACATTAAACTTAGCAGATGCAAACGAGTCAGATGAAATTAATTAAATGAAGCCAAATGAGTGGAAGTCGAAATAGAGGTGATGTTTCAGAAAGCAAGTGAAGACTGCAAATCTGAGTGGTACAGGCACTGAACTTCTGAAATAACATAACAGCTGGAAAAACTTTATGGAAAATCTTTATGGTGCCTGTTGCTAAGGGCTTGTCTCACAATCTGTAGACCTAACATGAGTCAAGCCACAGAAGAATTCTGATTTTTTGTTTAAATGTCTAGAAACCCAATCCTATCCTTTCCCTCCCACTCACTGGGGCAGCCATGCCAAAAAATGAGCATGCTGTATCCAGTAAGGCGGGGGGGAGATTGTGTGGCCTTCGGTGGGGAAAGGGGATTTCAATTCTCTTATCTCTCCATAAGTCTCTTGCTTGGTATTGGTTTCCCTTGAACCTGCACCATCTCTGTAGCTGGCACAAGTCCAAGGAGAAGAAAGGGAGGCTGCAAAGTTAGGATCCAACAGGCATCATCGCTATTGGATCCCCCCCCTGCCTGCATCCTCCCAAACACCATTCTTCCCCTACTCTGCCTCATTATGCCCCCTCCTCACCCCTCCTCCGCAGCCTTACCTTTTCCAGCAACCGCCAACAGGTCTGGCGACTAAATGGAGCACTGTCGCCTCTTGCAGTGGCACTCCCCAAATGGCCACTGATGGAGTGCTCTGTGCTCATTCCTAGTCTAAGGCTGCAATCCTATCCACACTTACCTGGGAGTAAGCCCCATTTACTACAATGTTACTTACTTCTGAGTAGGCATGCATAGGTGTGGGCTCTAACTCTCTGATCACTAGAGTATCTCACATTGACTCAGAGAGCACAATCCTAAACTGTAGTTAGGACAGCAAAGTTCGGCCATCACAAGGGCCACCGTAAAGCATGTTTGGACCACTCTTGGAGTCAGGGAGGATTGCGCATGACTGTGTCTTGGCCTCTTGGACTCTGAGAGTGCAATCCGGCCGGAGTTAGGCTGGCACAGTTAGGCCAGCAACGTTTGGCTGGCAAAGGGGCCACCATAAAGTGCGTTTGGACCTCTCT
Organism: Lerista edwardsae; assembly: GCA_029204185.1. NCBI lineage: Eukaryota > Metazoa > Chordata > Lepidosauria > Squamata > Scincidae > Lerista > Lerista edwardsae. The sequence continues at coordinate 7,304,034 of JAJKFI010000045.1, read as the reverse complement.
TGGAGTCAGGGTGGATGGGATGGCACGTGTCTGTGTGCTGGCCTCTTTGACTCAGAAATTGATCCAAACATATTTTAAGATGTCTCTTGTGCTGGCCCAAACTTTGCTGGCCTAACTGTGTTGGCCTAACTCCAGGTTAGGATTGCACTCTGAGAGTGGTCCAAACATATTCTATGGTGTCCCTTGTGCCGGCCAAACTTTGCTGGCCTACTGTGCCGGCCTAAGTGCAGTTTAGGATTGTGCTCTGAATACCGAGCACCCAGTGTGTAGCTGGATGCTCGCCATTGGCTTGCTCCCCCCTGCTGCGTGAGGCAGATGTTTCCCAATTGGGCATTGTGGTCATGGGGGCGGCACTGGAGCTCACTTGAGTCTCCCTGGGGGCCATTCCTCTGATGATCCAAAGGAAGACGGATCCCGGCCCACCCACCCCATTCTGCAGTCCAAGATTGGCCCTATTTGGGGCCAGGTGGGATTTTTCCGTCCCCCTATTGGCCTTTGGCCGGGCATTTTTTTTTGTCTCCCCTGGACTGCATGGGGGGGGGGGTACTAGGGTTTGTTCCATTTGCATGTACAGCAACCTTGGTCGCTTTATTGCAGGTTGGCATGGGCACAAAAGGCTGGAAGGAGGCTTTTGGTGTGTAGATGGAGGTCAGCTAAGGCATCGAGTTACCCATTGGCAGGCCCACAATTGCTGACTGGTGCGTGGGGCTGGCAGGGAATCTCCCAGCCTCAAGCCTTGGCCCGCCCCAGATACTCTTCGGCTGGGGCAGGCGCGCAGGTTTGCTGCCTCCGCCCCTGCGGGGGTTGGACCATGAAGGGTTACGCCCCAAGGGGCTGGCCTGGAGTCAGGATGTTTCTCCTGCCGGGGGGCTGGCCAGTGGGTGACCCCCCCCACCTTCAGTTAAGGCCTTGTCCTTTATCCTGCCTTAATTAATCACTGCCGGTCTCTGGCTCCTCTTCATTGTATTCTGTTGCAATAAAGTGGCCCGTTTCATCCATATGCTTCTGTCTCTCGTGGCTTCTTTAGGGGGGATGCACAGCTAATGTATTATTTGCAGCATTATGCCTTGATAGCCCAATTCATGCATGGAAGTCATTCATAAAGTCTGCAAGGTGTTGTATCCTCTTATAATTAACAGGTAGAGGGATCTACTGTCCCTCTTCACCAAACTCTGTTGGTCATTTCCAATGGCTGGTGCTCGTGTCTCTTTTCCATCTTGTTTTAGATTATGAGCCCTTTTGGGACAGGGAACCATTAATTGATTTATTTTGCTATGTAAACTGCTTTGTGAATTACTTCTTGTTAAAAAGCTGCTGCTGCTGCTGAAGATGATGATGATGATGATGATGATGGTAGTTTAAAATGTGCAATTAATTTCCCATAAAAAGACATCTCTTTCAGTGGCGTATCTACAGGGAGGGCAGAGCTCTAGGTTTTGCAAGAAGCCTTACCTTGCAGTGGAAACCACTCCTTTCCTGCACCATTTTAGCCAATCCTCACAGGGAAAAGCTACATCTTGGCATTGCTTACTGGCTACAGCAGCAAGGGAGAGGAGGGAGTTACATGACAGGGTAAGGCTCCTTGCAAAACTTAGAGCTCTGCCCTCCCTATAGAGATGCCACTGATCTCTTTTTGAATGGATTTCCCATGAAAGCCAAGATGGCTTAAAGAAGTGGCCGTGTTGAAATCAAACATATTTCTGATTAATATTTGTGTTTTTTAAAGTTTATATACATATAAATCCTTGGGCATTTTATTTTTTGCTGTGTGGTTTTTGTGCGGTTTTTTTGGAAAGCAGGGCAGCCTTGGAATTTAACAAACTGCTCAAAATGTTGACTTCGTACATTAGGTCTCATAGCGCTGCTGGGAGCTCACACACTAATTGTGTGCAAGGCCTGAGCTGGTGCCAGTTCTGGTTGCAGCCTCATTAGCATATTCATAAGTCACGGCCTCATGCAGGTGCCAGAATGCTGAGAAATGTTTTGTGACTACTCGGCTCAGCTATAGAAGAAACTCCTAAATAACCCTGTGCTGGTTTTTTGTTTTACTTTGCAAAAAAAAAAAAAAAAAGGGAGGGGGAGTCATTATTTGCCATAAAACAACGCTGTTTGGTGCTGTAAAGTGTACGCGGAGCTTTCTACCAATCACGCTGTCCTGGAATGAAGCAATTCCATGCTCCCTGCCCCCACCCTTTAACTCTCTCTCTCTCTCTCTCTCTCTCTCTCACACACACACACACACACACACACACACACACACACACACACACACGCTTCTCAGGGCAAGGCGGCTGAGCATTCAGATTCAAGTCAAGATCAATGAACTCTCCTTGTTATCAGGCCTATTCCAAATCAGTCACTGTAGTTGGTTGTGTTTTGCTATTATTGTCGTTGTTTTGCTCCCGGGACGAGGCAGAGAGGCTACACAAGGATGATAGCCTGATTGTTACCAGATTAGGCAAATGCAAATAGAAAAACCATGGATGACAACATCTGACAGAGGGACCGTCCGTCCCTTAAATAACTCCAAACAAATGGCCTTAGTGACTCTAATCAATGCAAAACAAATGCATGCGCTTAGCAGGCCTCTGCCAGTAGTAGTGGCAGGATCTGTCTGGAACAATGTAGCTCTTTGCTCTCGAGGACGAGGAGGCCTCTTGAAGAGGAATGTGCAGGCATCCTGCGATTCAAAGGAAATTGATTTGGATATACTACATTGAAATGTATCTCCTTCTTCAGGAAGCCTTTCTAGCTGTCGTCTTTGCCAATACAATGTCACTGTTTTAGCACCATCTAATAGGGATTCAAAGTGATTTCTGGATATAATTCTTTATTATAGTCTAGGTCAGTGGTTCTGTATCTTTTTAGACCTGGACCCACTTTTTAGAATGGCATTCAGGTCGGGACCCACCGTAAGTAATGTCATTAACCTGGAAGTGATGTCATAGCTGGAAGTGACATCACCGAGCAGAAAGTGCCCTCACTGTGATATAATAAAATGACAGTCCTGAAATGCAAACTGGCATTCTTGGACTGCAGCAATTGCACAACCATGAAACATCCCTGACAAAGCAAGATGAGGACAAAATATTATATAAAAGCACTGAACTAAAAACAGTGTTTTAAAAAGCTCACTTGAAAATACAAATTGTGAACACTCACAAAAGAAGTAAAGCAAGAGTAAGGTTTGCAGCTTCCAAGGTTGCTGCTCCCAGCTTTCTGCGACCCACCTAACCTGACATCAGGTTGCAACCCACCAAATGGGTCCTGGCCCACAGTTTGAGAAACACTGGTCTAGGTAATACTAGTGAGCTCAACCAGAAAAGGATGTGTGGATCCTCTCCAACATACTCTGCTGACTAACAGTGCTGAAAGCTTATTTTTATCAGTATTTAATCTTGCCCTTTGAATGCATTTCCACCATTCATCATTATTGTTTCACTTTTCTTCAAATCTGTGAATTCCTAGCTTCCAGTTTTTGTTGTATTGGTGGCATTTTTGCCAACATTCTCAGACAAGCACAAAAATTACTAAGGGAAGCAGGAAAATGTCATCTACAGGAAACATTTCACACATTCTTCCACTCCACCTGACCAAAGCTAACTAAACTCTCCCTAACTCCTAGTGACGGGATTAAACAAATTCATCATTTAAAGGGTACTGGAGAAATGTCTCATATGAGTCACCCAGATTTGATCATCCTTAGGTGGAAGTGGGATTATTTATTCAAATAGATGCAATTTGAAATGTTCTATAGTTCCTTTAATTTGCAGGATTGTTGCGTGCATATGCATGACAGTGCAGTCTGAACTTTACTTACACACCGTAAAGCGCATTGGTAGCATTTTGGAAGGAGAGAGGCCAGTGCCCGGACATGTGCTTGCCTTGTGGAGCCAACTCCTGGGCCCAGAGACCCAAAGAGCAGGCTGGCCTTGTGAGGTTGGCACAGGGACTTGGGAGGGTGGTGAGAGGCAGAATTGGGTGGGGGAAGGCAGGGATTGAGTGGTTCGGTTTAGGGAGGGGGTGGAGATAGGATATGGCCTTTGGGAAGGATCCTTACCTCTGCCCTTGGCCTGGGCAGCCCTGATTCAGCTGCTTGGAGTTGCACCACTGATTTCAACAGTGCAGCTCCAGGTAGACTCATTTTGGCAGGTGCACATTACCCAGAGGAAGGGGAATATTTTTCCCTTTCCCCGGGTAGCATGGCAGCAACTCCATGCCTCAGGCTGGATGTGGGTAGGCATGTTGGCCTGCCTATTTCAGCCCAGGGTGTTTGGACTGCGCTCTGAATGAAACAAGTCAAGATGTTAATGTGGTTCTTTTTCTTACAGCTTAATTCCATGACCATATCCTTACATTGTGGCTTACGGGAATGGCTTCATACTCATGCTTACTCAGAAGTCCATAGGCATTCAGTGGGACTTAAACCCATGCAAGGGTGACTAGGGTTGCAGTCTGAATGAATTTTCTTCATTTGGCCTACAAGTAGTTGTCTCGACTTGAGTGTTTCCTCTTGACTCGTGTTTCCTTCATGTTTATTTCCCTGACCTTATAATTAGGGTTTGCCAGATACAAACTGGGACAGAGTAAAGATACCTTTAACCAGTGGTGTCATCCTGGCGGAATGGCCCAGTACGCTGTTCCGCCAGTTCTGCGGATGGGCCCGGGCCGCGCCGCCTCTCCCGAGGATGGGCGAGCTGCTCCTGGGCCCGCCCTCCCTCCCTCGCATCCCAAATTGCTCTGAAATGGAGCGATTCGGGCGCTGTGAGGCTCAGGGAGGCGTGGCTGCCCTCTGCCATAGGGGCGGAGGGCTGTCAATCATCCGGGCGTTCCGGTTCCTGGCACGCCCGGATGACATCTCTGCCTTTAACCATTGTAGAAAAGAGGGAAATTGGGCAGGTGCAGCTTTTGAAACCCTCCCATGATGAGCTGCACCTGCCAAAGGCCCTCTCCTATACAATGGTTAAAGGTACAGGCACTCTGTCCCCGTTTGAATCTGGTAACCCTACTTATAATGCATATGTTTTAATTACTGTTTTAAATTGTTTTCCGGTGTATATATGTTTATTAATATTGTTTTGAGGTTTGAGGGCTGCCTTAAGTGGCCTTCAGGAAGGAAGGCAGTTTATAAATCAAATAAACACATAAAATTTTATTGTTGCAGCTGCCTGGAGGGCCCCCTAAATGGGGTGAAAAGGCAGGATAAAAATTCATCAAACAAACAAACACATAAAAGCGCTTTGATCTTTGGTCTCTAACTTGTCCTACTTTCCTATGTTATCTGCTAAATACTTAGGTTATTTCTGTGTTCTGATTATAACACAACTGTAGTCTGGATTGTGTTTATCTCCATGGGGAGGGGCTGATTTGGGAACCCAATCCTATCGATTTTCCTGCCATAGCATCCAGCCTTGTCAAAATTCTGAGCTACATATTATGGGGTGCAGGTGCATTGGTGGAATGTTCAGGAGGCTTGGGAGAGATAAGGGAACATAAACCGCTGCTGCTGGGCTTTCCGACCAGAAGGTTGGGAGTTCAAGCCTGCGTGACGGAGTGAGCTCCCGTTGCCTGTCCCAGCTCCTGCCAACCTAGCAGTTCGAAAGCACCTAAATGCAAGTAGATAAATAGGGACCACTTCGGTGGGAAGGTAACGGCATTCTGTGCACTACAGTGTATAGTCATGCTGGCCACATGACCACGGAAGCTTGTCCTCGGACAAAACGCCGGCTCTACAGGCTTTGAAATGGAGATGAGCACCGCCCCCTACAGTCGGTCACGACTAGACCATTAGGTCATGGGAAACCTTTACCTTTACCTTAACTTTGTACCCCTAGTAAAATTCCTCTCAGAGGTCCTGGGGGATAGCATACTGATGCAAGTCATGCACACCAGGACATATCTCATCCTGCCCCCATTGCATCTCCTCCCCTCCTTTGTCTCCATCCATTTCCTACACACCTCCAGCTTACCTGTGCTCCAAGTGCAGCCACATACTTTCCACCTCTTCTGCAGCCATTTCAGATGGTGAATCAAAATGGCAGCCCACACTTCACTATGCTGTTAGAACTTGGTGATGTTGTTTTTCTAGTTACGACACTGCAGCTGACCAAATTCTATTACAAGCATATGTTTAGATGACTGTTTTGGATCAGTAGTTCTCGAACTGTGGGTCAGGCCCCACCAGTAGGTCCCAACCCGATTTTCGGTGCGTCACAAAATGGACAAGCTGATAGCTGACAAGGAAAATGTATTGAGCCCTATGGAAACTGAAATGAAGCAGCATGTGTGTGTTTACTGGGAGGAAGGCAAACATGTAGTCCACTCTGAGGCACAGACTAAGGGGAATGCCACACCACCAAAATGGTCTTTATCCAATGAACACAGGCCCCCAGAAACACTCAGGAAGGAAATCCCCCATCCAAGCTGACAAGGAAAATGCATTGAGCTTACTGAAAGCAAACTGAGGCACACCTGCATGTTTAATTGCAAATAGGTGACCATGCCTTGGCTCTTCTCGACGGCCAGGTGAAATGTAATGATATGCTACCAGAGTGGTCCCAATTCAATGTGGAGCTCAACAAATGTTCCAGAATGCAAGCCCCTAAGCATAGTAAAAAGGATAAAAACAGAGGCTTGATCAGCTGAGAGCGCAATCCTATCCTGGAGTTAGGCTGGCATAATTTGGCCAGCAAATACCTGAAGAAAGAAGGGAAGCAAAAAGCAAGGGAGAAACGGAAAAATATACCCAACTGAATGCAGATTTCCAGAGAACAGCAAGGAGAGATAGGAAGGCCTTCCTAAATGAGCAATGCAGAGAAATAGAGGAAAACAATAGAATGGGAAAGACTAGAGAACTTTTCATGAAAATTGGAGATGTCAAAGGACAATTTCATGCTAAGCTAGGCACAATGAAGGACAAGAATGGCAAGGACCTAACAGAAGCAGATGAGATTAAGAAGAGGTGGCAAGAATACACAGAGGAACTATATAAGGCCAATCTAAATGTTCCTGATAACCACAATGGTGCGGTCACAGACCTCGAACCTGACATCCTGGAGTGTGAAGTCAAGTGGGCTTTAGAAAGCCTCACTAACAACAAAGCTAGTGGAGGTGACAGCATTCCAGCTGAGTTACTCAAAATCTTAAAAGATGATGCTGTCAAAGTGCTGCACTCCATATGCCAGCAAATTTGGAAAGCCCAGCAGTGGCCACAAGACTGGAAAAGATCAGTTTACATTCCAATCCCAAAGAAGGGCAATGCGAAAGATTGTTCAAACTACCGCACCATTGCACTCATTTCACAGGCTAGCAAGGTGATGCTCAAAATCCTACAAGCTAGGCTTCAGCAGTATGTGAATCGAGAACTACCAGATGTACAAGCTGGTTTCCGAAAAGGCAGAGGAACTAGAGATCAAAATGCCAACATTCGCTGGATCATGGAGAAAGCAAGAGAGTTTCAGAAAAACATCTACTTCTGCTTCATTGACTATGCTAAAGCTTTTGATTGTGTGGATCACAACAAACTGTGGCAAGTTCTTGAAGAGATGGGAGTACCAGACCACCTGATCTGTCCTCTGAGAAACCTGTATGCGGGCCAGGAAGCAACAGTTAGAACTGGACATGGAACAACTGATTGGTTTCAAATTGGGAAAGGAGTACGACAAGGCTGTATACTGTCACCCTGCTTATTTAACTTATATGCAGAGTACATCATGAGAAAGTCTGGGCTGGATGATTCACAAGCTGGAATCAAGATAGCTGGGAGAAACATCAACAACCTCAGATATGCAGGCGATACCACTCTAATGGCAGAAAGTGAGGAAGACCTAAAGAACCTTCTGATGAGGGTGAAAGAGGAAAGTGCTAAAATTGGCTTGAAGCTCAACATTAAAAAGACTAAGATCCTGGCAACCACTCCTATCACTTCCTGGCAAATAGAAGGGGAAGAAATGGAAGCAGTGACAGACTTTATTTTCCTGGGCTCCAAGATCACCGCAGATGGTGACTGCAGCCATGAAATTAAAAGACGTTTACTTCTTGGGAGGAAAGCTATGGCGAATCCAGACAACTTAACAAAAAGCTGAGACACCACCCTGCCAACAAAGGTTTGCATAGTCAAAGCTATGGTTTTCCCAGTAGCAATGTATGGCTGTGAGAGCTGGACCACAAGAAAGGCAAAACGCCAAAGAATAGATGCTTTTGAATTATGGTGTTGGAGAAGACTCTTGAGAGTCTCCTGGACTGCAAGGAGAACCAATCAATCAATCCTACAGGAAGTCAAGCCTGATTGCTCCCTGGACGGACAAATCCTGAAGCTGAAGCTTCAATACTTTGGCCACCTCATGTGAAGAGAGGACTCTTTAGAAAAGACCTTCATGCTGGGAAAGATGGAAGGCAAAAGGGTGGCAGAGGATGAGATGGTTAAACAGTGTCACTGAAGCGCTGAACATGAAATTGGGCAAACTCCGGAAGCTAGTGGAGGACAGGGAGGCCTGGCATGCTGTGGTCCATGGGTTCGCGAAGAGTCGGACACGACTTAGCGACTGAACAACAACAACAATTCGGCAAGCAAGGTTTGTCTGGCACAAGGGATACGGTAAAGGGCATTTGGACCACTCTCAGTTGGGAGGATGGCTGCTGGCCTCTCTGACTCCAAGAATAATCCAAACATACTTCACAGTGTCCTGTATGCTGGCCAAACTTCGCTGGCCTAACTGTGCCAGTCTAACTCCAGGTTAGGACTGCGCTCTGGGAAAGTGATTTTTTTTTTAGTCCCATAAAAAAGGTGGGTCTTAATAAGGGTCTTCAAGAGAAAATGTATCAGGAGGTACAAAGTTTCTTTTCAACCCCTTCTCAAAGGGGGCAGGGAGGAACAAAACAGGGCACGGGGAGAATGGTGACCCACCGGAAAAATCTTTGGAGCCCAGGTCTACAGGCTTCCTGATGAGGATCTACCACCCACACACTGTTGGCACAGTAATACTATACAGAAAAACTAAACTCCTACATCTCTCTAAAATCTCTTTAAATATAGAAAAGTATTACATAAAAGTTAGCAACATGGAATGTAGGCCTCCACTAGAACGGAAAGTGTCCTGTGTGTACCAAAATTTCCTTTTGCATCATCTGTAGTCCTGCAGTTGTGTCCCTGAGCTCCTGTACCTTCATGGTAAGTGGATCCACAATCCAAAGCGCTACTGCAGCAGGCCAGTTCCTTCCCAGCTTTGGCACTGTGCAGCTGCTGCCGCACACCCACAGGAGTGCACTCAGCATCCTGCAAAGGCAACAAGTTCAGCTGAGATCAGAGAATGTAAGAACCCAGGAAATTCCAGAGCCCCCTCCTTTGGCTCTTGGGCCCCCAACATGGCAGTCTTGGGTCCTGGGTCCCAATTACCCCCTACAGCCACTCACACGGGGTTTGAGCCTGATGGAGTGTCATTTTAAAAGTGGGTCCATGTTCTAAAAGTTTTGGGAACCACTGCATTAGATACTTTTCTGTGGGCTTTGCCTTCTGACCTGCCAGGCTTCACCTCTGAGCCCAGCCATCGTGCCTCATGGGCGAGAGACATTATTCCACTCCACCCCTGATTCATGTCAACAGAGATCACTGAAAGAAAAAACAACAACAACCCAGAACGTTTCCCTTGCATCCTTTCTCTTGACAAGCTCAGTCTTTTACTATTAAACACACAATTAGACCAAAATCCTAATTGGTTTGTTTGACTTGGGAGATCTCCAGTCTCTTGATGATGGGTATTCATAAATGTGTCCAAGTTAAAATAAGAATGCTCCTTTGTGTTGATTCTTTCTAACAAATTTCCCTCAATTACAATGTTTAGCTTTTTGAATGACCTGTTAAACTCAAGATATTCTCTTTACAACAATCACATCCAGTGAATTCCATTCTAGTTGGAGCTAAAAAATGTCTTTCATTGGGAGAGGGTTGACATTGAAAATATCAGTTTATAAGCTCCAGCTGTGTAGGCTGCTCCTAGACAGGTAGGTTTATTTAAATTCCACCCCACTGAATTACCAGTGTCTATGCAAATTAGGGACGTGGTGGCGCAGCGGGTTAATCTGCTGTTGCTGGGCTTTCTGACAGCAAGGTTGGGAGTTCAAGACTGCGCGATGGAGTGAGCTCCCATTGCTTGTCCCAGCTCCTGCCAACCTAACAGTTCGAAAGCACCTAAATGCAAGTAGATGAATAGGGACCACTTCGGTGGGAAGGTAACGGCGTTCTGTGTGCTATGGCGTAGAGTCATGCCGGCCACATGACCATGGAAGCTTGTCCTCAGACAAAACGCTGGCTCTACAGTCTTTGAAACGGAGATGAGCACCGCCCCCTACAGTCAGACCATTCGGTCATGGGGAAACCTTTACCTTTTTATGCAAATGCAATCCTTTTAAAACAGAGTACTGGATACAGCTGAACACTGCTGTATAATATGCAAATATTGTCAATAACTAATAGGTGAATTTGCAAGCCAGTTAAACTAAAATGCCTGGATAAGGCAGGCCAATCTTATGCAGGTTTATGTGGAAATAAGTAGTGGTGTCCCTAGAGGGGGGCAGAGCTCTAAGTTTTGCAGAGCCTTACCCTCCCATGTAAATCGCTCCTCTCCCTTGCCACTGTAGCCAATAAGCAATGCCAAGACATTGCTTTTCTCCCTGAGGATTGGCTAAAGTGGCACAGGAAAAGAGCCATTTCCATAACAAGGTAAGGCTCCTTGCAAAACTTAGAGCTCTGTCCCACCCACCCCTGTAGGGATGCCACTGGAAATAAGCCTTGGGGTGCAATCCTAACCTGGAGTTAGGCCAGCACAGTTAGGCCAGCAAAGTTTGGCCAGCACAAGGGACACAGTAAAGTGCATTTGGACCACTCTTGAAGTCATTGATGATGACTCATGTCTGTGTGCTAACCTCTCTGACTCCGACAGCACAATCCTATACACATCTACCCAGAACTAAGTCCCATTGTGTTCAATGGGGCTTACTTCCAGGAATGTGTGGATAGGATTGCAGCCCGAGAGTGGTCCAAACATACTTTGTCCCTTGTGCCAGCCAAACTTTGCTGGCCTAACTGTGCTGGCCTAAATCCAGGGTAGGATTGAGCTCATACTCACAAGTTCATGTGCCTAAGATATATTTGTTCACCTGCGGAAAAAGGCTTATTTAGTCATTGAGAAGGTCACCTGGAGAGCAATCCAGAGAATGACACCTAGAGAAAAGGAGCCCCAAATGCACAAATGAAAGCAATTCATGATAACCCTGGAAAATTCAACATTTGAGCACGTGCACACGCACACACAAAATAACAGAACAAACCAATTGCACCTGGGCAGCCTTTGCTAATGTGAATAGAATATATGCAGAGCACAAAGTCACATTGACTGTGTCTGCACTGGGAAAAGAAGAGGATGAGCTGCTTTTTGAAAATGTCATCAATGTATTATGTATAAAATGGAATCCGTATTTCATTTCAGTGTCAGCCATGCATGTCTCTTTTGTTCCTCTGCTTTTCTTTATCAACAAAGCATATTCATTTCGTATTTCACTAGGCATGGAAATTCAATTTCCATTCTTCCCAAGTTTTTGTAAAAGGGCATGCTGTGGCAGTGTCTCCAGGTTCTGTTTCTTTTTGTGACTGAAGTACCCGCACTCTCTGGTCTTCCAGAAACGAATCTGTGTTGTGTCGACAGGCCTGCAGGTTCCTGCAGTGCTGCATAGGGGTAAGTATTAAAAAAGACCCTTTGCCCCCCAGCAGCAGCACATTCTTCCCTATTGTATTGCTGCCTTCCCTTTCCCCCACCCCTTATATTGCAACATGGCAGTCTGAAAACCTGTGCTCTAGGGAATGCATTTCTAAGACGTTGCTTCTGGCAAGGCATGCACCAGAATCAAAGAAAGTATGTTTTGGCTTGAGAATGCTTATTTTCTCCATTGCAAATGGAATCCACTGATGAACATAATCATGGAAATCCATTCAATTCAATTCAATTGAATCAATTCAATTCACAGGCGGGCCTGTGCTGTATCCAGTGGGGTCACTAGTTTTCATCGCCCATGGTGAATCTCCTCTTCCCAAACCATACAGCAAATTCATTCATTCATTCATTCATTCATTCATTCATTCTAACTATAGTACAGGCCACCCAACAATTTGTAACCAACAAAAAACTCATGGCCAATTTGATGACACTCACACAATTAAATAAAAGTTCTAGTATTAGCTCTAATACATGGAAATGAGAACTGACTCATAATAATGAATTTTAAAAATCGTGTTTTTACATAACAAGTTGTATTTTCAGTTTTTTGGCCATAGCTTTTGATAGAATAAAGATATGACACTCCGGTTTTCTTCATTGAATTCCTTGTGAAATTCCACATATAACAGTATATAACATGATGGTATTATTCTGTAAATCCGCAATTTTTTTAAAAAAGTTATTTTTACATTAAAAGTTTTATTTTTGGATTTTAGTTTTTTGGCCATAACTTTTGATAGAATGAAGATATTACACTCTGTTTTGTTTTTGTTTTTCATTGAATTACGGGTGAAATTCCACATCCAATGGTGTATAACATAATGGTATTGTTCCGCAAAAGTGCAATTTTTACAGAAAAAGTTGTATATTGAGGTTTCAGGTTTTGGCCATAACTTTTGATAGAATTAAGATACTACATTCTGGTTTTTTTCCATTGAATTCTGGGTGAAATTCCACATCCAACAGTGTATAGCATGATGGTATTATCTTTTAAAACCACAATTTTAGTCATTTTGGCCCCTGGTGGTGTCACCCACCCTGTGCACATCACCAGGTGAAGCCCGCTCCCCCACCCCCTCATGACGCCACTGGCTGTATCCAGCGCAAGGCAGGATGCACCAGGAGCATCCCTGGTGCAAGGGCACATTTACGAGTAGCACCAACCCAAGCACTATAGTGGGAGTGCCGGTTGATGCTCCCACATTGGTGCTACTGATGTTGCGTTGATGCTGCGACATAGCGTTGACAAAACATAGGGCATAGGATTACACCCTCAAATATATACAACAGACTATGGCTTATTTAACCTTCATAGCATCAAATGGTGCAATGCTTGACCGACTCATCAATTCCACCAGCAAGTGGAGACAGAATCACATGTTTTAAATCTCCTCCAGGTAAGGCATGCACTCTTTCAATTCTGGTTTGTCTGTCTATATCTGAGTGTCTCTGTACTATTTTTTTTTTTAGAACAGCATAGTGGAGTAGTTGATGAAAGCATAGTCCAGTGTAGAGGACAAAACAATGCCTCGGAAGTGATGTCACAACAGGAAGTGACAGCACAGTAGTATTTTGGTTTTCTGGGAGTTTTGGCCATAATGTTTGTAGACTGAAGATAGGACACCACTGTTTGGCTCCACATCAAAATGATATATAACATGACTGTATTATTCCTAAAAAAAAACGTGATTTTAACAAACTGCTAATTTTACAGAACAACAAAATTTCATTTTCTGGGTTTTTTGGCCATAATGTTTTATAGAATGTAGATATTCCAATATGATTTCTTTCACTGCATTCTGCATTACATTACCTTTCCAACAATATATAACATGATGCATTCGTTATTCATACTTACCAAGGTTTTCACAGTTTTGGCCACTAGTGTCAAGCTCAGCTTGTTGCCCCCATGAAGCTTGTTGCCCAGTGCCATTGCACGCCCCCCTGCACCACTGTAGCTATGCCCCTGGAGCAACGCATGGTTAAACATTTTCACACCATAATGTCTTCAGCATGTGTGCTGCTTAAAACTGCCACTGAGTTTCTTCGCAAAATACTTTGAGATCTTGGAGTAGAGTAGTTCCAGAGGGCAGCATGATCAGAATTTCAGGGGCCGCAACACCTCGTGTAAGCAAGCATTCCCACTCACCCTCAGAGCCATTCTGGGTTGCACTGGCAATGTGCAAGTGACATCATTTGGTTCGGCATGTGCCTGAACACTTCTAGCCCTGCCCTGAATGGCTCCAATGGTGAATGGGACTGGCTGCTTACACGGGGCATTGCAGCACCTGCAATACTTACTCCCCTCCTCCCTGTAATCACATCAATGAGCTCTTTCATTCAGTTTCTTTGTTTTTCTAATGGAAGCCAACTGGAACATTTTGTGTGTATTTACTGTTTGTCTGTGTTTGTATATATTGTATGCATATAGACCAAAACGTATTGCAATCTTGCATTTATTATATTGTGTTTTGAGTCTTGCTTTTGCCGTGAATTTCTTCTTCCCTTTCCTGTTTTTATTTACTTTCTTTGGGGTTTTAATTTAGTGGGTTTTTTAATTGCATTTTGTGAACAATGCCTTGGGCGATTTAGACGTAAATCTGTCCTGACTGCTTGAGTTGGGTGGAACTATAAATGCAAAAGGGGGGGGAGGGGTCAGCAGCAAAGTGACAGGACGTCCTTTACATTTATTCTAATACACTCATATACATCCACACAATTCCCTGCCATACATAACCTATGGTCAGAATGAACAGGTTTGAAGTGAAAGTCACGAAGAAAAAGACATAGAGGATGAACTGCCTTTTTACTCTTGAGAAATGATATTGCCATATTAAGGGTGAAAGCACTGCATTTTCCTGGTCTGGTAATCACCTTTCGTGGGCACAGACCATGCAATAAAAAACTGCTTTAAGAGAGCAAATATTGAATTTTCCTGAGGATTTTATAGAATTGTGCTGTGACACCCACACAGTTCACAAAGACGTCAATGGGAGTGGGAGCTGAATTTCCCCAAGCCATGCGTCATTGCCCTCTTCTACCTAATGCTTAAGCCACTGCTTCTGAAGGTTTCTCTGATAATCCTGCCCTGGAGCATACCAAGACAATTGCCCATTCTCTTCTCTACTGCCCTTTCTATGTTGTAAAGGTAAACGTTTCCCCAGGACCCTGTGCCAATGCTAAAGGCTCTTGCTTCTTTGCTAACAAAAGATAAGTAAAGGTAAAGGTAAAGGTTTCCCCACAACCGAATGGTCTAGTCATGACCGACTGTAGGGGGGTGGTGCTCATCTCCATTTCAAAGCCTGTAGAGCCGGTGTTTTGTCTGAGGACAAGCTTCCGTGGTCATGTGGCCAGCATGACTCTACGCCATAGCGCACAGAACGCTGTTACCTTCCCACCGAAGTGCTCCCTATTTATCTACTTGCATTTTTACGTGCTTTCGAACTGCTAAGAGATGGGACAAGCAACGGGAGCTCACTCCGTCGTGCAGTCTTGAACTCCCAACATTTCGGTCAGAAAGCCCAGCAGCAGCGGTTTAAGCCGCTGCGCCACCACATTCCTTGTTGAGATCCACCAAAATTTCCTGGTCCCCATTCTGAGAACAAGACAGGGGCTTTCTGATGCGGCTAAATTATGCTATCTCTTATCAGACTCTTTCGGTTGAAATAACTGAAAGGGTGGCAACCTTCCTGCATAAGTTAACTGATCTGCGCATTAAAAAAGCTGAATTATGCCCTGGATGATTTAATGTGTGCATGTTTGCTTTTGTTCTTTTTTTTTTTTTTGTTCTGTCATGCCTGTCTTATGCCAAAAAAAGGATCTAAAAAAAGAAAATGAAATGATCCTGCCCAACCTCCCTCCCAAACTGCTTTGTTTCCTAGAGCAGAACCTCTGCATGAAACCAAAGCAGAACACAACCCCTAAAGCCACTCATCAGAGTGTCAGGGGATACAGTCCTTGGCATGTCAGGCCCGTGACTAATTCTTTGACTATACCCTTGGACTAAGTCTGTCAGACAGGGTTCCACCCACCTGCCTCTGTGAGCTTTCTTGAGAGTGGGCTATAACTGGCAAAATAAAACAAGTGCTGACTCAAACTTTTCCATATGCAAGGTTGTCTCCACATTTTTATGTAACAGCCCCAAGGATCTGTTTTGACTAGAAAAGCCCACATTTTTTCCCATTTATCCACCCTCTGGTTTCACCCAGTTCATCTGTTCGTTCCTCAATCCTTGTGTCTGACAGCGATTGATCAGCTACAGAGGTTTTTGGCAGCAGCAAAACAAGGAGACTTGTGACCTTGGACCCGGGGTGTCAAACTCATTTCATACAGTGGGCCAAATAGAATTCATGGCTGAGGTCCAGAAGCGATGTCATTAAGCAGGGAGGTTTATCGTTGAGCAGGAATGCAAGCCCAATCCTATCTAACTTTCCAGCACTGATGCAACAACAATGCAGCCCTGGGGAAAGGGAACAAATGTTCCCTTATCTTGAAGAGGCCTTCATTACTGTCTCCCCCCCCCCCGCAGGATGCGGCATATGTCCCATTGGGACAGCTCCATCGGTGTTGGAAAGTTGTGTAGGACTAGGCCTCGTGTTCCAAAATAAGCACTTTCTTCTCACCTGGGAACTTATCTGCTGCAAAGGACAAAATATGCAAATCTTGGTCAGTCATAAAGCAATGACAAGTCAGTACTGTAGCAATGCCTGAAAGAAGGGAAATGCTACTCTGTGATGTTTGATGCAACAACGTCCAGTATGTTTAGAGATATATATTGGAAACGTAATACCAGTTGCTATTGCAGGTGTCTGAAGATGGTCCTTGAAGTTGTGTAAATTCAGCCCCTAAAACTGGACTATTCACAATGTAATGATGGTGTGGCCAAAAAAATGTTTCATTATTATTATTATTATTATTATTATTATTATTATTATTATTATTATTATTATTATTATTATTATTA